>CM055269.1:2031633-2629081 GCA_029237695.1 Conchocele bisecta | reverse complement strand
GCTTCACATTTCACACAATCCCGCATTGCAACCAATCGCTACCTCTCTACCGCCCTAGTGTACAAATCCACATTCGTCCCGCCCCCGCTAAGCCCAGGGTCAAGGTCACAGACTTAGTGCTTTTGAAACCTTAACGCTGGGTAAATGGCTTATAATTTCTGTTTCCTAGCTCGGATCTGCTTCACATTTCACACACGCATTGCTCCAATGGTCCTCTGCCACCCGGTGACAAATCCACATTAGTGCCGCCCCCGCTAAGCCCATGGTCAAGGTCACAGACTTGGTGCGTTCGAAACCTTAATGCTAATGTAAGGGTAAATCCCTTATAATTCTGTTTCCTTGCTCAGATCTGCTTCATATTTCACACACACATTGCTCCAATGGTCCTCTCACCACCCTGTGACAAATCCACATTCGTGCCGCCCCCGGCAAACCCAGGGTCAAGGTCACAGACTTGGTGCGTTCTAAACTTAACGCTGGGTAAATGCCTTATAATTTCTGTTTCCTTGCTCGGATCTGCTTCACATTTCACACACGCATTGCTCCAATGGTCCTCTGCCACCCTGTGACAAATCCACATTCGTGCCGCCCCCGCCAAGCCCAGGGTCAAGGTCACAGACTTGGTGCGTTTGAAACCTTAAAGCTCGGGTAAATGCCTTATAATTTCTGTTTCCTTGCTCGGATCTGCTTCACATTTCATACACGCATTACTCCAATGGTCCTCTGCCACCCTGTGACAAATCCACATTCAAATATGCCTTCTTTTCTTTGGCTGCCAGCGGGGGCATTCGTGTGCCGACAGGCCACATTTCTAGTTTAGTTATCTCCCTTTGTTTTTTCCGTCACTGATTTTGTCTCCGGAGCATAACTCGAACACCCTTTTTTCAAACTACTTGAGTAGTATATAGGGAGTCAAAATGATACCACCAAAGGTGGGAGCGTTATTGATACCCGTTACAGCTCCCAACAGTATCGAAAAACGGTGTTTTTGTCCAATAACATAAACTAGCCACCAAAACTGAAATATTTTAAACCGCGAAACCGTCTTGTTGTACGCCCACCATACTTAGTGAAAATAAATTGAAATTGAGGTTTTTTGCATAGAGAAGAGCAGAATGATACCACCAGAGGTGGCACCGTTTTCACCACCATACAACACTCCCAACACCCACGAAAAATCGGGAACGGATTTTAGAAAAACCCAAATACATCGAACTACAACGAACTACAGACACTACAACCAACTACAGACGAACGACAGATAGACTTGTCGTGGCCTCCCAAGAGACAAACAGAAATGATACCACCCATTTGTGTATTTGGACACAGAAATGATACCACCCATTTGTGTATTTGGACACATTTGGGAAAAATCTAATAAACAAAAGTACTCACCAGCACCCTCGAAAAACAGGCTTTTTTGTGGAGAAAAGCAGAATGATACCACCAGAGGTGGCACCGTTTCCATCCACCACACGACACTCCCAACACCCACGAAAAATCGGGAACGGATTTCAGAAAAACCCAAATACATCGAACTACAACAAACTACAGGCACTACAACCAACACAGACGAATGACAGATAGAACTGCGTACGAGAACAATCTCGTTCTACTATTTCTTCTGGTGTAGCTCTCGGAAGCAGGACTCCGCTATTTTTCTTTTGCGTTTTTCTGTCTCTAGGGACGCCTGTAGTTCCGCAACCTGACTTTCTAGTTCGACAACCCGGCTTTCTAGTTCGGCAGTCTGGAGTTGTGTTCTCGAGGGTGCGGTATACCGTTTCTGTTTGTGTCTGCAAAGCGTCTGAGAACTGGAGAAATGTTTTCCACAACCTTCGCACAGGAATGCAGGAGTACTGCATCTCGTCTTTCTCCCGATGTGCCGTTGCAAGTTGACCTTCTTGGCAAAAGTTCTACCACACGTTTCGCACTCCATTTTCCCAATAGTATTTTTCTGTTCAAATGGGAAAATCACAAGAATTTTTTGTCTCCCAAGAGGCAAACAGAAATGATACCACCCAATTGTCCACATTTGAACTTTTGGGAAAAGTGTAGAAAAAATTTGTCTCCCAAGAGGCAAACAGAAATGATACCACCCAATTGTCCACATTTGGACTTTTGGGAAAAGTGTAGAAAAAAATTGTCTCCCAAGAGGCAAACAGAAATGATACCACCCAATTGTACACATTCGGACTTTTGGGAAAAGTGTAGAAAAAATGTGTCTCCCAAGAGGCAAACAGAAATGATACCACCCAATTGTACACATTCGGACTTTTGGGAAAATTGTCTCCCAAGAGGCAAATAGAAATGATACCACCCAATTGTGTATTTGGACACATTTGGGACAAGTGTAGAAAAAATTTGTCTACCAAAAGGCAAACAGAAATGATACCACCCAATTGTCCACATTTGGTCTTTTGGGAAAGTCGAAGAAAATCGTCTCACAAGAGCAAAACAAGATCTAGACCACATCGAAAAACCTCTCCCAAAGGAGGTAGAAAAATTGAAACGGAAAGACAACTCGGTACAAAACAAGAAAAGACAACTCGGAAATACAACTCGAAAAAAGACAAAGAACTTTTTTCCAAAAACGGCTACTCCATGTAGAACGGGTCGCGACTACCAGAGTGCTGGTGTACGGAGTCGCTAGTTTTGGTTTTTTCCTTCGGTGTACCGGACTGTTTTGTGGAGTGCACGAACTGGGCGTCGGGGTCTGTTTTGTTCTTCCAGAGTCTACGGGCCTCTAGAGCCACGAATGGGAACAGTGGTCTGCAGACCGCGTACGCCACCACAGAGACCCCCAGCCACCACTTCGCATTCTCTACGGTTCTCCAGATGTCGTGCACCTCCCACCCGGATTCCGTCTGGCACTCTTCTTCCTCCGGGCACTCTTCTTCCTCCGGACACTCGTCTTCCTCCTGGAACTCGGAATCGGCATCGCCGGAAATCGCGTCCAACAACCTGCGTTCCAGCGCATCCAACTGGTTCTCCAGACGTCTCTCCATGTCGGACAGGTGCGTCGATTCTTCGAACGAGCGTGCATCTTCTAGTAGATCCGTGGGGAACTCGGTGGGGCCCGCAAAACCAGGCGCGGCCACCCTGTGTTCTACGGGGGTAGGGGTTTCTTGTTCTTCTGGGGTTTCTTCGGGTTTTGTACTACATCGACATCATCCCAGATTTTTCGAAGACGAGAGCTCCCGATCCCGTACTTCTTTTTTGTTTCGTCGGCTGTCGACTTTCCACGGGCAGAAATAATTTCTCGAATATTTTCCGGAGACAAGTAGGAGACAAGTAGGTTTTTGGCATG
The DNA here is from genome assembly GCA_029237695.1 of Conchocele bisecta. Taxonomy (NCBI): domain Eukaryota; kingdom Metazoa; phylum Mollusca; class Bivalvia; order Lucinida; family Thyasiridae; genus Conchocele; species Conchocele bisecta. The sequence goes on along the minus strand of CM055269.1, from coordinate 2,625,774 downwards.
TTTGCAAACGTTTCTATCTAGAGGGGGCATTTGTCCAACATGGAATTCCCAAATCGTTCGAAATGGTCGAAATACTTGTTCGCGGTGCTCGAATTGCTCGGATTGCGCACCAGTGTGCTCGGTTTGCTCGCCAAATTGCTCGGATTGCTCGCCAGGAAATCCAGTCTGCTCGGGAAGGTCCAAATGCCTGCTCGCGATTCCCAGGGGGCTCGGGCTCTCCAGGGTGCTAAGTTTGCTTTCCAGAATTTCTATTTTTGCTATCCTTGTTGGCTAGAAATGGAGAGCCCGAGCCCCCTGGGAATCGCGAGCAGGCATTTCGACCTTCCCGAGCGGACTGGATTTCCTGGCGAGCAATCCGAGCAATTTGGCGAGCAAAACGAGCACACTGGTGCGCAATCCGAGCAATCCGAGCACCGCGAACAAGTATTTCGACCATTTCGAACGATTTGGGAATTCCATGTTGGACAAATGCCCCCTCTACCTCCTTTGGGAGAGGTTTTTCGATGTGGTCTAGATCTTGTTTTGCTCTTGGGAGACGATTTTCTTCGACTTTCCCAAAAGACCAAATGTGGACAATTGGGTGGTAACATTTCTGTTTGCCTTTTGGTAGACAAATTTTTTCTACACTTTTCCCAAATGTGTCCAAATACACAATTGGGTGGTATCATTTCTATTTGCCTCTTGGGAGACAAATTCTTTCTACAATTTTCACAAAAGTCCGAATGTGTACAATTGGGTGGTATCATTTCTGTTTGCCTCTTGGGAGACAAATTTTTTCTACACTTTTCCCAAAAGTCCAAATGTGGACAATTGGGTGGTATCATTTCTGTTTGCCTCTTGGGAGACAATTTTTTCTACACTTTTCCCAAAAGTTCAAATGTGGACAATTGGGTGGTATCATTTCTGTTTGCCTCTTGGGAGACAAAAAATTCTTGTGATTTTCCCATTTGAACAGAAAAATACTATTGGGAAAATGGAGTGCGAAACGTGTGGTAGAACTTTTGCCAAGAAGGTCAACTTGCAACGAGAAAGACGAGATGCAGTACTCCTGCATTCCTGTGCGAAGGTTGTGGAAAACATTTCTCCAGTTCTCAGACGCTTTGCAGACACAAACAGAAACGGTGTACCGCACCCTCGAGAACACAACTCCAGACTGCCGAACTAGAAAGCCGGGTTGTCGAACTAGAAAGTCAGGTTGCGGAACTACAGGCGTCCCTAGAGACAGAAAAACGCAAAAGAAAAATAGCGGAGTCCTGCTTCTGAGAGCTACACCAGAAGAAATAGTAGAACGAGATTGTTCTCGTACGCAGTTCTATCTGTCATTCGTCTGTGTTGGTTGTAGTGCCTGTAGTTTGTTGTAGTTCGATGTATTTGGGTTTTTCTGAAATCCGTTCCCGATTTTTCGTGGTGTTGGGAGTGTCGTGTGGTGGTGGAAACGGTGCCACCTCTGGTGGTATCATTCTGCTTTTCTCCACAAAAAAGCCTGTTTTCGAGGGTGCTGGTGTAGTACTTTTGTTTATTAGAGTTTTTCCCAAATGTGTCCAAATACACAAATGGGTGGTATCATTTCTGTGTCCAAATACACAAATTGGTGGTATCATTTCTGTGTCCAAATACACAAATGGGTGGTATCATTTCTGTTTGTCTCTTGGGAGGCCATGACAAGTCTATCTGTCATTCGTCTGTAGTTGGTTGTAGTGTCTGTAGTTCGTTGTAGTTCGATGTATTTGGGTTTTTCTAAAATCTGTTCCCGATTTTTCGTGGGTGTTGGGAGTGTTGTATGGTGGTGAAAACGGTGCCACCTCTGGTGGTATCATTCTGCTCTTCTCTATGCAAAAAACCTGGGTTTTCGAGGGTGCTGGGGAGTACTTTTATTCGTTGGATTTTTTGAAGCCATTATTTTCAATCTCAATTTCAATTTTTTTTCACTAAGTATGGTGGGCGTACAACAAGACGGTTTCGCAGTTTAAAATATTTCAGTGTTGGTGGCTAGTTTATGTTATTGGACAAATACACCGTTTTTCGATACTGTTGGGAGCTGTAACGGGTCTCAATAACGCTCCCACCTTTGGTGGTATCATTTTGACTCCCTATATACTACTACTTGTGTATCTGGGAAGGGGGATACACATGCGCTTGTCGACAAGCGTCCATTTCTAGTTATGTTTCAGGATCCCTGTTTGCCCTGATGCACAGTGGGGAGAGTATCTCGTATTTCGTTGCGCCACTGATGTTCCAGTCGATATACGCGAGCACGCTGCACTACTATTCCGGCTTTGTGTTTGTTATTGCTGTCGTCATGTTGGTGTTGCCAGTCGCATTCACCATGTAAGTCAAACACGGCCCGACGTTAACCTTTTTAACCTTAAAATAACTGGAATGGATTGTGATTTGTTAATTTTCCGACCAATCCAATCGTCACAAACTGCTTTTCCGATTTTTCTCATAAAACATGAAAATTACTTGCAAAAAGTACAAATCCTGGCGAGACGGTTTGTCACAAGCTGGCTCCACTGAATCTACACTGTTTGCGAACAATGCTATAGAGGGCTGTAGTGTTGAAAGGTTAACAAATTCCTCTGAATGCGGCAAATGTTTTATGACCTCTGGCCCAATAATCAACAGTCCGCCGGGCAACGGGAGGCCAATATGACAGAACTGGTGGCAAGGCAATTAACTATCCTGCTAATAACTTGAGTTGAAACTTACTTGTTCATCCATACCGGAATCCTGATATCCCTGGTTTGGCTCTCTGGTAACTTGTGGCTTTTTTGTTACTTGAGAGTTGTATCCGGTTATACCCTTTCATAAAAGTAAGATTAGTGCTAATAGTATATACATATATGTAAGGGCTGTGGGTAAGTGACACTGGTGATGGAATTGGCACCAGGTCAGGTTATTCTAATTTCAGGGCTGAATATATATTGTTTTCGATGTAGATATTCCGTTCAATTTTGGGAATTTCACCCCAAAGCAGCAGGGTAAATGTGGGATCAAATCTATCGTTGGCCCGGCCTTAAATGACCTTAGCTATTGATGGGCCGTTAAAGACCATTAAATAAATAAAAATACACTGTATAATGAATGGTGGTGATAATGACCAGACTGTACGTTTGCTGATCTGACTACACTAGTCAGAATGGTGATAAACATTATTTCTCCCATCGTGCTCACATATACGGTATGTAAATTGTATTGCAGCGGTATTCGTTATATCGACCTCCGTGACCCAGCCGAGTACGAGACCATGGGCGGAGAATCGGAACTTGTGTCCAATGAGATGGTCAATGTACTGGATGGTGCCCAGCCTCACACCATATCTGGAGCAGCGGACCGGGAAACAGCCAGGAACTCACTGCCGACCTCCAGGAGAGTGGAACCAGTGGATGTTTAACCCTTCGAATGCGGGAAATTGAAATTGTCGTCTGCCGTTGTTTCATATTTTGGCTTTTTTAGTCTCAATAAAAACATGGTTTGGCAGCACTTTAGAATCATTTCCATTGGAAATGATTCTAAAGTACCGCCATACCATGTTTTTGTCGCGCCCGCTTGTGGAAAGCGCGATATAGTCGGCCGTTTGGCGTACGTACGTACGTACGTACGTACGTACGTACGTATGTACTTAAGTACGCCAAACGGCCGACTATACGTACGTACATACGTACGTACGTGTGTCCGGTTAAAGTTTTTGGTTAAGCTGTAAGGTTAAGTTTTTTGGTTAAAGTTTTTGGTTAAGTTCTTTGGTTAAAGTTTTTGGTTAAGTTTTTTGGTTAAGTTGTTTGGTTACAGTTTTTGGTTAAATTCTTTGGTTAAAGTTTTTGGTTAAATTCTTTGGTTAAGTTTTTTGGTTAAAGTTTTTGGTGAAGTTTTTTGGTTAAAGTTTTTCGTTATACTATATCTCTGCAACTGCTTTGCCCATTACCTTGAAACTTCATATGGGTGTTTATCATCATCTATATTTTCATTCTACCCCCTCCTGTGCGGCCCCTGTGCCCAATGTCAAGGTCAAATTACTTTGAAATTTTTGGTTAAGTTCTTTGGTTAAAGTTTTGGGTTAAGTTTTTTGGTTAAAGTTTTTGGTTAAGTTCTTTGGTTAAAGTTTTTGGTTAAGTTTTTTGGTTAAAGTTTGTTGTTAAAGTTTTTCGTTATACTATATCTCTGCAACTGCTTTGCCCATTACCTTGAAACTTCACATGGGTGTTTATCATCATCTATATTTTCATTCTACCCCCCTCCCGTGCGGCCCCTGTGCCCAATGTCAAGGTCAAATTACTTTGAAGTTTTTGGTTAAGTTTTTTGGTTAAAGTTTTTGGGTTAAGTTTTTTGGTTAAAGTTTTTCGTTATACTATATCTCTGCAACTGCTTTGCCCATTACCTTGAAACTTCATATGGGTGTTTATCATCATCTATATTTTCATTCTACCCCCACCTGTGCGGCCCCTGTGCCCAATGTCAAGGTCAAATTACTTTGAAATTTTTGGTTAAGTTCTTTGGTTAAAGTTTTGGGTTAAGTTTTTTGGTTTTTTGGTTAAAGTTTTTGGTTAAGTTTTTTGGTTAAGTTTTTTGGTTAAGTTTTTTGGTTAAGTTTTTCGTTATACTATATCTCTGCAACTGCTTTGCCCATTACCTTGAAACTTCACATGGTGTTTTATCATCATCTATATTTCATTCTACCCCTCCCGTGCGGCCCCTGTGCCCAATGTCCAGTCAAATTACTTTGAAGTTTTTGGTTAAGTTCTTTGGTTAAAGTTTTTGGTTAACTTTTTTGGTTAAGTTTTTTGGTTAAAGTTTTTGGTTAAGTTTCTTGGTTAAAGTTTTTCGTTATACTATATCTCTGCAACTGCTTTGCCCATTACCTTGAAACTTCACATGGGTGTTTATCATCATCTATATTTTCATTCTACCCCCCTCCCGTGCGGCCCCTGTGCCCAATGTCAAGGTCAAATTACTTTGAAGTTTTAGGTTAAGTTGTTTGGTTAAGTTTTTTGTTTAAAGTTTTTCCCCTGTGCCCAATGTCAAGGTCAAATTACTTTGAAGTTTTTGGTTAAGTTTTTTGGTTAAGTTTTTTGGTTAAAGTTTTTCGTTATACTATATCTCTGCTACTGCTTTGCCCATTACCTTGAAACTTCACATGGGTGTTTATCATCATCTATATTTTCATTCTACCCCCCTCCCGTGCGGCCCCTGTGCCCAATGTCAAGGTCAAATTACTTTGAAGTTTTTGGTTAATGTTTTTGTCGCGCCCGCTTGCGGAAAGCGTGATATAGTCGGCACTTTGGCGTACGTACGTGTGTCCGGTTAAACTTTTTGGTTAAGTTTTTTGGTTAAGTATTTTGGTTAAAGTTTTTCGTTATACTATAACTCTTTTTTTAGTGTCCATGCCTCGCCACAAGGCACGACATGCAGGCCGCGGCCATCTAGTTGTTGAGGAAGATTGAAATTAAAAATAAACTGCAGAGGACAATTTAATTCTGCAGTGGGTTAAACATCTCCACCACTGGTCACTGGCATTGTGTAATTGAAGTGGTCAGTGGAACAAGGGATCCAACTCCACGACTAGTCACTAGCATTGTGTAATTCTCAATTGAAGTGATCAATGGAACAAGGGGGCTAACTCCACGACTAGTCACTGGCATTGTGTAATTCTCAATTGAAGTGGTCAATGGAACAAGGGAGCTAACTCCACGACTGGTCACTGGCATTGTGTAATTCTCAATTGAAGTGGTCACTGGAACAAGGGAGCTAACTCGACGACTAGTCACGGGCATTCTGTAATTCTCAATTGAAGTGGTCAGTGGAACAAGGGAGCTAACTCCACGACTGGTCACTGGCATTGTGTAATTCTCAATTGAAGTGGTCAATGGAACAAGGGGGCTAACTCCACGACTGGTCACTGGCATTGTGTAATTCTCAATTGAAGTGGTCAGTGGAACAAGGGGGCTAACTCCATCAGGGAGTTCCCTCTTCTTCCACTGTCCGCTTCAATTACATTAGCTCTGTTTAAGGTAAATAATTAGGAGGTTGCGAGGGTACACGTATCCTACCAGTTGAAGCCATCCAGATTTATATCTTTACAATGAATATTACTGGAAATCACACCTTGGTCGTCTGGTCCATTAGGCAGAACCATGTTCAAATCGCGAAGTAAAAACTTAAACGTGGATAAATCCGTGTTGGTTTCATCTGGCATTGTGTGCCTAGCACCAGGTCAGAATGCCTTTGTTTCAGTGCTGGGAAGGGTATTTCAGGGTATTTTAGTGCTAACTGTGCAATGCTTCCTCTTACATGTACACATATATTGATTATTCACATTGTGTATATGGCCTTGTTGTTGTACATACTAGTACACCATTCAATCAATATAATACAAATTGCCACAATAATCCTATAAATATTTCGACACCACAAATGGTATCTAAATGAATTGTTATTATGAAAACATACTGTCTGTTTCACGAAACCTGCCCAAAATGAAATGTTACGGCCATATAAACAATGCAAAAACAATAATTTTTTGCATAATATTAAATTTTATTAAAATTTAAGAATGAGCCTTCTTTTTTATTTCGTGACATTTGATCAAAGAAAAAATTATTTTTCTACGGGAATTTAACATGGGGGACAATGAGGTGGATGAGCTGTGGGACGAGTAAAAAAAATAATTTGGAAATTGACTTCGAAAACTGGCTAGATAGCTTGAAATGATCTATTATCTAAGAAAACAAAAGTTAAATTTTGAAAATCGGTCCAGTATTTCTTAAATTCGAAAAATTTCCCCATGTTAAATCCCCATAGACATCTTCACTCACTCTGTGAAGATGTCTATGGGGATTTAACATGGGGAAATTGTTTTTTCGCAATAAAATCAATATTTGACCAAATTTCACGAAATAAAAAGGATCATTCTTAAATTTTGCTTTAATTTAATTTTATCCAAAAAAAAATTGTTTTTGCCTTTTTATGCCACCGGGTTTCGTCCGTCCGTCCGTCCGTCCGGGCACACATTAGGGTACTTATGTGGCTAGCCCCACAGGGTTATGGACTTGGTAAAGGATAGGGTTGGTTACAATTAGCCACCTAAAAAATCCTTTTATGTGGCTAAAAATCGTTTTATGTGGCTAATATTTAACATGTGATAAGCCACATAAGTATAGTACTGTAAGAACGTCCGTCCGTCCGTCCGGGCACACATTAGGGTACTTATGGGGTAGGGGGCGTGGCCTAAGACAATAGAAGACAATGGAACTTATTCCGTACCCCGTAAGCCTATTGTGTCTTACGGGGTATTTCCTTTGATCTTTTATATAGCAAGTACCCCTTAAGGTCCGAAATGTAAGTTCGTCCGTCCGTCCGTCCGTCCGGGCACACATTAGGGTACTTATGTGGCTAGCCCCACAGGGTTATGGACTTAGTAAAGGATAGGGTTGGTTACAATTAGCCACCTAAAAAATCCTTTTATGTGGCTAAAAATCGTTTTATGTGGCTAATATTTAACATGTGATAAGCCACATAAGTATCCATTTGTAAGAACGTCCGTCCGTCCGTCCGTCCGGGTACACATTAGGGTACTTATGTGGCTAGCCCCACAGGGTTATGGACTTGGTAAAGGATAGGGTTGGTTACAATTAGCCACCTAAAAAATCGTTTTATGTGGCTAAAAATCGTTTTATGTGGCTAATATTTAACATGTGATAAGCCACATAAGTATAGTAATGTAAGAACGTCCGTCCGTCCGGGCACACATTAGGGTACTTATGTGGCTAGCCCCACAGGGTTATGGACTTAGTAAAGGATAGGGTTGGTTACAATTAGCCACCTAAACAATCCTTTTATGTGGCTAAAAATCGTTTTATGTGGCTAATATTTAACATGTGATAAGCCACATAAGTATAGTACTGTAAGAACGTCCGTCCATCCGTCCGTCCGGGCACACATTAGGGTACTTATGTGGCTAGCCCCACAGGGTTATGGACTTGTTAAAGGATAGGGTTGGTTACAATTAGCCACCTAAAAAATCGTTTTATGTGGCTAAAAATTGTTTTATGTGGCTAATATTTTACATGTGATAAGCCACATAAGCACCCTAATGTAAGAACGTCCGTCCGTCACACTTTTCGGTTAACCACTTTGTCACAGTTTCTCCAATATGCTGCAGGTGGCATCCGCGTTCGACAGACGCATTTCTTGTTTATATAGTCGTGAAACAGAGTACATACAACTATAAATATTTGTACATTCCTTGCTGCGAAATAAACGAGTATTAATGTGTATTCCTAGAATGGCCTGTGTCTGAATATTTAGGGTTATTACAGAACTTATCGTCTTCTTTTCACCATGAAAGTACATGTACATGTTTGTTATCACGACTCATTTAAACCGTTGAGTATTCACAATACATGTATATAGGTCCAGCTCTGGGAGTACACTGCTTATCACATTAACTGTAGCCTATTTCACCAACATTGCAAAGTTTACTTTTCTAGCAAAGCATACTTTGCGGGAGTAATCATTTATTTTTTCCTGAAATGCATTATTTCATATAGAACTAACGACTGCATATAATTGATGATTAAAAGTATGCAGAATTATTATACTGAATGTATTACATTATCACAGCCAAAATGGCTGTGATAATGTAATAAATTCAGTATAATAAAAATTAATACATTTATCCTAAAATTTAAAATTTCTCCCTCAAAGTATACTTTTCTAGGAAAATATACTTTGCAATGTTGGTGAAATAGATCAATATCAGCAACAACTGTAGCCTATCAAACATATACACTACACCGAAATTGAAATTGAAAGTTATGTATCTACTGAAGATCTGATTGGTTCTCAAAATCAATATTGCCAAAACAGACAGAGTCGTGGCTCTTGTGCATGTTGTATGAAATGTGCTTAACCATTTCACCCCTAAGTGACTGGCATGGATTATTTCATGTTAATTTTGAGACTGTTCCATCTTGCAGAAAAGGGGGTAATTTTGTAAACTTTAAAAAATATCCACAAATGGTGCAGATCTTGATGAGACAGCTCGTTACGATCATGATCTACACTGTTTGAAAATATTAGGAAAGATGTCTCTAGTGTTGAAAGGGTTATTTGCAACATAGATCTGTCTTAACGTATTAACTGACTTTGTCGACGCATGTTGTAATGTGTATTTCAATATTTCTCCACAAAGATATTGTTTCAGTGTTTGGCCCGACAGTTTCATATTTCCCCATAATGCCAATGGGAGGTTCGTATATTTTAAATTATTATATACGGACTTCCGTTTCCCATTGAAACACAATGCAACGCAAAACGTCAATATTTTTCTATATTGACATCACATGCGTTCATATTGGTCAGTGCCGGAACTACGCTTCACCTTGCAAAATAGTTCCTTCGAAATCGACACTAATTTGTTAATTTTAGTTACATTTTGTATATTTTTTGAAGCGCGTATAAATTGTGAATTATGTCTGTTTATAATAAAAAGGTTATTTGATTTGTATGCGGATATATGCTACTTGTTCCGCCGCACAACGATATTGCGCTCCTAAAGTTGCGCAATATCGCACTGCGGAACTTGTGCATATATCCACATTCAAATAAATAAGCTAAAAGTACATAAAACATGGTTTGACAGCACTTCAGAATCATTTCCAATGGAAATGATTCTGAAGTGCTGTCAAACCATGTTGTATGGGCAGTTTGAGGTGGGAAATGTCCCCTGGGCTCGCTCTGGGCACAACTCTACAGTTATGCGAGTTATGTCGTGATTATTCTACACAATGCGCAATGTCCAGGCTTAAGGAATAAATTACTAGAATAATTGACTCTGTTCCAATTATCAAGTATTGTGATAACAGATTTTCTGTATCTGATTGTTTAAGTATTGTGTAAAATTGTGTTGTTTTATAACACTTTCATACAAGTTCATGGCTGTCCGAATGAAAAAGGCGAAAACTATAGTTTTCCCCTTTTCATTTGGAAGGCCATCAAATTATATGTACATATACTACCGTAAACCAGATTGCCACTATAAGTCTCTCGATGTCATTTTCAGGCAGCAATTCTGGTTTGCTTAAAATGAACTCCAATTTAATTCCGAAATAGCATAACCATGTGTACACAGGTGAAACGTGGTGTGTAGTTATTGAGTGTATGTGGGCACCCGGCTGGCAATAGATACTTTACAACATACATGTATGTGACTAATGATACTTTACGGTGCTGTGACCAGTGTACTACCAGATCAACCTACTGATCCATACCATGCTGTTATTCAGTCATTGAAGTAGCCTCACAGCTATCAGCAAAATAAAACGTGGCATATGTTATAAGGTTCCTTTTGTCAGCTGGCGGCCATTGTGTCCAATCTCAAAGACAAAGACGGTGCTGGAAATTGATTTGATATGCCAAACTGTATTATTTATTCATTTATTTGTACATGTACACCAATTTGTGATACTATATATCTCCTTTTTATCATGTTTATGTTTTCTTTTGACTGTTACTTTTACTATACATGTGACTTACAAATGGATATTTTTCCTGAATCCTTTATTGTTTATAATGCCCCACGTTGATAGTGATCATTTTGTCAGTAGCCCTTGTTCAGTGTTCCCATCCGTCAAAAACCTTGTAACTTCTAAAACTTACACTGTAATACCCACCGGTTTCATTGGATTGGTGGGTGATTGGAAGAGAGCATGTGAAGGGTAAATTTAACGATGTGTTTCATCCGTATCGGAATTCCTATATCCCGGGTTTGGCCCTTACGTACAGTTTCGGCTTTCTGGTACATAAGAGTTAAATCCGGCTATAAGAGTTAAATCCGGCTATACTCATTATGAAAGTAGTAGGATTAGTACTAATCTATATTTTAGGGAGTGGGGCTGAGTGATTCTGGTGTGGAGAGGACCTGGCACCTGACCAGGTTATTCTAATATCAGGGCTGACTATATTTTTTTATTTAAATATTCGGTTCTGATTTTGGATTTGCCTAACATGATCTTAGTTTTTGACATGCCGTTAAACGCCATTAAATAAAGAAGTAATAAATATATTGGTTTGTGACTTCCTACATGTTACACTGCACATGTATTTAATCTCTGGGTCATGGATTGTGTCTACTTAGAATTATCAAATTTGGTCTTGTAACACAGACACTGGTACAGTGATGTAGGTAACAGGCTTCATACTTGGTATGTACACAATGCCATTGTGGCTGTGTATTTCTATTTGTTTTGTCATGGATTATGTCCATGTTCTAACGTTTTCCAATTTTGCGTTGTAACATGTAAACATTTGAACTTCAATCAGAGCTGCTGTTAAGGTGCATAATTTGACCAACTTTTTTTTATTTCTTCATAAAAAATGGCAAGTTGGGAGTGCTTTAGAATCATCTCATTGAGACGATTCTAAAGCACTCCCAACTTGCCATTTTAGATGGAGAAATAAGAAATTTACCTCCAAATTACGCACCTTAACTGGAGCTCTGCTTCAATGCTTGGTTGCTTGATCTCAGTATGGTGGGAGGATGCACAACATGAAATGGGATTTCTGTTATTGTTACACCCCATGTCATAAGTTATCTTCACCGCTTAGACATGCGATCCTGTTATCAAGCTGTGTATTGACTGTCAATGCTGTAGGTGGGGGCATCCTTGTTGTACAAACACATTTTCTAGTAAATATTGCACTCATTGTTCTGCCTGTCTGTTGTAACTTCTAGTCAGATATTTATATATATATATATGCACATCCACTGGTATGTTCACATGTGTGTTTGATTGTGTATTTTTAGTATGTCGAGGGGGAAAAGTTTTCGTCATTCCATCCGTCTGTCCGTCTGTTCGTCTATTCGTCCGTCCCATAAGATTTGTGTTAAAGTTTTTGGGTACCCATTATCTCTGCAACGGTAAGTCGGATTGACTTAAAACTTCATATACTTCCTAGTCATCATCCAAGTTTTCATTCCTTACCACACCCATGCGGCCTTCGTGTCCAAGGTCAATGTCATATTACTTTTGCGTAAAGTTTTTTAAATATTTGCAATGAAGTTTTTAAATACCAAATATCTCTGCAACTGTCATTCGGATTCACTTGAAACTTTACTTACGTCTCAGCCATCATCCATATTTTCATTTTGTAGCCCATCCATACGGCATTCATGCCCAAGGTCAAGTTCAAATTACTGATATAGTTTTTAGCCAGGTTTTTTTTTTAAAAATCCAGGCTATTGGATTGGCGAAAGCCGAGCGGGCGGCGTAGGTGGGCGGCGTCCACAATCAATGTTAAGTTTTCGTGTTCGAGTCCATTTCTTTGTTACTGTACCACCTAGGACCACCAAACTTTCACAGCTTCATAATCAAGGGGTGCCCACCACATATTACTATCCAACATGTTACTTTTTTTTTAACTTGACCCATTTTTTCCGCGCTGTCGACTTAGCCACCAAACTTTCACAGCTTCATAATCAAGGGGTGCCCACCACATATTACTATCCAACATGTTACTTTTTTTTTAACTTGACCCATTTTTTCCGCGCAGTCGACTTAGCCATTTTCAATGTTAAGTTTTCGCGTTTTCAATGTTAAGTTTTCGTGTTTAAGTCCATTTCTTTGGTACTGTACCACCTAGGACCACCAAACTTTCACAGCTTCATAACCAAGGGGTGCCTACCACATAAAACTATCCAACATGTGACCATTTTTTTTACCTTCACCTATTATTTCTACGTAATTGACTTAGCCATTTTCAACCTTAACTTTTTAACGTACGTCTGGTTAATGTTTTTTGGTTAAAAGTTTTTCGTTATACTATATCTCTGCAACTGCTTCGCCCATTACCTTGAAACTTCACATGGGTGTTTATCATCATCCATATTTTCATTCTACCCCCCAACCGTGCGGCCCCTGTGCCCAATGTCAAGGTCAAATTACTTTGAATTTTTTTGTTAAAGTTTTTTCGTGTACTATATCTCTGCAACTGCTTCACCCATTACCTTCATACTTCACATGGTTTTTATCATCATTGTCGCACCGCACCCGCTTGCAGAAAGCGCGATATCGTCGGCATTTTGGCATATATCAGTCCGTACGTCCGTGTGTCCGGTTAAAGTTTTTTCTTTAAAGTTTTTCCATCTACTATATCTATTTTTTTTTACTGTCCATGCCTCGCCCCAAGGCGCGACATGCAGGCCATGGCCATCTAGTCTACAAAAAGTGGGTATAATTATGTTATCCAAATGTCTATGCTTGGAAAAAACCTGGCCTTCGTGGCTTTGCCTCGCTTCTTGTTATGTTGTAAATTATTGTTGTTCGGTCCATGCGGGGGCTGGGGGCCCTACTCACTTGCTGTAGTATCCTACATGTTTCATTCCAATGGATATTTCTATGTCGTATGAATGTATGTGGCTGCGGCATCAGTCTGAGGCCCACAGATGTCTGCTCAATTTCTATAATTCCAAACTTCCAAAGACAATGTAGATTGCTTCATTTGTGTAAGCACTTTATTGCACAATCATGGCACCCACTGACTTATTTGCATGTACAACCCTAAATATATGCAGTTTATTCTAGGAAACACAGTAATACTATTTATTACATTTAAAATGTGCATGGATTTATCTGGGAGAGAAAACTTGTAATTGTCAATGTACAAATAATGCACCATGAAGAGAACACCAGTAATCACCTGTTGCACATGTTTGAATAGCTAGATATAATACACTCGCTTTGCTTACTCGTTGTTTACACGGAAGCCGACGTACACTCGTGTATCATTTCACGCTATTCAATCATGTACAATGGAATATCCTCTATGGTTTCTTACAACAGACTCAAATATTATATACTGAGCAAAACTAGAAACGTCCCTCCATGTTTAAGGAAAGATTCATCAAAAACCAAAAGGGTTACTTTTAAAAATCAAAATGGAAAAACAAGTTCATTCATTTCTGTATCAAAGCCAATAAATTGCATTTGGATAGCTTGTTAAATATTCGAGAGATAACCGGCCAAGGGCGGTAGGGGTCAAAATCAAAAATCACAAAAACTCAGAAATGTGTTACTTAATGTTTAGAGATGGAATTTCAATAAGTAATGTGGCAAATTCAGTAAATCTCGTTAGTACCGAGTGTGGCCACCATTTGCATGAATGCATGCAATGATCCTACGCCGCATCGACGTGACGTAACGCAATACCAGTGCGTTGGGCAAATTCCTCCATTCCCGTTGTAACGCCCGTGTAAGATCGCGAACATTGGGAACGATGGTTAGCTCGTGCTTTGCGGCCCAGCTCATCCCATATGTGCTCAAATGGGATTGAGATCCGGGGAGACCGCGGGCCATGGCATGACGTCGACGTTGTTTTGCTGTAAGTATTGAGTGGTGACCCTGGCTACGTGAGGGCGGGCATTGTCGTGCATCAATGTCACACCAGGACCATGCTGACGGATAAATGGTAAGGCATGTGCATTTAGCACATCTGCAACATAACGTTGTGCATTGATGTTGCCCTGTACAATACCAAAATCTGTCTCCGGTTTCCCATGATCCCACCCCAGACCATTACGCTCCCTCCCCCAAACCTGTTCTTCTCAACAATGCAACAATCGGTGAATCTTTCATTTTTACGCCTGTATACCCGTAATCTTCCGTCAGCATGACTAACTGAACCGAGATTCATCGGTGAACAAAACTCGGTTCCAGTCAGCCCTTCTCCAGTTCAGATGACGTCGCGCCCATAACAGTCTGGCAGCACGGTGACGTTGGGTCATTATCTGACCAGTGTACGGGCGGCGTGCCCGGATTGGTTGGGCGTTACGACGTAACCGGTTGCGAATGGTCTGCCCTGAGACACCGTATCGCCTAGCAGTGACTGTGGCTGCCAATCGACGTTGACGTAAGTGCGTCAACGTAATGTAACGATCGGCTCTAGCCGTCGTTACACGAGGCCTACCAGGTCGCTGCCGGTCGTGAACAGCCCCAGTCTGCTGGTACCGGGCTGCAAGACGATCAATCGTCTTCCGACAGCAACCAAACCGAGGCGCGACCGCCCTGGCGGCCATCCCACCCGCAAGCATCCCAATTGCCTGATTTCGCTCGTTTTCGGAAAGCCGTGGCATATCGAAAACAGTGAAAAATTAAAAAAGTTTTTTAATTTTCCGAATAGCCCCTATCGCATGAATGGTACGACATGAACTGAATCACCTTATCGATGACAAGTATAGCGTGCACGTGCAAAAAGTGGAAATCAACGTTCCGGTCACTGGCCGCTATGTAAACCGTGTGTATCGGCTAAACTCTACACGATCGTATTCTGAACATCGCCACGGTTTAAAATACATGTACTTTGAACATGTGGTACATACATAGACAGAGCTACACCGGCTATAAAACAGGGACGTTTCTAGTTTTGTTGAGTATAGGAATGAATGGCCTTTGTGGAATTTATCGGGGTATAAAGTTAAAAAATGTTGCGGGAATACTGGACGAAGCGATAAAAAATTACAATTTTCGAGAAAAAAAAAATGTTTTTTATTTTTTTTTTTTTTTTTTTCGAAAATTGTAATTTTTTAAGGCCTCGTCCAGTATTCCCGCGACTTTTCCAAGTTTATATACCCGATAAATTCCATAAAAAGGCCATTAATTCCTTATAATTCCAGCATTTGAAATAAATTCATCAAGAAAATGTGTTTATTTTCTGTTTTCTTATTTTAACTGCGCCTAACGGTTACGGAAAGTAGTTCGGCATGGGAGTTTACTGGGATATAAAGTTTGGACAGAGACTTGCTACGGACCAATCAAATGTTAGGGAATTGTGTAAATATTTGTGTGCTGGAATTATTTAGGGTTATTACATGCATGTTTGTACTGCCTTATCACAGCTGCAATCAATTTGGATAATATTTGTTTTATTTACTTTACTGGTATGCACATTTTGCAGGGACTACCGATACTTGTCAGTTCATCTAGTCCTTGGGCAAGGCACTTCCGATCTAGCCCAATCCTTTCATAGAGCTGACAATCAGTGGTGGTCCCATGTATTAGATTTAAAGGAGAATCTGTGAATGTTAAAGGTGGAAATCTTAAACTTATCAGGTGGATAAAACAGGAACCCACATTCCAATTGCCATATCTCAAGATCTATGTGGTATAATTCAGTATAACTGCCCATAGTATCACTGCATGATATTGTCCACTATTTCTGACATTCAAAAAAAATCCCCCTGTTAAATCCCCGTGAAGATGTCTATGGGGATTTAAAATTGGGAAATTGTTTTCGCAATACAATCAATATTTGACCAAATTTCACGAAATAAAAAGAAGGCTCAATCTTAAAGTTTGCTTTAATTTAATATTATCATAAATTAAATTCAGTATAACTGCCCATAGTATCACTGCATGCTATTGTCTCTTCCAAGTATAAGTTTCAACTTGGTATCTTTCCTATTAATCTCTGGGGATAAAAACAAAAACTCATTCTCCCAAACACAATGTCAGAATTATGCAGTCAATTGATTGTGATGAATTCACTTTGGAGTAACGTAGGGGTCAATGTCTTAAATGCACCAGTGTTGAGTATACTGTGAAAGCACGGATTGGTGATCAGGGCTCCAGATAAGGAATTAGTAATTGAGTATTGTGAAGCAATTGGGTATTTCAAAATTTTGATTGTGTTGAATAGAATCACACAACTGTTTACACATCAGCAGACCGCACTCATTGAATAGTTTGCTTCTAAATGAAAACACATCTTGGTATTTCATTAGAATTGTCTCCTTGGAGACAATTCTAATGAAATACCAAGATGTGTTTTCATGGAAAAATAAGAAAATATGCTATATTTGTGGTCTGTTTATTGTTTTCTGTAGCATGATAAAGATACCACAAATTTTTCATTGCTTTTTGATACTCACTACTTCTGATTTCAATTGGGTTTTTGGCAATTTTAATTGGGTATTTACGCAAATACGCACCTTATCTGGAGCTCTGGTTAATACAAATGTACATGCAAATGTATGCAAAGAAAATACAGACGAATAATGGATATGTAAAACTGTGTCAGATAGACATGCTGGTTTGTACATTTTAGCATACTGACTGCATAGAAATTAGCTGGTGCTTAGAATAGATAGTGGACATGTCAGTTTATTTGTTGAAATTTACATATTCTGGTATTCATTTAATTTAAGCATTTTCTGTTGGAGATAATGATGTCATGAAGTGATATTATGAGATATAATACTGTATTATATAATGCATACATTATGCGATATGGCAGATTGAAATATAACCATGTCAAGTATGCACATAATAATATGTATGTGCACAATTTAGTGGTGTTTGGACTTACTGTTTGATAGTCTCCTCCAATTACTACTGGTCGTTCCTATTTTGGGATCAGTGATGTACATATACTGTTGTAAGTCGGGGCTTTGCATATTACTATTTCTGTTTAAAGTGATATAGTTTGTAATGCAGAATGATTGAATACCTCTCTGTCCGAATGCTGCTGGGCCAACCCGAATGTTGTCTCTGTAATGCAGGGCTACTTGTAAGCTGCCCTGCGTACAGACAGAACATTCACATTAATGCTGGACAAGCAAGGAAAGTGAGAACATCGAGATTATACTAATTAGTGATTGTACACAGAGGCTTAAATATTAACTTATTACAATAGCCAATTTCAAATAGAGACACCTTTTATTGCTGCCCACTTAGAATAGCAATATTATTTATCTCAATGCTGTACAACATAGGAACTGCCAATATGTGTTGTCTGCACTGGCTATATGTTGAACTCTATATGTATCACTGTCCGTATACAGCAGTATTTTATATTACATTGTGAATTTGGCACTTTGCTTGCTTGTTATTGATTAAACCTTTATTAACTACATTGAGCTCTTTGTTCTGTTTTATTACGCATAAGAGAGAATATTCTCGGTGTTCAGTAGGTCACATCCTTCATTCCATACACTGCATTTATCTTTTGATTGTAATACAAATATATTTGATTACATACATGTATGTCATTGCTTAATACACACCGCTTTCCATACATTGAAACAAGGCATGTGTGTATCATAAGTAAAGACACATTCTACCATGAACCCTATAACACTTGATAACCTTAAAAATCAAACACATATGTCTCACTTTATAGTTGCACATTTTAAATTATGATAGGATGAGTGGAGGGTATGCTTCCATGTATTCTTAACGGGATTCACACCTATGATCAAGTGATATGGTGTTGTAAGCACACCCCATATGAGACGCCATGTGATTTTGTACCTAAAATTCATTTACCTTTGACGTTATTTACAGAAAAGACAGTAAATTTTGTAAATAGTTTTTGTGAGATATCACACATTTTCTTAGGTACAAAATCTCATGGCGTTGTTTCGTATGCGTCTATGACTGGTGAAATTGTGCTTATGGGTTTTGCGACCAGTGTAGATCCAGAACAGACTGCATCCGCCATTGAAACACCCGTCATACTTATTACAAGGAATACAGATCCTATTCATGCTCGTCAAGGTCATTACCAAGGTCAGGAATGATCGAGACAAATTGTCTCCCCCAATTATCATATGAACCAAGTATACTTCAATTGTTATGACGTTATGGCCAATATAACTTGATCTGACGAACGAAAAGTGGTAACAATGCAGTTGAAGTGTAAGGGATAGGCCAGAGTAGATAAGTACACGTAGTCACTTAATCACTTATAATGTACACTATATTACATGGGGAACACACAGGAATACATGATACATTGATATGCGAACAATCACTGTTACTGTGCATGATACTATTCAATTACCACAAGGTTGTAAGCCAATCGACTGTTATACTTTAACGCAACTTAAAAGCTATAGACGAATAAACTCGGTATGTGGTATCTCAATGGTCCCGTAGTGGACAATAGTATGAATGCACAAGTACTTTGATGATCGCTAATCAAAGTGAAATAACATACAAGTATAACATGGCATAACGAACATTGGAGGACAAATGACAATCATCCGAGCTACCCCAGTGCTGGCGTATCTCAATAGATAGTGTAACCTCTGAGTATCAAGGTCCCAAGGTCTGCCTCACCCGCAATATGAGGTCTAGTCAACAATATGGCTATAATCCAACTTCAAGTGGATTATTCCATAAACAATATATGTAGTCTTACTACAATCCTTTAGCCATGATATGCCATGATAGGAATATTACCATACACTATCAAAGTATACATATGTATTGCCTATGCAATATATTTCCAAAGTATGAATGTCAAAGTCAAAGCCGGATGTGGTTACATCACATGATAGTCAATAACGATAATGTTCCGGAAGCTGGTTCCCGGAAGTAAAG
The DNA here is from genome assembly GCA_029237695.1 of Conchocele bisecta. Classification (NCBI taxonomy): domain Eukaryota; kingdom Metazoa; phylum Mollusca; class Bivalvia; order Lucinida; family Thyasiridae; genus Conchocele; species Conchocele bisecta. The sequence goes on along the minus strand of CM055269.1, from coordinate 2,606,401 downwards.
TTCCACAGGTAGTATTATCTCCGGAAATGGTGGACCAGATGTAAAGTTCCTATAGTATCACTCGACTGTAGCAACCCGGATGTGGTAGACCGGATGTAAAGTATCCATGGTGAATCAATGGGTTGTAATACCGGAAGTGGTAGACCGGATGTAAAGTTCCGATATAATACAAAGAATTATGGACATAACGGACCCTGGACATAACGGACCCGGACATAACGGACCCGATTTTGGACGAAACGGACCCGATTCATGGACATAACGGACCCGATTCCTGGACATAACGGACCCCGTGTGGACATAACGGACCCCGTATAAAATCTATCATTAAAGCACTTTTTTATTTATTTTTCGTGTAAAACTTATAAGAAATAATTATTTGTAGTGATTTTGTATGTTTTAAACTCTCTGAAAACGGTAATTGTTGGCAAAATTTTGTTATTTTGAAACTAAAATTTACCTGTATATCTTGGGTCTTATCTTATCTAATTAGGTCAGACTGAATGTGGATATGGATATATGTTTTAAATATTGTAATGTACAATGTATATGTGTTCGTTGTTGAAGATCATACATTTATATATTTTCAGGTAAAAGATGCTGGTCGCACAGACCTCTTCGAATCCGCGCAGACACTGATACGAAATGTCGTCAGCAAGGACGGCAACGTCGACCAACCAGAGGCTGCCCGTCCCAGTCAAGATGGACTCATCAAGATGTGCAACAGAGTGCGCCAGAAAACCCGTCCAGCTGATCCCGCTGACTTGACGTTTGAGGTATTTTAAGAATATAATCGTCGCATATAATCTATATGAGCCAGCGTCTGAGAAAACCACCCTTATCGCATCTCCGTAATTCCGTGATAATTTCATAACTCGTCATTCTCGTATCACAATTTACTTGACCTTAATTGATCGTGGTAGCTGTTGTTAATAAATTATTGATGATTTCGGTTATGTTCCAGTTAAACGAGGATTTCCTGGACGAGAACATTCCTGAACGATTCTTCCGCAAGGACGTGCACGTGCGTGATCGACGGCACATTATCTTCGCCACAGATACCCAGCTTGCGCTTTTGGCGAAGTCGAAGACATGGTATATCGACGGAACGTTCAAGGTTGTCAAGAGCCCTTCTATCAGCTACTCTCGATCCACTCATTCGTCAAGTCAGGTGACAACATGAAACAACTCCCCCTGGTATTCATACTGATGTCCGGCAAGAGTAAACGAGACTACAAAAAGGTATTTACACAATCATTTCAATAATTCTGTGTATTTGCACCAATCAATCAATCTACTTAAAAATATATGAATGTGTATACATTGTATGTGTGTATGTCACTCATTGGTCCCACTTCCTATATTTGTGATCCATTGCAGGTGTTCCAGGCTGTCTTGGAGTTACTACCTTCTAACAACGTGACTACATTCGTTGCCGACTTTGAGGCGGGCGTATGGCAGGCGTTGAGATGCGTATTCGACAACCCGGACATTCGTGGCTGCGCTTTCCACTTTGGCCAGGCGTTGTGGAGGAAGGTCCAGGAAAATGGTCTACAGGTAAGGAAAATAAATGTGAACAAGAATTGATCAACTTACTTATAAGGAAACAATAATATACATTGAAATAAAATAAAATTCGATAAATTGAAAATTCAATTATAATAGCACATATAAACATGCATGCGTGTGAATAATATGGTGTTTGTTTCATTTAAGGTCGCGTACTCAACCAGAGACAGCGTATACACACTACTTCGCAAGGTCTTCGCGCTCCCACTACTCCCCGCCGAGGACATCCGCCCAGCATACGATTCCCTGCGAGCGAAGGTCGACCCTGACGCCACGGCACTGACGACCTTCTTCGACTACTTGGAGGCTACTTGGATTCGGAGCGAGTTATGGCCCATCCCCTCTTGGAGTGTGTACGGACGGTCTATTCGCACCAACAATGACGTTGAAGGCTACCACAATCGACTCAATCGACGCGCGAAGAAGGGGAATCTGTCCTTCTATCTCCTCGTCACCTTGCTGTACCACGAGTCCCTGGACATCCCCCTACAATGTAAACTGGTGAGGAGAAGAAGCTGCGAAGACATCAAAAGAAGAGCGCGAGGCAGACACAGGGTCGACTCATGCAGTTGTGGGAGGATTACGGCGCTCGCAGAATCACAACCAGTGACCTTCTGAGTCGGTGTGGGAAGATCTACGGCCCTTCGTGAATACACTGACAGACAATCACATTGATCTTAACCGTCTCAGAGCCCCGTTACAGTGCATACTTTAGACTATATGTGTTTGATTTCTTATACCACCACCAAATGTGCTCGATAAATGCATGTAACATTTTTATTTGTATATGTATACATGTGTTCTCGTAAATGAAGATCATGATCAGTATTGACATTTTGGTATTACATTATAATAGACGATTATAAAGCACTCCCAACTTGCCAGTTTTGTTAAAAATAAGATAAAATACACACATAACGTTTCTTTACTTATATCACCACCAAATGTGCTCGCTAAAATGTATGTTTGATCATATTATGATCATATTGTATGGACTGATTGAATGATGATGTGCCTTGTTTAATTTATTATTACATTATAAAATCATCACTTATTTCCCGATTTGTATATTACATTTCCCAAGTTTCACTTTCCAAACTATCAATCAATTCACATGTAACCCACATGTAACCCAAAAAAATATTTAAATAGTATGTTTTTAACAAATTTGATACAGGGTCCGTTATGTCCACACGGGGTCCGTTATGTCCATGAATCGGGTCCGTTATGTCCAGGAATCGGGTCCGTTTCGTCCAAAATCGGGTCCGTTATGTCCGGGTCCGTTATGTCCAGGGTCCGTTATGTCCATGTACCAATACAAAATGGCGATTATCACGTTGGCTAAGACGCCGGGAAAAGTTTCACTTAGGCGACATTCAACTCGGTGGTAGTATAATGATATGATATGTGTGTATGGCGTTTCACTTCACTAAACTATGGCTGTGACTGTCTGCTGAACGCGAGGTAGCTATCACACACTGCTCTATACAGGCCTGTACCCGGAGCTGCTACACACACTGCGCCAGACAGACGTACGGACACTCGGACGACCCGATACTCTGCACTGACTGGGGTCTGCCCTCAAACGAGTGGACCAAAACGTCCAATGTGGCTCGCTGGAGCGTTCTCAAGAGGCTACAAAAATGAAATGAATCTCCAATTACTGGACGAATACGCACAGACAGACAGGATGCACAACAGACTAAAACGGGAATCGAACAACGGCAAATCACAGCTGAAATAAAATGTTCTATACTGAGCAAAACTAGAAACGTCCCTCCATGTTTAAGGAAAGATTCATCAAAAACCAAAAGGGTTACTTTTAAAAATCAAAATGGAAAAACAAGTTCATTCATTTCTGTATCAAAGCCAATAAATTGCATTTGGAATTATCTTGTTAAATATTTACTAAGAAGATAACCGCCAAGGGCGGTAGGGGTCAAAATCAAAAATCACAAAAACTCAGAAATGTGTTACTTAATGTTTAGAGATCGAATTTCAATAAGTAATGTGGCAAATTCAGTAAATCTCGTTAATACCGAGTGTGGCCACCATTTGCATGAATGCATGCAATGATCCTACGCCGCATCGACGTGACGTAACGCAATACCAGTGCGTTGGGCAAATTCCTCCATTCCCGTTGTAACGCCCGTGTAAGATCGCGAACATTGTCAATCTGATGGTTAGCTCGTGCTTTGCGGCCCAGCTCATCCCATATGTGCTCAATGGGATTGAGATCCGGGGAGACCGCGGGCCATGGCATGACCTCGACGTTGTTTTGCTGTAAGTATTGAGTGGTGACCCTGGCTACGTGAGGGCGGGCATTGTCGTGCATCAATGTCACACCAGGACCATGCTGACGGATAAATGGTAAGGCATGTGCATTTAGCACATCTGCAACATAACGTTGTGCATTGATGTTGCCCTGTACAACAACCAAATCTGTCTTCCGGTTTCCCATGATCCCACCCCAGACCATTACGCTCCTCCCCAAACCTGTTCTTCTCAACAATGCAACAATCGTGAATCTTTCATTTTTACGCCTGTATACCCGTAATCTTCCGTCAGCATGACTAACTGTGAACCGAGATTCATCGGTGAACAAAACTCGGTTCCAGTCAGCCCTTCTCCAGTTCAGATGACGTCGCGCCCATAACAGTCTGGCAGCACGGTGACGTTGGGTCATTATCTGACCAGTGTACGGGCGGCGTGCCCGGATTGGTTGGGCGTTACGACGTAACCGGTTTGCGAATGGTCTACCCTGAGACATCGTATCGCTTAGCAGTGACTGTGGCTGCCAATCGACGTTGACGTAAGTGGGTCAACGTAATGTAACGATCGGCTCTAGCCGTCGTTACACGAGGCCTACCAGGTCGCTGCCGGTCGTGAACAGCCCCAGTCTGCTGGTACCGGGCTGCAAGACGATCAATCGTCTTCCGACAGCAACCAAACCGAGGCGCGACCGCCCTGGCGGCCATCCCACCCACAAGCATCCCAATTGCCTGATTTCGCTCGTTTTCGGAAAGCCGTGGCATATCGAAAACAGTGAACAATTAAAAAAGTTTTTTCATTTTCCGAATAGCCCCCCCCTATCGCATGAATGGTACGACATGAACTGAATCACCTTATCGATGACAAGTATAGCGTGTACGTGCAAAAAGTGGAAATCAACGTTCCGGTCACTGGCCGCTATGTAAACCGTGTGTATCGGCTAAACTCTACACGATCGTATTCTGAACATCGCCACGGTTTAAAATACATGTACTTTGAACATGTGGTACATACATAGACAGAGCTACACCGGCTATAAAACAGGGACGTTTCTAGTTTTGTTGAGTATAGGTACATACCAAAATCCTCCGTGTCACTGGTGAATACAGTACTAGTCTTCTGTAACCAGAAAATATGTGTCCCGCCAACACATAGCGAGACATCGCTTATATACGCACCAGTGAAACCATGCACGGAATAATGGATATGCCTACCCCTCGTACGACATCTCACATAAATACTACAAAACCATGGCTTTTTGCCATGTCACCGTGGGTTACATTTGGCATAAATATATGTTCCCACGCCTTAAATTCAACCAAACCAGTGTACAGCCCTCGTGGAATAAATACCATACAACATGGTATACCCCACACTACCATAAATCTGCACACTATAGACCCAGATCTCATAATCCGAAATCTACTCGACTGGTCTCGACAATGTGAAGGTCGCTTCTTGGCCCCGCCAAACCCCTCCATAACGGTTCTACGGCTATACACTCAAATGAGAGTGTAGCACATACTAAACTCAAATATCGTGGTCATTTACGGAAATATCACGACACAAACATCACCATTATGGGATCTGATATATCCGTGTTGGCCAGTACCAGGCTATGATGAAACACTAACCCGTAGCATACATAACATGGCAGACCATGGTATGGTCTGCGCTGTATACTGGCTTCACCTACAGAAGGTCCCTTATATGGTGAAACACTGACACACGGACAAACTCGGTGGCACGGACAGTGGACATCCGTATACTAAAAGGTATCTTTTCCCTAGCGAAACCAGCACACGCAGTCAACGAGTTCTCTACCACACACATGCATAGTCTGTGGCAAATATGGCGTGACATCAGTAAAACATTGCTCATAAAATAGACGTATATTTAAATCCGCAAATAGGACACGCATAAACGTATCTCCACCAATACAACATAAGCCCCCTTATTACACGCACATTGCACATGGCAAATGTACATGCCAAACCACAGGTGTGCAAAAACCACAGGTGTGTGAAACCACAGGTATGTGGAATCACAGGGATGTGAAATCAATAATACGCACAACAATACAACACAGTACCACACATCACAAATATACAATTATACGGATTCCAGAATGTACAAGAATGCACGTGTCACGCGACAATGCTATAAGAGTGTGCTACATTGGTGACACATCCCATAAGCCCCATTTCTCCAGACAATCTGTTTTATCAAATATACTGAGCAAAACTAGAAACGTCCCTCCATGTTTAAGGAAAGATTCATCAAAAACCAAAAGGGTTACTTTTAAAAATCAAAATGGAAAAACAAGTTCATTCATTTCTGTATCAAAGCCAATAAATTGCATTTGGATATCTTGTTAAATATTCAAGAGATAACCGGCCAAGGGCGGTAGGGGTCAAAATCAAAAATCACAAAAACTCAGAAATGTGTTACTTAATGTTTAGAAATGGAATTTCAATAATAATAATGGGGCAAATTCAGTAAATCTCGTTAGTACCGAGTGTGGCCACCATTTGCATGAATGCATGCAATGATCCTACGCCGCATCGGACGTGACGTAACGCAATACCAGTGCGTTGGGCAAATTCCTCCATTCCCGTTGTAACGCCCGTGTAAGATCGCGAACATTGTCAATCTGATGGTTAGCTCGTGCTTTGCGGCCCAGCTCATCCCATATGTGCTCAATGGGATTGAGATCCGGGAGACCGCGGGCCATGGCATGACGTCGACGTTGTTTTGCTGTAAGTATTGAGTGGTGACCCTGGCTACGTGAGGGCGGGCATTGTCGTGCATCAATGTCACACCAGGACCATGCTGACGGATAAATGGTAAGGCATGTGCATTTAGCACATCTGCAACATAACGTTGTGCATTGATGTTGCCCTGTACAACAACCAAATCTGTCTTCCGGTTTCCCATGATCCCACCCCAGACCATTACGCTCCCTCCCCCAAACCTGTTCTTCTCAACAATGCAACAATCGGTGAATCTTTCATTTTACGCCGTATACCCCGTAATCTTCCGTCAGAATGACTAACTGTGAACCGAGATTCATCGGTGAACAAAACTCGGTTCCAGTCAGCCCTTCTCCAGTTCAGATGACGTCGCGCCCATAACAGTCTGGCAGCACGGTGACGTTGGGTCATTATCTGACCAGTGTACGGGCGGCGTGCCCGGATTGGTTGGGCGTTACGACGTAACCGGTTGCGAATGGTCTGCCCTGAGACACCGTATCGCCTACCAGTGACTGTGGCTGCCAATCGACGTTGACGTGAGTGCGTCAACGTAATGTAACGATCGGCTCTAGCCGTCGTTACACGAGGCCTACCAGGTCGCTGCCGGTCGTGAACAGCCCCAGTCTGCTGGTACCCTGGGCTGCAAGACGATCAATCATCTTCCGACAGCAACCAAACCGAGGCGCGACCGCCCTGGCGGCCATCCCACCCGCAAGCATCCCAATTGCCTGATTTCGCTCGTTTTCGGAAAGCCGTGGCATATCGAAAACAGTGAAAAATTAAAAAAGTTTTTTTTTTTTAATTTTCCGAATAGCCCCTATCGCATGAATGGTACGACATGAACTGAATCACCTTATCGATGACAAGTATAGCGTGCACGTGCAAAAAGTGGAAATCAACGTTCCGGTCACTGGCCGCTATGTAAACCGTGTGTATCGGTCTAAACTCTACACGATCGTATTCTGAACATCGCCACGGTTTAAAATACATGTACTTTGAACATGTGGTACATACATAGACAGAGCTACACCGGCTATAAAACAGGGACGTTTCTAGTTTTGTTGAGTATAAATATGGCTCACAGTGTAGTGGCATATCTTCAATTATAATTATTGAGCGGTTGGTTGGGAGCATGTGATGGATAATTTAACGATTTGGATTCATCCTTACCGGAATCTGAACGGAGACCTGGTGTGGTCCTCATGTACGTCGTTGACATTCTTATATGCGACAGTTGAATCTGGTTATATGCCTTATGTGAGTATTACGATTATTCGTAATCCTATTACTTTTATGGGAAGGGACCACGTGACTTTGGTATGGTATGAACCTGGCACCAGGTCCGGTTATTCTAATTTCAGGGCTGAATATATATTTATTTTGATGTAAATATTCTGTTCTGATTTTGGAATTTCCCCCCCCCCCCAATGCAGCAGGTTAAATGCGAGATCGAACCCATTAGCCCGGCCTTAAATGACCGTAGCTGTTGATAGGCCGTTAAACACCAATACATCAAATTTATTATAATTAGTAGTAGGTGAATTTATCCTTAATTGGATTCACACCTATGATTAAGTGATCTGGTCTTGTAAGCACACCTCGTATCAGATCAGGATATTGTACTTTCACTACTGAATTTGGAATGCTCCCCACACTGGTGTTTTCTTGTTTGTCTATAATTGTGTTGTTGAATGGAATGAAAAACTCAATTCTGTCAGTCAAAATTGAATATTGTTATAAAGTTATCAGCTCACAGACCATGAACACATTATTATCTTGTAGCCTTTAATAGAACATATTGCCAAACATAGCTCCTGTCCTTGGTGCTACCGTCTCATGGTTTCTCCGATTGTCACTGATGTTTGTCTTCACCTCTATCACTGTGGTGGTTGGTTGGGAGCATGTGATGGGTAACGATCGGGATTCATCCTTACCGGAATCCCAACTGGGGACCTTGTTTGGCCCTTAGGTACATATTTGGCATTCTAATATGTGAAAGTTAAATCTGGTTATACCCCTTATGAGAGTAGATTATTCCTAATCATATATCTTTTAGGGGAGGGCCAAATTACTTTGGTGTGGTATGGACCTGGCACCAGGTTATATCTAACAAATAAGCTTTAATGTAGAACTAGTAAATTGCCAAAAATAATGGAACACGGAAATCATTTTGCCATGGAAGCCATCTTTTTAGCTCGACTATTCGAAGAATAGTTAGAGCTTATGCAGTCGCCCTGGCGTCGGCGTCGGCATCAACGTCACGCCTTGGTTAAGGTTTTTAGTCAAGCTTGTATATGGAATACTCCTGGCCCTACACCCACCATACTTGCACAACTTCATCTCCTAGTGATGTACATCAACAACCCCTGGCCTATATTTGACCTTGACCTACATTTAACCTTGAATTACTTAGTTAATTCCCCTTGGTTAAGGTTTTTAGTCAACCTTGGTTAAAGGTTTTAGTCAAGCTTGTACATGGAATACTATTGTGCATACAGACACCATACTTGGACAACCTTTTCTCATAGGGATGTACATCAATAACCCCTGATCTATATTTGACCTTGACCTACATTTCCTCTTGAATTACTTAGTTAAATCCCCTTGGTTAAGGTTTTTAGTCAAGCTTATATATGGAATACTCCTGGCCCTACACCAACCATACTTGCACAACTTCATCTCCTAGTCATGTACATCAACAACCCCTGACCTATATTTGACATTGACCTACATTTAACCTTTAATTACTTACTGAATTCCCCTTGGTTAAGGTTTTTAGTCAACCTTGGTTAAGGTTTTTAGTCAAGCTTGTACATGGAATACTACTGTGCATACAGACACCATACTTGGACAACCTTTTCTCATAGGGATGTACATCAATAACCCCTGATCTATATTTGACCTTGACCTACATTTCCTCTTGAATTACTTAGTTAATTCCCCTTGGTTACGGTTTTTAGTCAAGCTTGTAGATGGAATACTCCTGGCCCTACACAAACCATACTTGCATAACTTCATCTCCTAGTCATGTACATCATCAACCCCTGACTTATATTTGACCTTGACCTACATTTAACCTTGAATTACTTAGTTAATTCCCCCTTGGTTAAGGTTTTTAGTCAACCTTGGTTAAGGTTTTTGTCGCGCCTGCTTTAGCAGAGGCGCGACTATAGTTGGCGCTTTTTCCGTCGTCGTCGTCTGCGTCGTCCGGTTTTTGTCGCGCCTGCTTCAGCAGAGGCGCGACTATAGTTGGCGTTTTTTCCGTTGTCGTCCGTGTCGTCGTCATCGTCCGCGTCGTCCGCGACGTCGTCCGCGTCGTCGTCCGCGTCGTCCGTTTTTTTTGTAAGGCAAATACGTTAAAGTTATTGTTTTTTCACAATATCTCTTTAACCCCTTGCCAGACTTTGATAATATTTCACATCAATATTTGTCATTGGATGATGCTTCATTACGCACACCCCCACATCCAAATTCTGAAGGTCAAGGTCATTTATTTACTTGTAATGTTCACCGGTTTTGTAACAGAAATGCGTTAAAGTTATTGTTTTTTCACAATATCTCTTTAACCCCTTGCCACACTTTGATAATATTTCACATCAATGTTTGTCTAGGGATGATGCTTCATTACGCACACCCCCACATCCAAATTCTGAAGGTCATGGTCATTTATTTACTTGTAATGTTCACCGGTTTTGTAACAGAAATGCGTTAAACTTATTGTTTTTTCACAATATCTCTTTAAAAAACAACCCCTTGCCAGACTTGATAATATTTCACATCAATGTTTGTCTAGGGATAATGATTCATTATGCACACCCCCACATCCAAATTCTGAAGGTCAAGGTCATTTATTTACTTTTTAATGTTCACCGGTTTTGTAACAGGAATTTGTTAAAGTTATTGTTTTTTCACAATATATCTTAACCCCTTGGAACCCCTTGCCAGACTTTGATAATATTTCACATCAATGTTCGTCTAGGGATCCTGCTTCATTAGCACACCCCCACATCCAACTTCTGAAGGTCAAGGTCATTTATTTACTTGTAATGTTCACCGGTTTTGTAACAGGAATGCGTTAAAAGTTATTGTTTTTTCACAATATCTCTTTAACCCCTTGCCAGACTTTGATAATATTTCACATCAATGTTTGTCATGCAATGATGCTTCATTACGCACACCTCCACATCCACATTCTGAAGGTCAAGGTCATTTATTTACTTGTAATGTTCACGGTCAAATGCCTCGGCAGGCGCGACACCGCTTCCGTGGTGGAATTCTTGTTTACTTGTAATGTTCACCGGTTTTGTAACAGAAATGCGTTAAAGTTGTTGTTTTTTCACAATATCTCTTTAACCCCTTGCCAGACTTTGATAATATTTCACATCAATGTTCGTCTAGGGGTCCTGCTTCATTAGCACACCCCCACATCCAACTTCTGAAGGTCAAGGTCATTTATTTACTAGTAATGTTCACACGGGTTGTAACAGAATAGCGGTTAAAAAGTTATTGTTTTTTTCACAAATATCTCTTTAACCCCTGCCAGACTTGATAATATTTCACATCAATGTTTGTCATGCAATGATGCTTCATTACGCACACCTCCACATCCAAATTCTGAAGGTCAAGGTCATTTATTTACTTGTAATGTTCACGGTCAAATGCCTCGGCAGGCGCGACACCGCTTCCGTGGCGGAATTCTTGTTTACTTGTAATGTTCACCGGTTTTGTAACAGAAATGCGTTAAAGTTGTTGTTTTTTCACAATATCTCTTTAACCCCTTGCCAGACTTTGATAATATTTCACATCAATGTTTGTCTATGGATGATGCTTCATTACACACACCCCCACATCCAAATTCTCAAGGTCAAGGTCATTTATTTACTTGTAATGTTCACGGTCAAATGCCTTGGCAGGCGCGACACCGCTTCCGTGGCGGAATTCTTGTTTACTTGTAATGTTCACCAGTTTTGTAACATAAATGCGTTAAAGTTATTGTTTTTTCACAATATCTCTTTAACCCCTTGCCAGACTTTGATAATATTTCACATCAATGTTTGTCTAGGAATGATGTTTCATTATGCACACCCCCACATCCAAACTTTGAAGGTCAAGGTCATTTATTTACTTGTAATGTTCACCGCATTTGTAACAGAAATGCGTTAAAGTTATTGTTTTTTCATAATATCTGTTTAACCCCTTTCCAGACATTGATAATATTTCACATCAATGTTTGTCTACGGATGATGCTTCATTATGCACACCCCCACATCCAAATTCTGAAGGTCAAGGTAATTTATTTACTTATAATGTTCGCGGTCAAATGCCTCGGCAGGCGCGACACCGCTTCCGTGGCGGAATTCTTGTTTTGTAAGGCAAATGCGTTAAAGTTATTGTTTTTTCACAATATCTCTTTAACCCTTTGCCAGACATTGATAATATTTCACATCAATGTTTGTCTAGGGATGATGCTTCATTACGCACACCCCCACATCCAAAATTTGAAGGTCAAGGTCATTTATTTCCTTGTAATGTTCACCGGTTTTGTAACAGAAATGCGTTAAAGTTATTGTTTTTTCACAATATCTCTTCAACCCCTTGCCAGACATTGATAATATTTCACATCAATGTTTGTCTAGGGATGATGCTTCATTACGCACACCCCCCCCCCACATCCAAATTATCAAGGTCAAGGTCATTTATTTACTTGTAATGTTCACCGGTTTTGTAACAGAAATACGTTAAAGTTATTGTTTTTTCACAATATCTCTTTAACCCCTTGCCAGACTTTGATAATATTTCACATCAATGTTTGTCTAGGGATGATGCTTCATTACGCACACCCCCACATCCAAATTCTCAAGGTTAAGGTCATTTATTTACTTGTAATGTTCACCGGTTTTGTAACAGAAATGTGTTAAAGTTATTGTTTTTTCACAATATCTCTTTAACCCCTTGCCAGACATTGATACTATTTCATTTCAATGTTTGTCTAGGGATGATGCTTCATTACGCACACCCTCACATCCAAAGTCTGAAGGTCAAGGTCATTTATTTACTTGTAATGTTCACCGGTTTTGGTAACAGAAATATGTTAAAGTTAAAGTTATTGTTCTTTTTTCACAATACTCTTTATTTTAACCCCTTGGCCAGGACATTGATTTACAATTTCATTTCATGTTTGTCTTAGGGATGAATGCTTCATTACACACACCCTCACATCCAAAGTCTGAAGGTCAAGGTCATTTATTTACTTGTAATGTTCACCGGTTTTGTAACAGAAATGCGTTAAAGTTATTGTTTTTTCACAATATCTCTTTAACCCCTTGCCAGACTTTGATAATATTTCACATCAATGTTTGTCTAGGAATGGTGCTTCATTACGCACACACCCCCAATCCAATTTTGAAGGTCAAGGTCATTTATTTACTTGTAAGTTATGGTCACCGGATTTGTAACAGAAATGCGTTAAAGTTATTGTTTTTTCACAATATCTCTTTAACCCCTTGCCAGACTTTGATAATATTTCACATCAATGTTTGTCTACGGATGATGCTTCATTATGCACACCCCCACATCCAAATTCTGAAGGTCAAGGTAATTTATTTACTTGTAATGTTCACGGTCAAATGCCTCGTCAGGCGCGACACCGCTTCCGTGGCGGAATTCTTGTTTTAGTGTCCATGCCTCGCTACAAGGCGCGACATGCAGTCCGCGGCCATCTAGTTAGTCAAGCTTGTACATGGAATACTATTATGCATACAGACACCATACTTGGACAACCTTTTCTCATAGGGATGTACATCAATAACCCCTGATCTATATTTGACCTTGACCTATATTTCCTCTTGAATTACTTAGTTAATTCCCCTTGGTTACGGTTTTTAGTCAAGCTTGTATATGGAATACTCCTGGCCCTACACCAACCATACTTGCACACCTTCATCTCCTAGTCATGTACATCAACAACCCCTGACCTATATTTGATCTTGACCTACATTTAACCTTGAATTACTTAGTTAATTCCCCTTGGTTAAGGTTTTTAGTCAACATTGGTTAAGGTTTTTAGTCAAGCTTGTACATGGAATACTATTGTGCATACAGACACCATACTTGGACAACCTTTTCTCATAGGGATGTACATCAATAATCCCTGATCTATATTTGACCTTGACCTACATTTCCTCTTGAATTACTTAGTTAATTCCCCTTGGTTACGGTTTTTAGTCAAGCTTGTAGATGGAATACTCCTGGCCCTACACAAACCATACTTGCACAACTTCATCTCCTAGTCATGTACATCATCAACCCCTGACTTATATTTGACCTTGACCTACATTTAACCTTGAATTACTTAGTTAATTCCCCCTTGGTTAAGGTTTTTAGTCAACCTTGGTTAAGGTTTTTGTCGCGCCTGCTTTAACAGAGGCACGCTTTTTCCGTTGTCGTCGTCCTCGTCGTCGTCGTCCGCGTCGTCCGCGTTGTCCGCGTCGTCCGCGTCGTCCGGTTTTTTTGTAAGGCAAATGCGTTAAAGTTATTGTTTTTTCACAATATCTCTTTAACCCTTTGCCAGACATTGATAATATTTCGCATCAATGTTTGTCTAGGGATGATGCTTCATTACGCACACCCCCACATCCAAATTTTGAAGGTCAATGTCATTTATTTCCTTGTAATGTTCACCAGTTTTGTAACAGAAATACGTTAAAGTTATTGTTTTTTCACAATATCTCTTTAACCCCTTGCCAGACATTGATAATATTTCACATCAATGTGTGTCTAGGGATGATGCTTCACTACGCACACCCCCACATCCAAATTCTCAAGGTCAAGGTCATTTATTTACTTGTAATGTTCACCGGTTTTGTAACAGAAATGCGTTAAAGTTATTGTTTTTTCACAATATCTCTTTAACCCCTTGCCAGACATTGATAATATTTCATATCAATGTTTGTCTAGGGATGATGCTTCATTACTCACACCCCCACATCCAAAGTCTGAAGGTCAAGGTCATTTATTTACTTGTAATGTTCACCGGTTTTGTAACAGAAATGCGTTAAAGTTATTGTTTTTTCACAATATCTCTTTAAACCCTTGCCAGACTTTGATAATATTTCACATCAATGTTTGTCTAGGAATGATGCTTCATTACGCACACCCCCACATCCAAATTTTGAAGGTCAAGGTCATTTATTTACTTGTAATGTTCACCGGATTTGTAACAGAAATGCGTTAAAGTTATTGTTTTTTCACAATATCTCTTTAACCCCTTTCCAGACATTGATAATATTTCACATCAATATTTGTCTACGGATGATGCTTCATTATGCACACCCCCACATCTAAATTCTGAAGGTCAAGGTAATTTATTTACTTGTAATGTTCACGGTCAAATGCCTCGGCAGGCGTGACACCGCTTCCGTGGCGGAATTCTTGTTTTATTGTCCATGCCTCGCCACAAGGCACGACATGCAGGCCGCGGCCATCTAGTTAGTCAAGCTTGTACATGGAATACTATTATGCATACAGACACCATACTTGGACAACCTTTTCTCATAGGGATGTACATCAATAACCCCTGATCTATATTTGACCTTGACCTACATTTCCTCTTGAATTACTTAGTTAAATCCCCTTGGTTAAGGTTTCTAGTCAAGCTTGTATATGGAATACTCCTGGCCCTACACCAACCATACTTGCACAACTTCATCTCCTAGTCATGTACATCAACAACCCCTGACCTATATTTGACATTGACCTACATTTAACCTTGAATTACTTACTTAATTCCCCTTGGTTAAGGTTTTTAGTCAACCTTGGTTAAGGTTTTTAGTCAAGCTTGTACATGGAATACTATTGTGCATACAGGCACCATACTTGGACAACCTTTTCTCATAGGGATGTACATCAATAACCCCTGATCTATAGTTGACCTTGGCCTATATTTCCTCTTGAATTACTTAGTTAATTCCCCTTGGTTAAGGTTTTTACTCAACCTTGGTTAAGGTTTTTAGTCAAGCTTGTAGATGGAATACTATTGTGCATACAGACACCATACTTGGTTAACATTTTCTCATAGGGATGTACATCAATAACCCCTGACCTATATTTTACCTTGACCTACTTGTTGGATTACTTAGTTATTTCCCCTTGGTTAAGGTTGTTTGTCAAGCTTGTATATGGAATACTCCTGGGCCTACAGCAACCATACTTGGAACACTTCATCTCCTAGTGATGTACATCAATAACCACTGACCTATATATGGCATTGACCTACATTTAACCTTGAATTACTTACTTAATTTCCCTTGGCTAAGCTTTTTATGCAGGCCGCGGCCACCTTGTTTGTGAAGCTGTGTACATCGACAACCCTCGTTGTCGAGCTATGCTGTTCTCCTACAGCTCTTGTCTCTTGTTGTTGTTCAACATTCAACATAACGAAATGAAGCTTTCCAATGTACAAGATATACTTGTAAATGTCAGATAAACACCTTGACACAGTACAATAACCAATTTCTGCATGTGCATGTTCGTTATTAATAATTTATTGATACAGCTTTGACGGTTTTATATCAATAACATATCAATCACGCCTGATAACCGATTGCAAAAATCACCCTTCCATGCATTACATTAAAGAGATGTACGGCAATAGTATAGTAGGAAATCTCCACCCTAAACAATGTCAACTAACGAGGCAACGCACATTTTGGATTGCACTTAGTCCGGCTGCAATAGATAATGTCGTCCATTCGCAGCACCAGGTGCCTATTTCACCAACATTGTAAGTATACTTATCTAGCAAAGTATACTTCGAGGGAGAAATCTTCAATTTAAGGATACAGTTATTAATTTTTATTATACTGAATTTATTACATTATCACAGCCATTTTGGCTGTGATAATGTAATAAATTCAGTATAATAATTCTGCATACTTTTAATCATCAAATATATGCAGTCGTTAGTTCTGTATGAAATAATGCATTTCGGGAAAAATAAATGATGAAATCGGCTACTGGTGCCCGTTTCACTAAACTTTGTACGATTAAAATGTTCGTAAGTGCAAACTTATGATAGTCTGTAAATTTTACATTAACAATGTATTCTTGTAAACGAATAATGGATTTACATTTATTGAGCATAGGCTGCATATGTAGCCTATGCTCTATAAGTGTAAATCCATCAATTGAAATTTTCAGACGATCCTAAATTTGCTCTTACGAACATTTTAGTCGTACAAAGTTTCGTTAAACGGCCCCCCTGCTTCTGTTCATAATGGATACTACCATTGAACATATTATAAACATATATTTTATTTACAGGACAAGTTGTGTACATGTACATCAATGTATGAATGTCTATATGAAGTTATAAACAATATAATGTGAAATAGATGCCGACAATGACCACGGTTCACCTAACCCTTTACATTGAAGCAATGCCTGTTGACTCCTGGGGCCCGTTTCACTAAACTTCGTACGACTAAAATGTTCGTAAGTGCAAATTTAAGATCGTCTGTAAATTTCAATTGATGCAGCCTATGCTCAATAACTGTAAATCCAATAATTGTTTACGGATAGCGTCAATTCGATGCTTGCGTCAGTCATCAATAGTCCAGGGTTGCACCTCTTGTGTATTATGTCATATGTATATGAGACGAGGATGTACCACGTTTATTATTATACACTCCTCTATCTGCAGTATCGATGATCAACTCAAAGATGACGTCATTGTGTACAGAATCAGGAAGCGTACATTAACTCACTGATATATGGCTGTGACTGGAGAAATAGGGCTTATGGGACTTGTGACCGATGTAGCTCCTGATCAAATAGCACACTCCTCTAGCCTGAAAACGGTCTATATTGTGTGTCAGAAGCATGCTGGCTGTTTCATTGATGAAATAGCGAAAAGTGAAGATCCTA
The DNA here is from genome assembly GCA_029237695.1 of Conchocele bisecta. Classification (NCBI taxonomy): domain Eukaryota; kingdom Metazoa; phylum Mollusca; class Bivalvia; order Lucinida; family Thyasiridae; genus Conchocele; species Conchocele bisecta. The sequence continues at coordinate 2,588,885 of CM055269.1, read as the reverse complement.
ATCAGACTGGGCGGATGCATAGGCTGATCTGGATCTACGCTGGTCATAAAACCCATAAACCCCATTGTCCATTCACAGCCACATATATGTACCGATCAACTGACTGACTTAATCAACATTGCGTATTGTTATACAACACATTATATTCATATATTAAGTGATTTTTAAATAAACACTAAAACACATATGCATGTTATGTACAAAGGTAAAATTCATAAAATATTCATTATCAACTACCCGAGCATTTGGAAATATGTGCATATTCCATCATTTTACAATACAATGCGATAATAAATCCACTTGCACTATAATATTTATACCTTCTATACATTCATAATGCAAACGCACATTCGACGTATTGCGTTTACATCCCAATACAATACATAAGACACACGTGACGTCGCGCGTTGTTGTGAATTAGTTACATTTCGCAACGTCGCTGTTTCATGACAAAATGATGTAAAACAAGATTATTGTTAATTTTAACGCCTTATTTTGTTTTTGTTATATACATTTTTGAAACTTTCCGAAAATGCAGTGTAAATATAAATAAACATTTGCTTTGTTTAAAGTTTGCGAGGACGCACTTTAAACAGACCAAATGTATTGTCAACCCAGTAAACACAACAGCCCATGGTTTTATTCCTTAATTAATGCAAAGTTTTGCATAGTTTGTATTCATATTCGTTCATAAGGAAGCATCGAGATCTCTCTAACATACTACCATGTTCCTTATTGTAAAGTTATCCTTCTTCATTGTCATAACATGTGTAGTACACAATAAACGTATATATATTAATCTTCTAACTTTGTGGTCAAGTTACCATTGGAAGTTGAAAATCAAGCTTAACTATTTACTATTTGTACTTCTTCGTTTGATTATCACTTCTCCAATGTGTATTCTTTGAATTTTCAACTTTCCCACTGGCGTTAAATGGTCTGAGGTTCATGCCTTTGGAAATGTTCGCCAAGTAGCGCCCACCTCTATTGTCATTGGCGGGTGTGTTCGGGTGGGGCGTGTGGGTGTCCATGTTATAACTGGAACCACCAGTCATCTGGGTTTCCATCCGCTGCATATGCTCCTGTAACATTGTTATTTGTGCTTGCTGAAAGTTCAACTGTCGCTGTTGGGCAATGATTTGATTTTGCGAATCGGCTTTGTCCTCTGATAGGCGTATTATCTCCGTTGATTGTTTAGCCATCTTGACATTCAGTTTATCCTGACCGTCCACTATGCATTGGTGTTCATTGACAACTTTCTCAATCATTCCCAGCTTATTAATAATATTCTCCTCCTGATGCAACAACTGCTGCTCCTGCCGCTTCAATGTTTCTTTCAACCTGCCCAACTCTTTGTTCTTTTCGTCGAGTTCCACTTCAATATTTTTCTTGTCCTTTGCAGTCTTTCGCAGCTGTTCATTTTCAATTTGTAATTTTGTAACTTTCTCGTGGTATTTGTTGTTTGTCTCTCGTAGTATTCCCATTGCCTTTTGTAACTCGAGATATTTTCGCTGCATGTCAACGAGGTCATTATCGCGGTCTTTGAGTTGCTCCCTAAGACCAAGTTTTTCCTGTCTTTCACGTATAAGCATGTCTTTTGCAGTATCTAGCGACTTTAAGACCTGTGATAACTGTTTCTCTAATTCCTGTTGTCTCTCCACAATAACATGGAATTCTTTTTGTGATGTTTTAGCGTCTCTGGACAGGTCTTTGATCGACATCTTCTTTCCTTTGACAGACAGATCGTCTAACTGCTGTACAACAGAACTGCTCTGGGACCAGTGGCTGGGCTCCTAAAAGAGATTGATAGATTGATACGTGTCTTCTCATTCTTTTATATCATGTATACTACACTTTATACCCCATATGCGACGGACCGCATGTAGAGAGTATACACAGAATAATTTAAATATAAACCCATCCTTATTGGAATCCCGATATCCCCGGTTTGGCACTTGGGTACATTTTGCGCTTATTTATACGTTATATTTTGAAAACGGATATACCCACTATAAGAGTAGTTAGATCAGTGGTTAAGCTTATTACTTAGAGGGGATGATTATTGTAATTTTAGGGCTGAATTTTATGTATTTATATAAATATTCGATTTCCAGTCATATATTGAACATATGGTTATTACATGAATTGTTTATACATGTAGTTAGCTCCAGAGGCACCTTACATCGCACCATCATTAAGTTATACATGTACAACTCTGCAGTATAGTCATACGAACAAAAATACGCACTTCCAATGGTATTAATGAACAATTTCAATGAACATTATATTGTTGTTTCACTACCAGTTCATAGTTGTACATATACTACATGTGTGACTGTAGAAATAGGGCTTATGGGTTTTGCCACCAGTGTAGATCCAGATCAGCCTGTGTATTCACACAGTCTGATTAGGATCTGCACTGTTCGCTATTCCATCAATGAAACACCCACCATGCATCTGGCAAGCAATATACATGTAGATTTGTATCAGGCTACGGGAGTGTGTTATTTGATCAGCAGTGACACATGTCGTACATTACATACACTCCATTTCCCCAGTGGCAGCCACAATTATACAATACATGTACATGTACTTACTTTACTTCTGGCCCCACTCCCTGATACGTCGGAGAGTTCTGTAACATAATAAATAAAACCGGTGTTATACTAAGTAATATACATGGGAGATGTTTATTCAAAATACAACACTTTAAGCCATATGACCCATGAAGCAATACGAAAATGGCATGCTATAAATCAAAACATATCATAGTGACAAATACAACAGCAGGACTGGTGTAAATATAAGTAGAAAGTCGTTTAAGTGTATTACCCGTGGTGGAATGCAACAATTGTGCTGGGGATTCAGAATGGCATTATAATCATGCTGAATTTACTGCACAACTACATCTTACATAATACCACAGACAAAACAATTAAGTTCATTTCTTTCACATACAAAACGTCAGGCATATCACCACAATTATGTAATAACTATGTGTGACAATAATTTGACCACTATTATCAGTACATACGTAAAATATCAAGCATATCGAGTTAAATGAGTATTCACGTATATCGTGGGAAATTATACTGTTTGGTATGTGTATATTGTATATTAGATATTAAGCCAAATATATTATACAAAGTGCATTATTTTTTTCTAACCGAGCAATTTAACGTACATCTGCACATTTAAACAGAAATCGTTCTAGTTACCCTGTATAAATGTTAAAACTGCATCATTATCCGCCATACTATGCACCTGGACACGTATATATACAATATTAGTCTATGTTAGTCATTTGGAAGATCGCCAGATTTCAGAATGGATTGTCCTCCACGTGTTTCTTCCATTCCGGTGACTTAGCAATTTAGCAGATACACGAGGACCATTCAAACATCTGTGTACTGATAAAACAGGAACATTGTATATTTGCTAATTGACAATGTCCCGGAATGTAACTCTCATCCCAATATACAATATACTAGAGGAAATAGTATGCTGTGAACCAATCAAATTCGTGTACATTGACATTACATGTATTAACCTAACGAAGCTATAACCTGTTTCAAGACTGCGCGACTACAAACGAAACAAATCAGATAGAAATTACATGTACCCACAATGAGACCAAATAGCCCAGGTAAACCAACATGTAACTGTTTAATATGATATAAAACAGGCAAGCGTACACGCAACCACAGTAATCAGTATACGTAGCTATACATGTACAATTGAACCTCTCTAAACCTGACACAGTTCAATGTTAGGTTTGCTCAATTCTGATTGGGTTCATTGTCACTTATCTCCGACGGTGCTGTCTGTTCATGATCACAAATCACACATGCGTGTCATGAGGTCGTCATCTGTATGTTTGACAGTGGAATCTCTCTAAACCGGACACACTGGGGACCTCCTAGTGTGTCCGGTTTAGAGAGGTTCCACTGTACATATATATTATGGAATGACCCTCGTGCCAACCAAGGCAGTGAGCATATGCATGTCACAGGCAATATTTACCGACATGGTATATTATATCTGTTATATCACTGTTGAGCTGCGAACGATTGCTCTATCATTATACTAATGTAGGACTACATACTTCTTCACAATAGAACACACACCGACTGGCAATTGTTAATAATGTGCACCAACTGTGCCATATCAGAAAGATGAAACTGGTACCCAGCCACCATATACATCTGCCAGAACGAAATAATTGAAATCGTTAGAACGAATTGAATGCGTTAAAACGCAATAATTGAATGCGTTAGAACGAATTGGAATGCGTTAGAACGAATTGGAATGCGTTAGAACGAATTGGAATTCGTTAGAACGAAATAATTTAAATCGTTAGAACGAATTTGAATGCGTTAGAACGCAATAATTGAATGCGTTAGAACGCATTGGAATGCGTTAGAACGAATTGCAATGCGTTAGAACGAATTCGTTAGAACGAATTAGAATTCGTTAGAACGAAATAATTGAAATCGTTAGAACGAATTTGAATGCGTTAGAACGAAATAATTGAAATCGTTATTACTAATTCGAATGCGTTAGAACGAATTGGAATGCGTTCTAACGAAATAATCAAATTTGTCAGAACATTTTTTTCTCTTCTCATGTCCCTTATAAGGCTCCGTAGGTTATGTCTGTCAATGCTAGCCGTATAGTCGTGTGTGGCACACAAGAGATAATATCATACACAGTTCTTTCTCTGTTAAGCGTCCGCGTGCGGGTATGTTTTTAGAGTGGTCGTGTGAAAAAAAAAACTGTATGCTATTTACTGGCGAAGTAATATGAAAACTGATTGGAGACGTGTGCACATTTTTTATCCGTTCATGAATGTACACTTAATAAGTTTTATTAGATTATTTTCTTCTTATTTTTTGGTGGCGAAAATTTAAATTCATGGTAAAATCTTTCTCAACCCTTTGCAGACTGCAAAGGTTTGAGGAAGTTTTTAAAATAAATTTACATTCGTTTTTTTTCTTCAAGATCTTGTTTGTTTTTACCCATCTGGGTGGACGCGTGGACGCTTAACAGAGAAAAATAATAATATGTCCTTAAAACACATGACAAACTCGATATTCCATGACAATGACCGAACACGACAACAGCAAACACATGTACACTGCAAGTGCGGTTTCATTATGTCACGGGTTGTACCAGTATTGCCACGGTCCTCCAGCACAGGCTTACGTGAAACACAATGTAAATATGACACTGAATACCGACAAAATAGACACACTGTGCACAGCTGTCGAAATTACAGTCGTGCTCAACGACCACCGATGGTAATGTATCAAGCACCGTGACCATACGTCCATGAACATTTTACACATGCTTCAAATGTTAAATTGCGTGTATTCATGTTTCTACGGAGCCCCGCATGGTACATGGATTTATTTTAATTAATTCGTCCCCACGAAATAACAATTCGTTCCCTCAATTTAACAATTCGTTCCCTCGAATTAACAATTATTCGTTCCAACGAATTCGTTCCCTTGAATTAACAATTCGTTCCCACGAATTAACAATTCGTTCCCATGGGAACGAATTGCTAATTCGTGGAAACGAATGGTTAAATTGAGGGAACGAATTGTTATTTCGTGGGAACGAATTAATAAAAAAAATAAAATTCTACGTCCACTGCGGGGCTCCGTATGTTTCGGCCATATCTCCGAATCTCGCCCAACTTCGCACATATATTCACAACACTGACATATAAATTTATGTCATACACGATTTCGGTACACATAGCAATGGCCAAGATAATACGTAGACATATGTAATGACTTTTATTTGATGGCATTTGGGCAACTTTTGCGATAGTTGTGCACGTTTGCATTTTGCGGTATCATTTATATATTATTTTGCATTGAGTTTCACGTTATCCCATGCTATGGCGTGTTCGTGGCATGGGTTATGACAATACTGACCCGATGCTTGACACAAAATGAACTGTTGTCATAAAACGTAACTTGTAATGTATACATATGCATTGCTAATTTTGTACGACAATTATCATGGATCACTTGACTTTGTTTTGTAATTTCGCATTTGTATTTTGACAAAGTATTATATGGACTTTCATCAAAGAGCAAACGAAGGCCGTGTTTGCAGTTTTGTTTCATTCGATTACGTTATACATTGAAACCTCTCTAAACCGGACACCCTGGGAGGTTCTCATGGTGTCCGGAACCTCACAGGGTGTCCGGCTGAGAGAGGTTTTACTGTAAAACAGGCATTTGCACATTCTGAGCCATAGTTGTGTGTTATGCGATCACGAACAGACATTATCACCTGAGTAAAATGACCAAGAAACTCATCAAATTAATGTCACAGGTGTTTTCTTGGTGTCCGGTTTAGAGAGGTTCCACCGAATCACATAAATACGGTGAAGGTAAATGCCACAGTGATGGTTTTCCAGTACATTATACATTAGCTTTATACTGACGGCTGTTGCTACCGAAATCCAAATTATTACACGATGTCAGTATTGGTTCAAGATGTTTCAGCATTATATAAATTTGCATGAAACATTTTTTTTTATTTCAGTCGAACATTAGAATCTTCTATCCGGATAACATGCTGTAAGCTTTGGTGATATAGGTAAATTGATATACAGCCAAGTTACGTATTTACGGACCACATTTTATTTGTTATAATTAATTGTGATTAACCGATTTGATAAATCGATACGATTTTGTACTGATACAAAGACAAATAACTGCGATATATTTATGTTTCTAGTGATCGTTCTTTACTGATAACATTTGGCCTGTGAGGTGTTAATAATCTGTGTACGTCAATGGATTTGGGCCATTGGCTTCATACTACTTGTTCCTTACGGTGGCGTGACCAACTTTAAAACATAAGCCAGATTTGTTATGTCATAGACACACTTTGCTTGCAGAAACCAGTCAATCGATGCACTAATCTACATGTTAATGTATCATTTACCTCAGATTCAAGCATATGCCGTCGGGGCATGTTTGTAATGTGAGGCGGTTTCAATTCGACTTTTTTTTTGCGCCACCACCAGGGTGGTCACTGGAGATTGAATTTATATTTCTTAACAATAATTAAACCTATATTTGAATTAGTGAATACCCAGAGCAGAATGGGTGCAGGTTATGGGAAAATAGGTCCCATCCATACGAAAAATTAAAGTAGCAGAGAATAGCGAAATGTGTGGTCAGTGGTTAGTTTATATAGGAAAAGCGATGTTGGTGATGACATTGATTCGTGTCTGACTGATCGGTGAATCTTAATGTGAGTCACACACGGTGTTAAGTGTTTTGGTGTGGCAAAGCTGCCTGACACCATATCAGGAGATTGTTGTTAAGTTTTTGCGTTCTTTATTTATTGTATGGTTGATCCGATGACTCAGTTTCTCTGTAATGTAAGGAACGTTCTTTCATTTTTTGTTTGCCCGTCCTTATTATGCCCCCACCCCAGCTTGTGAAGTATGCGGAGGGCATATAGTGTTTGCCTTTCCCTCCGGTCGTACGTCCGTTCATTCATCCGACCGTCCGTAACAGCATTAACATTCCGTGTTGGGGTATACACTTGTTCTAGCTTCCATGGCGTCTTCTCTGTACTATTCGAGTGTCTGTTTGTTGAGTATATAATACGTCTGTTTCTTGTTTCTTGTTCTAGATATACATGTACTTGCCGTGTGTTTCTTTACTGTACTTGCAATGACAGTGCCTTTGAGTATTCGCTTATCTTATTATTATCTATGGACATGATACGAAGCTGTACTATTAAGTGTGATGGTTATGGCACCATGTAATCTTTTAGTGACACACTACTAGTAGTTTGCATGTTGGTAGTTCCATGTCGGTACCATTGTTTTCACGCTGATGTATATCGCGTTTCAATGCTCTTGTTTTTCCATTTCCTGTGACCTTGTTCTATGACATATTCGTTGCATTAATGTTATATGCTGTCTCTTGTTTGTTTCAGGTTCTCCGATTACGATTATATGTTTGCCTGTTTTAAGGTCTTAAACAGTTACATTTTAGTTTACATTGTAGTTCATGCATATGTAAACCAATTTAATGCATAACAGTACGTCATTATTTCTCCCCTTACATCCCACCTAATCCACGACATCCCACCAACCCCGCCCCGTGACTTACCCGGTATTAGAGCGTATCCGCTGAATGCAACCACGAGGTTGCTGTATCCGTGCTCGGTCAGCGCGTACAATCCCCCTCCCCCACCACCACCATTCCCCCGCCCAGTTACTTACCCGGCACGACAGCGTCTACGCCGAGCGCCTCCACAATGTTGATGTGTCCGTGCTCAGTTCGGGTCAGCATCTCACACAGGACCCCGACCCACGCCACCCCGCTACAACTCGCACCTAACCTACGACATCCCACCCACCCCGCCTCCGTTACTTACCCTGCACGAGAGCGTCCCCGCCGAGCGCCTCCACAATGTTACTGTATCCGTGCTCGGTCAGCGTCTCACACAGGACGACGTAGGCTGGCGGGCCGCCCTTCATCACCTCGGTGACGCAAAGTTCGATCTGTGCACGCGTGTTGCCCTGCTGGAAGATATCGGTGCCGGCGTCCGCGCTGATGATACCTTTCTGGACAAGGCTGTCCACAACGCTGTTCACGTTAAACTCCTCCCGCAGCGTCAACAGGTATCTGCACATGTACACAATACAGGCATTTGTAACTGTTGCCCATTGAACTGCTATTGTCACACAGGATGACGTAGGCGGACAATCCAGATAAATGTACACGCAATACTAACATTGGTATCAGTTCCGTATGGTCATGGCCATTGCGCGCTATTGCATATATGAACTAGCGGACGATAGTCATGATCATATGTATTTCGTTATGCAAATGCTTAACAATACAAACATGTATATCGAACTCATTATAGGAATGAATGGCATTTTTGTGGAATTTAGAAATAGAGAATAGTAGGTTAGTGCCGTGAATGGGAAAAAATATCTGGCAAGGCTCAGGAAACGGGATGGGCGAGGCTCTGCCGAGCACATCCCGTTTCCGTGCCATGCCAGATATGTTTTCCCATTCACGGCACTAACCTAATATTCTATTTATCCCGTCAACACCTACAAATGGCTGTAAAATGCAAAAATTGTATTGACTGGATATCAAAAATGTTTCACGGCACCGTGTTTCACGGCACATACGCACTGTGTTGACGGGATAAAATACAAACATGTATATCGAGCTCATATGGTAATGACGATTGCGACTATTGCATATATTCAATAGCACGCAATGGTCATGGCCATATCCACTGCGTTGTGCAAATACTTATCAAGTATTTGTTTTTCTACAATATTAAGAGTAAACTCCAATGCAATTTTGAATATTCCGCTATTACAGTTGCATGTATAGTACATTCTGCCATGGCAGAGTAAATGTCAATGTTGTTGTATTTTGCAATGCAATATCATCAAACGCAAACATATACGGCATTGACGTTTAGACATCTTAGGCAGTTACACAGCTGTCATTGTGTAATGTTAACTGTGGTATCGAAGTGCATGCTCAATGATCTTCAGATGGCATGGCCAATAAGATGAAAGTACTGCAAGTACTGAAATATGTTATCTCCACAAAAACTGATCACTTGCGGAACTAGAGACTGAAAGTTGCATATTTTCTTAATCGTCATCCAGAGGCAAATGTGCGGTGATGGTGCAAACCCATTACCACCCATACGTCTTATCTAGAATAAATTACTTTTTGAAACTCCTTAGGCTATTAATGACCTATACATGGATTCTCCAGATTATCGGACAAAAAACGAAGTGTTTTTATAATATTTTTCTTAACATAGCAGTTACGGGCATAAACTTTTCACAGAACAATCGTCGGTTCTTGCTTTCTCAGCTCATGTAAACTATTTAGCAAACTGTGTCATCTTTCTCACTTAAAATTGGGTCAGATCATCAGTCGTAAGATTGCCCCAAAATTAACATTGACAATCAGTTATCAGTCTTATAACTTCTATTCTCACATTGAAATCATAAGTTTATCGCCTGTAAAGCAATGTAAACAGCATTGTGTAGTTCTGCAGAAAAATCAGTCATCCTTCGCTTCTTGGAAAACATCATATTTATAGAATGTATTGTATTTATAGAATAACGACTTTTGATGTTGTAAACAACTTGTGGACAGAGTTGGGGAATGTTTTCAGCAAATTTTACTAAATGTTCACCTTGGCGATATATTCTTCCCACTGGCATGGAAACAGCAAGCAGCTGCGTGACTTATTTGTATTCGTTGCAATATCGGATCAAAAGAATGCGCTTAATTAACAGGTATTTTCATTTGTCCGATAAACTGATTGTCCGGATAACTGGTATGACGTCGTCCGTCATAGGTAGTGCCTATTTCATATTAGCTGAAATGTATAGTACATTCTGTCGTACGACTAAAATGTTCGTAAACGCAAACTTATGATAATCTGAAAATGTCACCTTAACAATGTTTTCTTGTAAACGATTATTGGAATTGCATTTATTGAGCATAGGCTGCACATGCAGCATATGCTCAATAAATGAATAAATGTAAATTCATGAATTGAAATTTTCAGACGATCCTAAATTTGCACTTACGAACATTTTATTCGTACGAAGTTTAGTGAAACGGCCCCTGTCATCCACAGGTTGAAATAACGGACCAAGGTCTATACATATATTAAATATACATAAAAGCCCCAATTAGTGAGAGAGAAAATAAGCTAACATGTTGTTTTACTCCATCTTATAACACATTACCAAGGTCCCAATGTTTTTAATGGGCCGTACTTGGACGACCTCGAAACAACGGACCCTCACGAAACAGTCAGCCGATTTATAGCATTGTAGCCTATTGCAAAAGTTACGCAAATGTTAGTCCTCCGCAATGATATATTCCCCGATGCGCTATGTCAACTCATTTTCGAGCTATAAAATTATTTCGTTCAACACAATTCTGAATTTTTCACTTAGACTTCGGTAACATTTATTTCTTTGGCTTTCCCGATGACACGTCAGCACCGTTTTCGCTGACAATGTAAGCAGGTGTCTGGCTTGTAATCAGTCAATGTAACATGACGCTTAGTTACGAGTGACAATCCACGAATATTAGCCAATCAGAAGCTTAACGATGCCGTCATCGCGAAAGCCCATCAAGATTAGACAACATGGCTTCCCGAAAAATTACAGAAATGTCGGTGCAATTCAATTGTCTATCGTGACACATTGGGCGGGTATAAATGTAGGTTTGATCAAATGTTCGATAGGAAACAATGTTTTGCCATGCAAAATGTTTCTTTACGGACCGGGACGACGTAAAAAGTGTAATTTGGAGCCGATGTTTGCGCTGTCATATAGTATTATTGGCCCCAAAAAATGTTACCGATGTTTTACGACTAAAGAACAATGCAGCATTTTGTTGGACACAATAATGCATAGCTCGAAAACGAGTTGACATAGCGAATCGGTGTATATATCATTATAAGAGGGCTAACATTTGCCTAACTTCTGCAATAGGCGAAAATGTTATACATCGATTGGCTGTTTCGTGATAGTCAGTTGTCTCGCGGCCGTTCGAGTACGGCCCATTAAAACATAGCGACCTTGGTAATGTGATATAAGAGGGAGTACAACTATTTGTTAGCTTAATTTGTTTCCACTTATTGATGTTTCTATGTATATTTAATGTATTTATGAACTTTGGTCCGTTACTTCAACCTGTGCTGCCATCTATTTCCTATCCATGCCACCAGGAACTGTTCTTGTCATTACAGAATGTTGTTGACAAAATACACATACTTAACTTTAAAACTAAGGACGTACAGACCACAGAAGAGAAAGCTATCACTTAATGATGTATGTACATACCGAACACACTATACTCGAATAGTAGTATTAATGCTGATATGCGTCATGCTATGAACGGTCACATGGGCGATGTATAAACAAATTTGCCATAGTTGTGAACAAATTCACAGATGTGATATACGGTATAAATCGTTATCACATGAAATCCTTGTTATGTCGTGTTTACCCCATTTCAAAAACGTGATAATACACACGATTAAAACCACCTGGAGCGATATTTGATTGGCTGACCGCATTACCATAATTACGTATTCATATTACGCGCAAACGTTATGTCAAATTAATAAAATAGAGCAATGATGTTTTTACCTTGACGTCAACATGTTTTAAACGTCATTAGTAGCGTCCGTGACTCATTAAAATTACTGCAATTGTTAGAATGAGCTCGTCTGTTCGCTGAAACTTCATGGATATTTTCAAGTATTCTGATCTTTGCAGACTGAAGTCATGTGATAAACACAATCTCAAACTCATTTCCATTTGATAAACTATCTATGAAACTCGTCCGCAATTGTATACTCCTCGCCAGAGGCTCCGTGCATAAATTGTGCGTGACTCGTTTCAGAAATCTCATATCAAACGGAAAATCGTTTGAGATCCTCTCTTTATTGTGTGAATGTACAATCGATTTAACAAGCGCGATAATGTGAACAGCATCATCAGCAGCATGCTTAAACTAGTCCGTTACTTACTTTAGGAACTCCCACTGGCCTTCCTCATCATAATTCTCGTCTCCGGGCGCCGATTCCGTCCCGTTCATCTTGAAGCGCACTCGTTTGGGGTCCAACGATGCCGTCGACATCTGCTTCGTGTCCGATGACGCCGTCGATAATCGTTTTGTGTCTGACGACGCAGTCGTGATTCGCTTCACTTCCGCTGATGATGTCGCCATTGCGACGGTCTGAAAGTAAACACGTGATCAGCTGTACGTAGCTGTAATTTTCTCAAAATTTAGAAACCATATACCCTGGTTTTGTACACATTATGGTATTTAACGTGCATATATTGTTTTCTCCATTTGATGCATGGTGTGGATTTAACATCAATGGACATACTGTTGACATTTTCGCCATGCCACTCAATATGCAAGGAATAAATGACCATGCACGTTTAGTATATAAACCAGTATAATGAACATGGAAAACCACATGCATAGACTCATTCTGTGATTTTTAACATTTATTTGAATTACTTCGTTGCAGCAGATAAATATATATATATATAGTGTATGTTACATTGTATAACTGCATGTTTAGGATACATATTGCTAAGACGCACTTTAACAAGTTTCAACATTTGCAAGTGACATACAAGGTGTCCATAATAATCACCAGCCACGAGTAAACTATCAGAACAAAAATACTGCCAGTAGTATGTGTGTCAGAATTTTATTATAAACTCATTTTGGTAATTGAAAATCTTAGATTCCGCCAGATGACACTATCAATGGCAACTGAACGTTATGTTCGGATGTGTTTCTTGCAGTCCTGTGTAAATGTTGAAACATGTACTGTAGAATTCATTCCATCAATCGGCCACCAACCATTGCTGCAATGTGTATTTGTTGACCATCTGGTCAACCATGCCTATTGGAAACGTTCCGTTACACACACAGACGATGTAAACTGAGGCGGAACTTTTATTCTAGCATCTACGGCATGGAGAAACACAAATTGTAATATTTGTGTAAGGATAATATACAGAAACATATAAAACTAGTATCCACTCACCTTCTATTAACCTGTATCCAAATCCACCGTGTTCCACAATGACTTTGCTGAAGCCGTTGTAAGCTGGTATCGTGCAAACGTACAATGGTATGAAGTCAGCCATTGTTTGAGACGACGGAATAGTGTCGGTCCCGATACATAAACAGACAGTCAATACATGGAGCACAATGGGCAGCCATGTTTTTGTAATTAGCGAAGAACAATGGACTTTAAACCTGCTATTGTCCACCAAGCCACAAAATCAATAGATAGAGATGGCATAAGATCAAAATTTGAATTGTCACCACTGAAGTATTAAACAAAAAAAATAGCAACATCATCCATGATACGCAACCATCCGTGTTATGCAGATACTAGCAAAGCGCAATGCTTGTCCAATATGAATTCACTGTGTTGATTCCGACTTCTAATTAATTAATACAACTTTCCTTCAAATCCATACACGAGTTCATAAATATCGCATATTTACGTAGCTGTAGCATTTGACATCTGTGAACAACATTCAAATATCGTGTGTCATCAGATGACACAGCAAATTTAAAGATAAATATGTACGTAATTGTATAACAGTTATACACTATTGGTACGCATGGTAAACGCCTATAAAGATGAATATAACGCCATCCTTGAAAACAGATTTATTGCTTTAAACGTTTAATTTCATTTTTTAAAATATAGTGGTATGTCAATATTTAGTTTCATATATTTGACACTTGATATTGTATATTAAAAAAATATAACACGAAAGTAATTTATGGAACACTGTTATCATTCGTCACAATTACAATTCATCCGTATTTCAAGTTAGACTTGTAATCTTTTACACTCACATTATCGGCGAAGTTCAGTACAATGTGACGGCTGCAGGAGTCTCCCCGTGAGTATTTTCAGAGATGTTATTGTTTTCCCGATACTTAGTGAACGTTTACTTTGACTTTCGTTTCGACCGGTACCCAGAGGTGTTGGTGTCAGAGACTCTGATACATGTAATACAGCAACATCCATGACACAGAGGAGCAAGTTCAATAAAAGCGCACGTGTTATATCTTATATACGTCTTGAGATTTCTTTAGACCAAAATATGTGTTTACCTATTTTTCACATGACTAGGACCTCATATGATCCACCAAATCTTGCACTGAACGGAGTCAAGAGATTCATGATAAACACATAATATGACTACTACAGACTACCGTTGCAAATGTCATATTATTGCACTTGCTCAGTTGTGCAAAGTACTGTGCTAAACAGTTTTAAAACAAGATTTGAAGGTACATGCATATTTATTCCGGTAATCATGATTGGTGATCAACAGAGATTTCTTGATATATAATGTAATGTACGTACTATTATTAATTTGCAATACTGGGAGAATATTGTGATTTCAGTGCTAGGCCATAAAAGTACTTTAATTGGTTCTCAGATACCGCCGCGTCACAAAAATCTCTTCACGACAGGGATGTTTATCGCCATGGACAAATACAAACATATTGATTGCAAATTCGCAACATTATAGATCAAAAGCACTAACATGCAAAATACTGTAAGCATAGCTGAAGAAAATCTGGTGATTTTTCACGTCTAAATACGTCATAGTAACACTTAACAAATTTTATAATCGGTCAGACTACAAAGTGCCGTAATTTCGGTGTTATGGCAAGTATCAGTACGAACCTTCTCACAGTATCATTTTATGACGGTATCCACTTGCCCGATCCAGAATTTCAATTATCCGTTAATCACAACCACTCGTGCGTTACGAGTAGCACGAAATCAATTTATTTGCACGTGCAAACGATGTTTCGTATTTATTGTCTCAGATCGCATGTGTATATAAAGCCATACCGTTGGCATGACATAAAAACATAAAATATCAAAGATAAATGACATGGATAACGGTAGACGAAAGGGCGCGTGCCGTGGGCATGCTGGCCGGCAGGGTTACGTTCAGACAGGTATGTAGAAAAGTAATTACTTGAGCAACAAATCACTTTCAATCAGGTTCAAACCGCCGTGTGAATACAATCCAAGCACTACGGGTGAAGTACAATGATCGGTACCGTCGACAATAGGCGACGTCAGCCCAGACGTAGAGTTACAACAAGACAGCAAAATCGTTACATTAGGTTGGCACATCTTCGCCACCGTACAAGTGCAGCCACGTCCACGGCTCGTGCTACATGGTCGACATGTGAATGCCGAAACAATTCGACGTAGACTGCGCATGTTAGAATGACTCGTGCTGATTGGGCAAACGTTTTATTCACTGAAGAGTCTAGGTTCAACCGGCGCCGTAACGATGTCGTACCCGTGTTTATCTCAGACGCTGTGAGCTGTTCTCAGAAGCCTGTATCGTGGATTGTGACCGCTTCGGCGGTGGTTCCGTTTTGATGTGTGGGGGGGGGGGGGGGGGCATTTTTCTTCACACAAAGACCCAGTTAATTTTGGTTCAAGAAAATCTAAATGGTGCCCGCTATCATCAGAACATTGTACAGCAGAAGATGGTACCACATGTCGCCGCGCACGGGGGTATGAATGTTACACAAGATAACGCCCCATGTCACGTCGCCCGAGAAACTATCAACATATTCAACGACAACCGCATTCGACCGCTACCATGGCCCGCAAAATCGCCAGATTTGAACCCAATAGAACATGTCTGGGACTTGTTAGACACACGAGACACATAACCTGTATATCTGCAAACCCTCATTGGTGCCCTGCTTCGGGAGTGGGCAAATCTGGCTCAGCACGAGCTGCAAAATTATATAAATTCGATGAGCAGTCATTGCAGTATGTGGGGTTCATACGCATCACTGACAGGTTTTAAACATCATTACATAAATTGTGTGATTTTTCTAATCACGAGTGACCTACTTTAACTGTTAATTCTAAGGTAACCCCACATGCCATACACATGACTTTTCGGCTGTGCATTAAAAACTGGTTATGAATACATGTGACTACCACACATTTCATCTGCATTATTGATTTACATTGAAAACAAAAATATGTTGCCTGACCGATTATAAAAGTGGTTAAGTGTATATGTGAACCACATGTTAAATAGACATGTAAAATGCATCTGCCAACTGTACAAAAATTAGAGACGAGGATCACAAAGAAACAAAATACATGTTTAATAAATCGCCTTCCGGCGTCCTTTCTAGTAAACTCCGTGTCTGAGAACCAAAGTAGTTGATATGACTTTAATATGCATTTGCCGTCACGTTTTTATCCAACCCACTTTAGTGAAACGCAGGCCCGTAGCCACGGGGGGGGGGGCGGGGGGGGGGGGTCGGAGCGGTCGGACGACCCGCCCAGCATCGAGGTCCACTTTTTTAGCAAAAAAAGCATGCCCCCGGACCCCCCTAGATACCTCAGGCCCCTTGGGCCTTCGAAACGACCCCCCCCCCTTCAAACAGGTCTGTATACGGGCCTGAAACGCGATAGTTGACGGTCACATTCGGCGTCGTCAACACCCACATAGTGCATATCTCATGATATGTTAGCCGGGTATGCTTTCTCACACTGATGGCTAACCACCCTTGCCATCGGGCGACAGTGACGTATGCGTTTAGAAATATATGCAGAGCTCCAAATAAGCTGCGTATTTGCTTAAATACCCAATTAAAATTGCCAAAAACTCAATTGAAATCAGAAGTAGCGAGTATCAAAAAGCAATAACAAATTTGTGGTACCTTTACCATGCTGCAGAAAACAATAATCAGACCACAAATATAGCATATTTTTCTTATTTTCCATGAAAACACATCTTGGTATTTCATCCAAGGAGACAATTCTCATGAAATGCCAAGACATGTTTTCATTTTGAAGCAAAATATTCAATAATTGCTGATTTTGAAATACCCAATTGCTTCAGAAATGATGGAGTGAAAATACTCAATTAATAATTCCTTATCTGGAGCCCTGTATATGCCACACTATTTTTCAATCTTGATCAGTATCTGCCGCACATTGATGGCTAACCTGTGCCATTAAGCTGATTGACATGCATATACCTTTTTCGAAACATAGGTAACGTGGATGTACGTCCGCTGTTTTGCATATCTCCTGATATAGTAGTAGTCGGATCTTTACCAAACGTCATATGTAGATTCCTGCATGATATCTAGAGCTGACCACCCGCCTAATTAGTATAGGCTGTTTCACAATCAGGGGTACCTTTTGAAACAATGCAAAATAAGCTATTATGGACAACTTAGGGATGCATGCTATTTGATTAGATCATTTTGGAACTAAGAGACTCATGTTTAATCTTGAAAAGCAGTTTAGTGTATGCAAAAATCTCAAATATTGACGAAATGACCATTAAATGGCTGTTTTTATTTTGACAATTTGGTGTCTCATTTCTTTGATACATACTTGTAATTCAACCAATAATAAAAATGTTCATGACGCCATGGGGAATGAAAGCATTAGTTAGCGTGTCAAAAGGATTTTGTAATGAAAGATAAAAAAATCAGTAAGAAACTTTGTTTTCATGAAAATCTCAATTTTTCCATTAAGACAATTTGTCCGTCAACAATGTCTTCTCCAGAATATGTTTTTCAGTTGGTATTGTTTTTTCAGGAAAGATGAAGCTCATGTTGGGGTTAATAACATAGCTTCAACTCTAAATGTATATGCTGTTAAATATTGGACCTAGTATTTCTGTATCTTCACCGGTTATCACACTGTGTACAATATTGTACAACTGGGTATTTTGTCCGTCAAAAAATGGCTTCTCCGGAAGTGGTTTGTATTACTTACAGAGACCAAAATGCATGTGATATATTGCCAGAAATATGCTTAAATCGCTCGTGGGATCTGATATTTATAGAAACGAGAAACGGTTCTTTGATTCCACTTCCAATATATTGATATCATCGCTGTATGATGTATTGTCAAAATATGTCTTCTCCGGAAATCAGTTTGTTAATTTTTATAAATTTCATAAACGGACATGAATGTATCAATTCACCCTTTCTGTTGATCGTTATAATAAGCCTGGTGTATAATGTAATAAATCACACAATGTCAAGAATGCAATTTTGGTATTTTAGTACTACAGCAACCCTAAGTAGTGTGCCAAAGTAAATAGCAATGATACATGATCCATTAACATTAACTATCATTAAACTTACATCCATGGTTCCACTTCCTAGAAATTATGTAATTTAATAATAATATTGGGCGACATAAACATACTATTATTCTCATAGGGTAGTACATTGCACTTTAATGGTACATTTTCCGGAGAAGACATTGGTTTTTTTAAATTCGCTATTTCTTCTCTATAGTTGTGGTGTTATGTTCTAATGCGTGTATATTTCTAACCCGATACGGGCGGCTTCTACTGAAGTGTCAAAAAATGTCTTCTCCGGAATGTCTGCTTGAATATCATGATTTGGGCTCTCTATCAACTATGAACATTATATACACTATTTTGCATTTTAATTTCAAAGTTAGTTAAATACAACATGTATTAGAGATATGTCCACTGTGTCAACATAAATTGTACTACCCAGTGCAATTGAATGAATATGTACTAAATCTGATTTGCCAGTCTCGCTACTTTTATTTACCCTATTCTGCTGTTTTTTCTTGGATGTATTATGGTGTGGTTGTGATTAATAAATATCAAAATAAATTAGAATTATAAGTAAAATTATGTTCAAATATGGAGTTAACATGTTTTCCTATCAATAGATGACTTCTAATTGATTGTGAACAATTATGTATTTTCCAGAATTAAGGAAGAAATCGTCATTTATTTCAACATAATCTCATAATTCATTCACTATTATTTTCTTTATGATATATAGTCTGCTTGACCATTTCTTAGATCACGGACATTCAAGTGTTTAATTAATGACAGGGACTGAAAACAGAAAACAAAGTCATGTTTTGCTCAATATATTTTAACTCGTATGATGCTGATTTTCTTGATTTTTGTAGAAGTCTTTGCCAATTAAACAGTTACTAAGATGATAATATGGTTGATTAAAATAAAGTCAAGATATATTGTGCTTCCGGAAACAGTTTGCCATAATGGTCTTTGAATAAAATAAATATTTCCTTGAAAAATACCCGTCTTGTTAGCTTCATCATATGATTGTTTTCAGAAAACATAAATGTTATGCTCCGAAATTTTGCGCACGAGTTCTAGCGTATCTATATTAACATAAATTGGTCAGTTTGGTTGAATATACCAACTTTGAATATTGGGGGTCCGTATTACAAACTTTTTACCCCTGATTGAGAAACAGCCTGTGTCTGGTGTCAAAGTTACTTTCATCGGCGTTTCTGTCTCATTTTGATGAATTGATATCTAATTTTGTAAGACCATTTTAAAATAAAATACATTATTATGTATAGCTCCGTCCGTCCGTCCGGACGGACCCGTCCGTCCGGACGGACCCGTCCGTCCGTCCGTCCGTCCGTCCGTTGGCACGGAGTTCTTATATTGACACGCGGACAATTAGAGGAAACTTATACACTAGAGTATGTATATAAACTATCGTATCCATATTCTAGCGGTCGGACATTCAACCATTCTTGTGATCATTTTTGTGACACAAGCTTTCACTTGGAACTGTCCCAGCCAGTCAGCCAGCCAGCCAGGCAACCAGCGACGGCACGTCTATCGGGTGTTATTGCATAGAACCAGTACGCTGCACCGATACTATTCTGGGGTCCACTACACGACATTGTGTACCAGCGGGGACACTGCTCCGTGTGGACCAGGGCGTAGCGAGCGGGGTATTATTCCGATGAAGTCATTCTGTCCAAGGACGAGATGAACCTCAAAGGACGTCTACCCATGTCATGTCTTCGCCCCATCCGCACAAGTAGTCGTTAATACTTATAATTAATGTAACTGAACGACGTCATAATAGTCTAGTTGCCAAAATGTTGACCCTGCAATGTTAATTACTGTAAACTCTTTTCATGGAAATGTGTTCTATATGGTTATGTGAGCAAAATTAGCTTGGTTGCTACTTGTGCAATGTTGAGCAATTCTCAGAATTCAAGATGGCCGCCGCCGCCATTTTGGAAATTGACTGATTTTCAACGTTTGATCTCGATGGCCTAGAGAGTCTTGTAATACAACTTTTCAGGGGTTTTCATGAGTGGGGAATCTATTTTTGATGATATGTCTTTGATTAAGTGCCAGTAGGCATATATATAATTGCATATTTAATTACCCCACCCACTTTATTTCAATTGAAATGCATATGTTACAATGTGTGTCTTTATACATATGTTGTAGCTCACTTAGCCGTGGATAATACACATCTGTGTACTTACGAAACGCATACTAACACTAGTTGATGTTTTTATATCAATATCACAATAAACAACTATTCAATGAATATAAAAGTATACATACATACATTTACCCCACCCACACAGTTTACAGTCGTTTGAGCTCACATGTCTTCATTTCCACGTTAGATCGGCATGCTAATAATATACATGATTTATAATCATGAATTATATGTGTGTATATACGTTACTGATTGTCAGTATAAGCCACCATACACAAGTAATCACGATGAACGATTGGACGAAGACGACAACAACAACAACAACATCAACAAGTATCTACCCCGGTTTCTGTGGGTCAGGTGGCGTATTTATTACAGAGAAATAAGACATCATGGTGAGAATTGTTATTATTAATCACATTGGTCTGCTCAGGTTGCGTTTTTCTTTGTAGATATATCAAAATAGCAACATTGCAGACGATATATTTCTGTGTCATGTGTTTCCGTGGTTATTAATAATAACTCTGAAAAATACATTAATTTCATTTAAAATGTGCCTAAACAAAAACAAAGGTTTTAAATTTGTTAATGCAATATATTGGCGTTATGCAGCTGAAGATCCATCAACTCAAAAAACACGAGACATCCTCTAAACATCACACCCACCAGGCTATGCACCTCGAACACTACACAGGACCATACAAGCTGAAGCCACCCGTACTTCTACCGAAAGAGCTGTCTGCTGAAGAGATGCAGCTTCAATCCTCTGCCGTCAGGTTCAGTCAGGATCGAGACGCGGCGTGGCTGTCGCAAGTCCACGAGAATGAAAAGCCAATAAGAGTGCTCAGCAGGACATAATAGTGGACCACCCTACCCAGAAGCCCAAGACACTGGTAGTTTTCGGACGAATGATAGACTCACCACCCGCTCATTCTGATACCGTTCTGACTACGCTTGTGTATCTCGAAAAGACACAAAATACATTCGGGATGCAGTACGTCCACCTCTCAGTCGACCTCTAACTGTACCAGACTGCATGCCTAATCCAGTGGAACAACCCTCAGCGATGGAACAGACTCATACTTCACCCTGTCATGATGCACACTCTCATAAGTTTCATGGGTTGTATAGGGACACTGATGAAGGCAACTGGCGTGGAAGTTCTCACCAGTGCAGCGTTTGGTGGTATCACCAGCATCGTCAATGGAAAGGCCTGGACCAATGCTCTACGAGCATACCGTTCTCATCATCGCAGTGTTGTTGCAGAGCTTCTACTCAAAAGGCGCCAAAACATACCAAGAGCTGAGCAACTACCTTGATGCATGTAGAAAAGATCCGAAACCTACGCTGCTGGCGCTGATTGTTTTCCTGTGCGGAGAACTTAATGGTGACTTTCTTCTCCAGCAGCACTGTCTCAATGCGATGCTACCGTATTTATTCGCCACATGTCACCACAATTATGCCCGCTACATGACCTGGTATGTATGACATATGGAGCACCTTCCCAAGCATGCCAAACAGGACCTACTAGCAGGTGCCCATGTCTGTCGACACTCGGACGGCGGAACCGCGGTGCCAGCCGATCAGTTTGGCGAACAGACATACATCAAGCGAGGGAAGGGTGCTGGAGGCATGAAGGGCATTTCGACGAGCGCCGAGCAAGTTGCCGTGTGGGTCAACAGTTTCAGTGTATGCACCCATCTCGACATCGCCATTGAAGATATGTACAGCGAAACTGGAGAGGAAGAGAAGCCACATGGTGGAGCGGACGAAGAGAAGAGCAAACACAAGGAGGAATGAGAGGGAAGAAGGTGACTGGACGAGACCGATCGGAGGAACATCGCGTCAGAGCTGGAGAAATATACTCATCCCCTCAAGGAGAAGCATCCAGCTGTATATAATATCTGCAACGGCCAAGTGGCGCCCCATACAGTGAATGTTCAGGATGCACTGGCTATCGGAAGTGAGCAGAGCGAACAATTCTCAGCTTCGCAAAGCAATGTCTTCCACACAACCATAAAGAGAAAGGTCAAAACCATGGAGGTGCTCAAGAAGGCAGTCACCGTCAAGGGAAAGGCCATATACGACATTGAGACACTTTTCAGTCGGCTGTTGGTTGTGGGAGAGCAGCGCAGCCTGGAGTTAGCAGATGTTTTACAGTTCGAGCTGAGTTCAGTCCCTCCCGCCCTGATCGATGAGTACGGCTGCCTTAGGAAGGGTGTCAAGGCCGTGCTCCTCAAGGGTATGAGTGTCACTGTCACAAATCCACCTGATCCAGACGTGATACTGGTTGACGCCGGGCAATTGCTGTACCACGTCGTCTGGCCAGTCGCCGGCACCGCAAGATATTTGGCTGCCAGCATCGGAGCTCGAATAGCCCACTAACTACCCTCCTGATAGGTTTGATAGGTAAGAAGCTCCTAGCGCAAAGGACCATGAGCGGACAAGAATATGAAGAGCTAAGGAAGTCCGGCTGACCCCGAACACCCCTCTTCCATGTCAAGAAGCTATTCTTCATAATGCCACGAACAAGGGTATGTTGAACAATATATTATGTGGC
This sequence comes from Conchocele bisecta, assembly GCA_029237695.1. Taxonomy (NCBI): domain Eukaryota; kingdom Metazoa; phylum Mollusca; class Bivalvia; order Lucinida; family Thyasiridae; genus Conchocele; species Conchocele bisecta. The sequence goes on along the minus strand of CM055269.1, from coordinate 2,565,425 downwards.
TATACGTTTCCACAAAACATCCAGCTTGTCAACAAGTTAGAATGTGACGTCACTCATGCGGAGGCGGACATTACCCTTTGCAGATACATGCTGACCGTGGCGGCAGATGACTCCCAGACCATTCGCATCCTCAGTGACGACACTGACGTTTTTGTTCTCCTAGTGTACTGGATATCGAGGGAGCGCATCGTTTCCAGGGTTCAACTTGAAAAGTGGAATGGTGATTTCCTGGACGTCAACAAAACTGTTGAGCGGTTGGGCCCCAGAAAATACAGCCAGCTTCTCGGTGTCCACGCGTTGTCGGGCTGCGATACGGTGTCATATCCCTTTGGAAAAGGAAAGCAGTCAGCGCGCAAGCTCCTAGAGCTAGAAATACCCGGCCTCGATAAAGTACTCGGTCAACCTGACGCAACCCATGCTAAACTGAAGGCGACAGCAGACAGCTTCTTCCTACACCTCTACGGACAAAAGAGTTGTACGTCAATGAATAAAGCACATTCCCGCTTCTATCGTGCTCGTAAGAAGCCTCCGCCACTGAAAAAACTGCCACCGACTGATGCCAACCTGCAGCTGCATGTGCTTAGAGCTCCTCAAGCATTGCTGGATGTAGTGAGCTGCAGCTGCACTGCACAGGGAAAGACATGCAGCAGCGCACGCTGTAGTTGCAACAGTGCAGGACTTTCATGCACGGACTACTGCAAGTGTGAGGGGGGAGTCACCTGTTGTTGTCCGTCTTCACCAGCAAGCAGGTAAAAATTGAAGAGGACGAAGGGTGGCTTGTTGTAGACGACGATGATGAAGACCAGTAGGTGGTTGTGACTGTTTACCAGTAATACTGTGGTACCATAAACATCAGCTGTTTTGGTTCATGTACAACTGTTATTACATTTACAACTACATTTCGTTTTCTAAACAGAGATGTGGGTGCCATTGTGTCATCCATAAGCCAGTTCTTGCATTTTGTTTGTTAATCCATGCACATGTATATGTCTAGTCACTGAAACAGAGTTATGGGTGTCACTATGGCATCCATAGGCCAGTTCTTGCTATACCGTTTGTTATTTCATGCCAATATATGTCTAGTCACTGACCAGCGTTATGGGTGTCACTATGGCATCCATATGCCAGTTCTTGCTATACCGTTTGTTAATTGATGCCAATATATGTCTAGTCACTGAACAGAGATATGAGTGTCACTATGCCATCCATAGACCAGTTCTTGCTATACCGTTTGTTATTTCATGCCAATAGATATGTCTAGTCACCGAACAGAGCTATGAGTGGCACTATGGCATCCATAGGCCAGTTCTTGCTATAACGTTTGTTAATTGATGCCAATATATATGTCTAGTCACTGAACAGATATGAGTGTCACTATGCCATCCATAGACCAGTTCTTGCTATACCGTTCGTTATTTCATGCCAATATATGAATTGCCACTATGTCATCCATAGATCAGTTCTTGCTTCATTATTTGTTAATACATGCACAGTTCAATATCTAGTCACTGAACAGAGCAGAGCTATGAGTATCACTATGTCATTTTATTGTTTTCATTCTAAAATGAGTGACCTAGTTGTGTCATGCTGTATATGTATCGCACCAGTAGGCCTGTCATTTATTACCTATATTTTCAATGTTAGGCAAGCCTATAAATGTAAAGTTTATCTTTATTTATACGTATCTGTGTTATGGGCAGGAAGCCTAAAGATATTAAACTTTGTAATATTATATATTGTGTTTCATATTGTGGTTCCGTCTTCCATTCTTGGGAATAATGACAATATTTTTACCTCTGACCTCTGATTTTACATCGACACTGTCCCTATATCGGAATTTTAATTTTACACCAAAAATTGACTGCCCACCCTCTACAACCCCTAAAAGGAGGTATTACACGACTGTATAGGCCATCAAGATCAAAAGTTGAAAATTTGTCAAAATCCAAGATGGCGGCGGCGGCCATCTTGAATTCTGATAATTGCTCAACATTACACAAGTAGCAACCAAGCTGAATTTTCTCTCCTAACCACATAGAACACATTTCCATGAAAAAAGTTTACAGTAATTACCATTGCAGGGTCTCGTATAGTTCATATAGGGCCGGCAACTCGACTATAAAACGTCACCGTCATCATGGCGGAAACCTGAGTTTGATAACAGAAACTCTAAGTTCCTATCTTGAACGAGATGAACATTGTTATACGATACTTACCTGTTCCAGAATCGTGACTGTGCCTTGGTTGTGTAACTGTGCTTTGGTGAACCATCGAGAGGACGTTGTCCGTACTGTCTTGATTATTCATTATTTGTGTATATCATTATTTGTAAATACATCATCATTGTAACTATATACCTTGTTGTCTCTTTCCACAACGTGCTTGGTGTTCCGACACAACAATGAACTATCCCAGTGTCACCCTGTCGTGACACAGGGCTCCAGATAATGAATTATTAATTATACCCCCCGCAACGAGTTGAGGGGGGGTATACTGGAGTCAGGTTGTCCGTCCGTCCGTCCGTCCGTGCGTCCGTCCGTGCGTCCGTCCGTCCGTCCGGATAAACTTAACATCAGAGAAATATTGTTATAACTTCTATTTCCTTCATCTAAAATGCTTGATATTTCACACATGCATTCCTGTAAGGCTCTACTACCATGCTGTGCCAAATCCACGACCGTCCAACCCCCGCAGATCCCAAGGTCAAGGTCAATTACTTAGTCCGTAAACTTAACATCAGAGAAATATTCTTATAACTTCTATTTCCTTCATCTAAAATGCTTTAATATTTCACACATGCATTCCTGTAAGGCTCTACTACCATGCTGTGCCAAATCCACGACCGTCCAACCCCCGCAGATCCCAAGGTCAAGGTCAAATACTTAGTCTCTTTACAAAACTTAACATCAGAGAAATATTGTTATATATTCTATTTCCTTCATCTAAAATGCTTAATATTTCACACATGCATTCCTGTAAGGCTCTACTACCATGCTGTGCCAAATCCACGACCGTCCAACCCCCGCAGATCCCAAGGTCAAGGTCAAATACTTAGTCTCTTTACAAAACTTAACATCAGAGAAATATTGTTATAACTTCTATTTCCTTCATCTAAAATGCTTAATATTTCACACATGCATTCCTGTAAGGCTCTACTACCATGCTGTGCCAAATCCACGACCGTCCAACCCCGCAGATCCCAAGGTCAAGGTCAAATACTTAGTCTCTTTACAAAACTTAACATCAGAGAAATATTGTTATAACTTCTATTTCCTTCATCTAAAATGCTTAATATTTCACACATGCATTCCTGTAAGGCTCTACTACCATGCTGTGCAAAATCCATGACCGTCCAACCCCCGCTGATCCCAATGTCAAGGTCAAATACTCTTTACAAAACTTAACATCAGAGAAATAAGTTATAACTTCTATTTCCTTCATTGAAAATTCTTATTATTTCACTTGTGCATTCCTCTAAGGTTGTACTATCATGCTGTCACAAATCTACGAGTGTCCAACCCCCACTGATCCCAAGGTCAAGGTCACATACTTAGTCTCTTTACAAAACTTAACATCAGAGAAATATGTTATAACTTCTATTTCTTTCATGGAAAATACTTAATATTTCATATGCTGTGACAAATCCCCGCTGATCTCGAGGTCAACGTCACATACATACCGTATAACCTTGGCTTAACGCCCCCCTCCTAATAAACGCCCCCCCCCCCCCCCCCCAAATAAAAAAAAATTAATAATTTTTTTTTTACCAGTGACCGCCAATTTCAAACACAAATAATCCTTAAATCCTTATTTGTGTTTGAAATTGGTCTTGGTCCAAGTGGATACCATTTTTTTTTTTTTTTTTTTTTTTTTTAATGGCTAATAAACCCCCCCCCCCCCCCCCCCCCCCCCCCCCCCCCCCCCCCCCCCCCCCCCCCCCCCCCCCCCCCCCCCCCCCCCCCCCCACCCCCCCCCCCCCCCCCCCCCAAATAAAAAAAAAAAAAAATAATTTTTTTACCAATGACCGCCAATTTCAAACACAAATTTGTGTTTGAAATTGACGGTCCTTGGTAATTTTCTTTTTTTTTTCTTTTTTTTTTTTTTCTTTTTTTCTTTTTTCTTTTTTCTTTTTTTCTTTTTTACTGGCTAATAAACGCCCCCCCCCCCCCCCTAAATAATTATTTTTTATTTTTTTTTATTTTTTTTTTTTTTTTTTTTAATGGCTAATAAACACCCCCCCCCCAAATAATTTTTTTTTTTTTTTTTGCCAATGACCGCCAATTTCAAACACAATAGTCTTTAAACTCTTTATTTGTGTTTGAAATTGGTGGTCCTTGGTAATTTTTTTTTTTTCTTTTTTTTTTTTTTTTTTTTTTTTTTTTTTTTTTTTTTTTTTTTTTTTCTTTTTTTTTTCTTTTTTTTTTTTTCTTTTTTTTTTTTTTTTTTTTTTTTTATTTTTTTTCTTTTTTACTGGCTAATAAACGCCCCCCACCCCCCACCCCCCCCCCCCCCCCAATAAAAAATAAAAATAATAATAATTTTACCAATGACCGCCAATAATTCAAACACAAATAATCCTTAAATCCTTATTTGTGTTTGAAATTGGCGGTGGTAATTTTTTTTTTTTTTTTTTTTTCTTTTTTTTTCTTTTTTTTTTTACTGGCTAATAAACGCCCCCCCCCTTTTGTAAAATGTAACGCCTCCGGGGGCGTTAATTCGAGGTTATACGGTAGTCTCTTTACAAAACTTAACATCAGAGAAATCGGTTATAACTTCTATTTCCTTGCTCGGATCTGCTTCACATTTCACACACTCATTGCTCCAATGGACCTCTACCACCCTGTGACAAATTCACGTTCATGCCGCTCGCGCTAATCCCAGAGTCAAGGTCACAAGCCCACACACTTGGAAATTTGTACATATTTTAGGGGTACCTGGGCCCACGCGGGGGGTATTCCGTAAGCCTCGCTTACTGACCAATCTAGTTGAGTATTGTCACTGCATCATTTCTGAAGCAATTTTGCATTTCAAAATTTTAATTGTGTAAAATAACATCACACTACTATTTACACATCAACAGACAGCAATTATTCAATAGTATGCTTCGAAATGAAAACATGTATTGGTATTTCATTAGAATTGTCTCCTTGGAGACACTTCTAATGAAATACCAAAATGTGTATTGATTGAAAATAAGAATGAAAAGTCATGCAGAGCATGATGTTATTAGCCGATCAAATCAGGGTAAAGTGCATCGAACATATGTAGGTGTCTCTGGTAACATTGTCAATGGTAAACTATTTTCGACCACAGTTCTGTACCCAGCGTTGACATTTTTCTCGATTTTGTGCAGGTTTTGGAAACCCGTTCCCAAATCCATCCAATAGCAGCAATGCCATAGCAGCAATGTTTTGTTGTCACCATTATGTTGCGAAATATTCCAGCGTAACACCTGTACTGTATGCTCTATTTATCTACAAATTACACTCCGCAATACACAAAGTTGTAGTCACTGTGTGTGTGTTTGTCCGAATTCTGTGGCAGCATGCGAGTGGGCGGAGCTACCAGGGCTATATATATCTAGCGGTTACAGTGTCATCTAAAAATAGACGCAAGCTCCTGCGTATTCAGGCACATGCCCAGATTGGCCTAATGTGCCCCATCCGTGATTTTTTGCGCGATGTCGGGCGCAAGACAATCAATAATTTGCGGCATTGACAATAATTAAGGGGGATTGCCGCAATCGCGCGTGCTGGATGCATCCCTGCCATCCCTGCATGATACGTAAACAAATCAAAGTTGGCTATGAAGGGCAATTCTTCGTTTTGATTGGTGGAAAATTTTGTGATATTAACTAGCGTCAAATGACGCGCATACGCGATCCAATGGGATAAACCCGAGATGCTGGGATAAACCCGAAAATGCTGGGGTTACTAGTAAGGAGATTTTGAGCAGAGGTCGATTATAAATTAGCCGAATAAACACATTTTACGCGATTATACGTGGCTGAAACTTGTTCTGTTTAATAAATAAAAGCTTTAAATTAGCCCAATAATCGGCGTATGTTGGCGTATATGGCCATTAGAGCCAACTATGGACTTCAACAACAATAACTTCCGGGTTAAATCTCTTCAGGCGTTCAGCTCATTAAGTATTCAAAATTGTGTTATTTGGCTATAAGTAAAGTTTTAAACGGAGATAATTGCCAAAAATGCAAACTTTATCGGTTGATGCAATTTGGAAGTGATACAGAAAAATTCGCGTTCGTAGATTACCGAATAGCGGAGAAAAGGGTTGCTACAAACTTTTTCAGGATTCGATGGATAACCAATATATTAGCCGATCTATAAATAGATCGGCTAATAAAAAATATGCTATATTACGTGCTTGCTTGCTTGCTTACTTAATAGACGATGTTGCTGACAAAGGGACACAACCTAAGCCACATCCGTGTTTTCCATTGGCTACAAATAGTATTTATTTTTTATGTATACGTATACATCATTCCCAATGAACATGAATAATATGAATGTTTGATGTTTGTCTTAATGTGCAGTGTGGTTTTACTGTTAAAGGAGATTGACCAAACGGTATCAACGGGGTTGTAACTGCCGACTTGGATGACATGTTGTCACCTTTAATAGAGGCGGTAGTGTTTCTCCTGTGGCTTATATGGTGCCCCGACAGAGAAATATACATTATAACATCTACAGCCAGCGTATTCCTAGACCAATCGGGTCGGGGCCTACGCTGTCAGCCATTCTGTTGCTGATGTATGCTTACTTCCGTAAGCAAAATAATTACATTCAATTCCGATTGTGAGATAATCGATAAAACCAGAATCTGCAATGGTTATACATGTCAAGGTCCCTTGTGTTAGGTGGCGTTTCATTTATCATTCCACCATTGTGGAAGATAGCGGGAGCTGTGCATGTTGCCAAAAGCCATGCAATGTGTTATTATGTGGCATTGTATTACTTGAACATTGATCAACATTACACGGCGACCTGCCAAACGGATAGCCATATATCACGCACATATTGTGAAACCACACATCAACTTAGTATGCATATGTAAAGAAAATATTTTAGTGCATAGTTAGTGACCCAATTCATCACTGGAGGACACCACTTCTCAATAGAAGTTTCAAAAAGTATAATACTAGTTATTTCCCTTTAATGATATGTTCCATGTAGTATGGTACTTATACACAGTGTCTGCTTGAATTACGGGGCAATGTTGGATATAGCAATGTAATCATCACTATTGCAATACATTTTGCAACTGAACCTAAAACGACAATATGATTGTCGTATGTTTTTTTAAACAAAAAGAAGTAAAAAATACCGAAATGGAGTAAGAAGTGCCCATATAAAACAGGAAGACACTTTTATTTTATTTTACAGTCTTCAAAAAATCTTAAAGTTCGAGCATCGGGTCGGAAATTCATATTGCTTGCCCTGTGACATTTGGCGCCCAACGTGGGGCCGTGACTGATAAATACTGCCCAACTTGTACCAACAATTTGGAATTCAGATACGAATTAAAGGCCCAACAATCGGTGCCCTGGTACCGAATTTTGTAGGAGGGGCATATCCAATTACTGATAGCGTCCCTAGCCTGTCAGTTATACACTGGCTTTATAAATAGAATACATAAACAGCAGCACATGTTTGTCGTCTGCTCCCAATGTAGAACAGTGAGGGGGCTGTTGGATAGCCAGTGTAGGCGTTTCATACTGACCAGTATCTAGATATATGGTATGTAGGTTTGTTATCAAACGTGTGGTCCCATAAAACACACAAATGATACAATATATACCAGTCCCTATAATAGTGTCTGTATGTTTTAGTTGTGCAGGAAAATGATTGAGAATTTACTAAAAGTGTTAAAACTTATATAGTATTTTGCTGCTAACTATTTCAAAGCAAAGAGTATTCTGATGCTATTATATAAATTATTAAAAATAGAAACACGTAAAATTTAATGAAACACAATTCCATGTGTTACACAATGACAAACTGGGGCTTATTGAGTGTTTGATCAGTTTAACTCACATTCAGCACATGACTACATCATGATGCAGTTTACATCATTAATTAGAGCCACCATGAATGACCACCAAACTTAACAGTGTAGATCCTAATCAGGCTGCTGATCCGGGGATATGCATGTCGTAACGTGTCCACGTGTCCATTACTTAGAGTGTGTCATGTACATATAGTGAAACCTATATTGTACTTCTGGACCTGAACAAGGTTCCTATCTCCTATGTATTTTGTAAGTACTTGCAGTAACCAATATATAAGAATATGTTTTTGTAATAAGTCGGTATTTGATAAAAATGTGTAACTGTGTCATGTCATTCCACATATAACCCCGTCCCAGTTAGACTGCATTGCTGCAGATGTAATATATGCTGACAGCTAATTAGAGACCAGTGTTGAAATAGCCATACTGGTATGTGTTAGGATGCAGGAAATAAGGCTGCTAGCAAACTTGAATTCATGTAGTCATGTAAATTCCAGATCAGACTGCACATACATGCTGTTTTGTGACTGTGCATACTAACCCGAGTATATGCTGTTTATAATTAGTATATACTGCATTTTCACAGCCACTGTATCAAGTTCTAGGCGAAATATTTCTCTTGCTGGTCTATTAAACCATGGTTTTGTTTCATTCACCTTGTTATGTGCATATCAACCACACATTTAATTTGATATTACTGTCCAAAATCAAAGTTGTGCGGTTGGCACACTGTCTGATGTTGACCATACAGGCAGTTATAGCTGTTAGCGTTATCACTAAACACGTGGGGTTGTTTACAATGTCGGGTCATGAACTCAGCTCTATGCATGAATTACATATGTAACAGCTACGCTCCGCCCGGCAAGTTTGAATCAGTTGTCAGTTGAGTACATTGTATTACTTCAAAAGCACATTTACATTTGTTTTCTTAAATCCAAATTTTTCTAAACCTTTCAAAGTTGTATTATCTATGTCTGTGTGAAATAGTGTACTTATTTGTTCAGTTGTATTTCTAAAATATCTGAAAATGTGTCCTTGAAGTGAAGCATGCATACAATTATCAAAAAGCCTGCCCAGCGCCATCTGGTGGCTTTTATATCCCAGTTGGGCCTTTAAATATAGAATTCGGGGACGAATTTCAATTTAGCGGATAAGTATGTCACGGTACGTAACTCACTATGGGGAGAAGATGTGTATTCGTGCCCTGCTAGCTCAGTCGGTTAGATAGATGGTACGGTAATCCAGAGGTCCCCGGTTCGAGCCTCGGATCGGATATGTATCGTTCTAGCCCTGTGACATATAACTAACTTATTATGCACCCATCAATGTGGTGGGCATTATGTGTTACTTCTTTCCATCCGTCCGTCTACAATGCCCACAATGTCTGTCTAGGGATGCTGCTTTGTTTCGCATATATTACCTGTTCCAAAATGTGTTTAAAAAATCCCAGATTTTACCCCAACATTAATAATTGTAGAACTGTGTAAATGTGTTAGAAAATATGAAGCTATACTGGAACATGTTACCATAATTAATAACTTAGTCCGAATACAAGCCTGAACGTATTATTTTGGCAATAATCCTTAAGGTTGAGTTTTGAAATTGGAATTTCAGCAACATCATACATTTTTCGATGTTCATATTTTTAATATTTGTAGGACACGATGCAGAGTACGTGTGTAAAAATCAACTGTAATTATCATCAGGTTCTCAAGATATATAACTTATATGCCGAACTCATGTTAGGCTGTCCTGTTATTCCATTTCCATATTTGCAAGGAATTGCTGCGATGTCGAGGACTTAAATGATTATAATAATGTCATCCGATAGGACTACTGAACCAGAAATGACATAAAACAGTTTTCCAAGGAAGCGTTCGTGTCATGGACTGTGACAATACTAACACAGTGCCAATGACCCTGAGAAACAAGTGCAACAAAACAGCATGTGAAGTTCATATTGCTTATGTTAGCCGTCTTCGGCGATCATCATGGATCTCTTTACTTTGACTTCTAAGTTTTACTATCGTTGCGATAATCTTGTCGGTAAACACCCATCGCAATATGAAAACGATCATGTAGAACGGGGAGAGCCTCTCTTTTGCGGTGACGTGATTTTAAACACGACACAGAAACTTGAACATAAATGATCATTGTAATATAACCGCGCTTGCATTTGTACATATTTCTTGTAGTCGTGTTCGGCAATTGTCATGTACATGGACGATGTATTGAATTACACATTTCGCAATCTACTGCTAGGTTAATGATTGACCAGTCTACGGTTATTGACTATTCCTATATTGTTCACTAGATGGTGAGTACTGTAGCTGCCATAACACTAACAATTTGTTTTCTGAACCGAACTGGGAGGCAGAATGATACTGTTCTGTCGGTTTATCAGTGTTTCGTTTTCATAATAGTTGCTTCCTTGAGCTCCGGCTGTGGTGGTAGTTCGGCACATTGTTGCTGTTTCAGTGTATTATTGTTTGTTTTTTTACTGATGGGAAGTGTTGGTGTATTTCTATATATATTGGCTGATCAATTAGCCTGGCTTCTCTATGTTACCATTTGGCTGGGTCACTACTTTTCCCCGTCCTCGTTGTTATAGCGTTCCATCTCTCATGTCGTACACTAAATGTTTCTATTTGCTCTTACGCGTTTGATTTATTGTTGTAGATTTGTTTTCCGTGAAATGCTTTGGTAATGCTCATGTCGTAGTTTCGAGGGGCAATACGCAAGAGATAAGTGGATGTTATAGCGTCATGTAAATTTATTTTGACCACAATGTGTAGTGTTTGTCAACTGCGTATTCCCTGTCGCAACAGTGTCGTCACATTTACCTGTATCGTTATTTCATGTTTTTTTTATCAGTTGTTATTGTTTGTTTGTAAGATACTACAGGTATAAGTATATTTGAATTTGATGGCGTTCTGAAGAAAACGAATATTTTACTTGAGACTTCTGGTTATACTGTTATAGCTTCCAAAGTCATGAATATACTATCGCTTAGTTTAGACATAGTGTATTGTATATACGTACCATTGCATATAAGTACTATACATGAACAAATAAAAATAATTGATGTCAGGTAAAACATAAGTGGGGCATTAAAGAGCCCAAATAGCATCCAATTATGCAGAAAAGTAAATCAAATAACATTGAAAGTCGCCTGCAGTGTTTATTCAGCTTTTAGATGCCCAATGACATTATCCAGTTTTTAAATTCAGTTTTTGCAAGTATCGGAGATCAGCTACATTCTTAGATGCTTAATATGACAATACTGACACGATACGTGACACAACAAAACATATGCAATACAGTCGCATTTCTAATATTTGTTCTGGTAATTGTATTCCGTAATTATCGTGAATATGTTGACATCGTCATTTACTGTTAACTCGTGAGCATACGAAAGTTGAAAGGAGCTGCTTGATAATTCGGTCCCCAGTACAGCTTCGAAATACACATTGACACATTGTATACAAAACAGTATTTCAATTCATGGTTGGATCAGAACAAAAACCTATCAAAAATGTGTTTTATTACAACTTTGGAAAGTGAAAGTAGAGTTTCTGTTGAATGTTACGGGAATCCATGTCTTAAAGTGTGCCGTCAAATGATCACCACACGCGGTGTGACGTCACGTCATACAACACGACAGCAATAATACGTCAGACGGTGTTATGAGGCATGGCATGGTTGTGTCGTTGCTGCAGATACAATGACGTGATGTTGGTGTCACATTTTCAATCTCCGTTTTTAAATTATGCAAACGTATACAGACTTAAAGGTACATTCCCACCCAGTAGACACAACATGTTCTTTGTATCATATACATCATCTGATACATTTTTTCTGGCAAAATAAACATTCATTCACCATTACCCCACGTATTAATTGGCATTATTATACATTTTATAACAGACATAAATGTCCACACTGATATCAGGGGCGATAACCGTGTTTCATTAAAATGCTAATGGGAATTAATATTTAGTCTCTATATTTATTTTTTGATGTACAATGATCATACTTTATAATATGTCGAAAATATAATTTGTTTAGGTGACGCATTTAATTAATATCAATAATTAAAAATATCAAGCCTCATTTGCATATGAAAATAGCCTATTACCACTGCGCGTCACTATCAGTGCATTTAATTAATATCAATAATTAAAAATATCAAGCCTCATTTGCATATGAAAATAGCCTATTACCACTGCGCGTCACTATCAGTAAATAAATATTACTAAATGATTATATCTCATTGTGTGCCTAATGAGTGGGCATGTACCTATAATTATACTTTGGAATCCCCCGTGTTTTCTATAATACTGTATGTTTTATATGTGTATCGCATATGTCTATGGTATGCTAATAATGTACTAGTATTCATTTTTGTTCATAATTGATAAAAGCCCCACAAATCGTCAACGTGTTCCTATATCTCTATATATGACACGGCTGATTATGTCGTCTGCCTTGCTGACTATCACGATGGTGCCGTATTGTCTCTTCTGTCTATCTTAGAATATATGTCATATACTATTTTTCTCAGATCTGATGGACCAGTTTAAAACTCTCTGGTGTTGTAACCGTAAATGGAAATTTCTGGTGTTCACCCGTTTGATCCTGAAACGATTGTCTGATCTTTGTCTGAAACAGGTGTCTGATATATCTGAAATAGTTGTCTGATACTATATGATATAACTTCATCGAATCGTTGTTCACCGTCGATGGAATCACTCGCCACAGCAAGCCCATTGCACTCGTGTACTTGATGCAATGAAACAAATGAGTCTATATCGGACATACATGTAGGCGGACGGAATGATGTTTTATATGCTCCATAACAATTTTGCGTGCATTGAAAATGAAAAAGGGGGGCAAATCCTGTCCACTGTGTACGCTCAATTCGGTCGCTGATAAACTACGTGGTTTACAGATACATTATGTGTATCGTGTGGGTTGGATATATGGTATCGCATGCACCAATTATATGTGTTCCGTACTAAGGCTGCTGCCTCAATTACCTCAATTATTCGAAATAAAGAACATTGTCTACCCATATTGCATGCCAGGAGTAGTGTATTGGTATTTATCCCGTCAACACAGTACGTATGTGCCGTGAAACACGGTGCCGTGAAACATTTTTGATATCCAGTCAATACAATTTTTGCATTTTACAGCCATTTGAAGGTGTTGACGGGATAAATAGAATAGTAAGTTAGTGCCGTAAATGGGAAAACATATCTGGCGCGGCACGGAAACGGGATGTGCTCGGCAGAGCCTCGCCCATCCCGTTTCCTGAGCCTTGCCAGATATTTTTCCCCATTCACGGCACTAACCTACTATTCTCTATAACAGGGTATCTTGTACGCAGATCAGCTGTTCTATTGATGTATGCTGATGACCAGATATGGTAAAACACAATAACTGTGCAGTGCATTCCATGTGTTTACCATACTCCAGTCGTTTATAAACAGTGTAAACAACACAGTTCCATTAATTGAATCGGTTGTTAGGACATGTTAGAAAAAGACAAACTTACAAAGAAAACTCCGAACTCATATTGATAGCATGTAAGTAATGCGAAGATGTGTCTTATGTGTATATGTAAAGCTACATTATTGGCACATAAAGCAGTGCCTCGGTTCTTTAACGTCTCTATCAATTGTCGGCAACAGAGGAGTCTAATCTAAATGACACGATGTCCTACGTGCTATTCATTAAACGAAAACATATATTATATAATCTTGGAGCCGAGCCTAGTTGATATGTGTTTTTGTTGGTCTCCTGCAGGGATGTGACTGACTGAGTGTCGTTTATATAATATTAATCCGTCTCAATAATGTTAGTGAACCCATTTCATATATCATGAGTCAGATAATTTGATTATAATTTGTATTATGGATAATAGTATACTGTTCATTCCAATCCGGTATCATAAGCTTCATCTGTGCTTGTATTGTACGCAATGTATTTGTTAACTGTCTGATGAGGATTATGTTTGTTTGGGTTTTGTTGGTGTTTTAATGCTGCTGTACAGCTGATGATTATCAGAATGACAATGATGATGATGATGAAGATGATGATGATGATGATGATGATGATGATGATGATGATGATGATGATGATGATGATGATGATGATGATGATGATGATGATGATGATGATGATGATGATGATGATGATGATGATGATGATGGGATCTTCATCATCATAATCATCATAATCATCATAATCATCATCATCATCATGAGCGTCATCCTCGGTTGGTATAAGGATGTATCAAATAATATGTAATTGCTCTGTTGCTGTTTGATATTCGTTTATTGTGAAAATGGTGTAAATCATGCACACCAAAATTATGCACAACAATTCAATTCACTATTATACGAGATCGTAGATCGCTATGCTATCAACAATGTATATTTTATATTATATACCACATAATACCACATATATACGGACCGCACTCTAGCACTGACAGGACTAGCGTTTGCATGTACGAAGTGTATCCGTGTTGAATCAGATAACTCTACAACAATTGTGAAGCATTATATTACATATTGCGTGATGCCTATTCTTTCAACCACACACACAATTACGTACATTGTGTTCAATAATCACGATTACATCCACAAATGTATGTATTATGTACACCCATGTATTTATAAAAGTACCATCTGTGCAACTTAAGTGCGTCTGTTGCAGACACTAGTCATACGAATATTTAAAATGACTGACAGGAATGTATGATGTTTCAAGTACGTTTACAAAACAATGATAATGTCAAGTACAATGAAAAATGTGTATCTACCATCTAGAATATAGCATTAAAATAACAGCATCAACGAGCCAACCTACGGTTAAGAATAACATTAAACAAATGCATAAATACAACCATACAAATAGGCTCATATAGCGGACGACTAATGACATACATAGCAATGTCAGATATCGGGCAGTTGATGAAACTATATACAGACGAACACCCAAAGCAACAGCAACGTGTTGACTTGTACGCGCACTAACGAGCGGCTTTTTCATCAAGGAAACTATGTGAGTTTTCTATTAAAACGAAAAGGTTTTAAAAGTTCGCTTTTCCAACATTTCAAGAAATTTATGGCTATGGACAATACTACCCAAGTCAACAGCAAGCACGTGAAAGAAAGTAACATTTTGTATTATTTATGCCCTATATCTGGAAAAATAGTTTCATTTTCAACGATGTACAAGCGATATCAGGTGGTCAGTTCAATATAATAAGTATGTATGTTTGTTCATTGGTGTTTAGCGGCCTATCAACATTTAAAGTTATGTAAGGCCGGGCCAACGGGTTCGAACCAGTATTTAACCTACTATATTTGAGGGGAAATCCCAAAATCAGAACGAAATATTTACATGGAGAAAATAGATATTCAGCCCTGAAATTAGAATATCCGGACCTGGTGCCAGGTCCATACCACACCAAAGCCAATTGGCCCCTTCCCCTAGAATACGAGATAGCCGGGTATCCAGTAAGGATGAACCCCGATCGTTAAACTACCCGTCGCATGCTCCCACCTGCCATCCACTAATAAGTATGTCTATTTATATGTATATGTTGTGTTCGATAAGCAGTAGGTATTTATGCGTGCGGCAGGACTTACCGTATCTGTATATATATATATACATTTATTGACAAGTTTTGTTTCTCGATATCAGTCCAGATCATCGATAATATATTTATTACTCGAACACTGGCGTCAATCGAAACACGATTACAAGGAAATGTTGGTATAGAACAGTCACGACATGAAGATAGATATGCTAGCTGTTTTCGAACATACGAGTCGAACTGACGCAAACCTTATTGATAACTTGCGACCATTGCAGAGGAAAGAGGTATTATATAAGCATATTTGCCTTCTCCTCAATCCTCCAATACTATTGTGTATATATGACATGTGTTTATGTTTAAACTAAAACAATAGAAATGCATAGTCGTAATGTTGTTTGTTTGTTTTTGTTGACTTCATCACAATTACAGTGAGTATAGAGCAAGTACGGCTAGCGGAAAAAGCAGGACATGGTGAAACCAGTATAATCCGACACCTGGTTGTATCTAAAAACCTCTGAGGCTATCATATGTTACACTTGTTTGTCGGTTTCTTTGTCATGAAGTCGTCAAGATGCACGCCTTATTAATGCTCAAAAGTACTTTTATAGAATCGTGCGATGTTCATTTCAAAAACAGTCCCTATTTACACGTATAAAACAAACATGCCTGTGTGTTTTTCTCGAACATATGTATTGAATATAAACTACGATGTTTTATAATGGGTGGTCAATGAACATTTAAATTAAAATAGCAATAGCCGTTCTGCTTTTGTGGCCGATAATATGTTTATTTGATCCCAGTTATGATGAGAATGGCACAAGTACGACTCGCTCGAAACATTTGGCAATAAAGAATAGTAAATTGAGAATGTATTAATGTTGCCAGCAACTTACATACACAATCATCCATGATTATATTTACAACGTGACGGAGCGTGATCAATTGCGGGTATATTTATCACAACACTAGCTCTCATCAATATACGAATATATGCATATACACAATGACAATGCATCTATACAATGACAACTGAATGGGTCAGTGGATGAAGGAGCTAACTCCCTTATTCTAAGTTAGCGCTATGATTTTTAAACTGCATGTAATAGCCAAAATTGACACGCAAAAATATATAATACTATTTACATTTGTTCCAATACTTGTAAAAAACATAGTACTTTTTCAAATATTTCATTAGTCAAAATGTAAATTTCTGACATATTAGTACCCAATGGCTAACCCTAGCCATATTGCTACTACGGCTACCGGTAGTGCCAACCTACTGTCTGTTCCACGTTTTGCTTCCGACGAACTTTTGGGTATTGAACACATTAAATCTCAAAAATATTTAAATGTAAGTACTTTTTTATCAATAACAAAAAAAAAGTTACCCTCCCAAAAAACAATATTTGATGACATTCCATCAAATATTAATTTTATTTCGAAAACACAATTTTCCTATGGGAATTTAACAGGGGGCTAAAATATATAAAACAAATTAAATAATCCTGGAATTTGTGGACCGATTTTCAAAATCTAACATTTTTTTTCGTTTTTCGTTTTTCGCAATAAAATTAATATTTGATACAATTTCATCAAATATCAAATTTGGGGAGGGTAAAATTTTTGTTATTGACTTAATTACATTTAAATATTTTATATTGAACGTGTTTAAAGGTACATGTCCACTCAGTAGGCAGAACATATTCTTTATAAGAATTAAATAAGTGTAAAATTTTGTCACTATTCCACCAGTTCTAAAAATTACGAGTGCCCGCTTGACTTGACTTAATGGTTACATTGAACGGCCACACTGACTCCATGGACTTGCACGCCGTCTGCATAAAGCAGAAGAAAAAAAGAGAAAAAAAGAAGAAAAAGAAAACAAAAGTGAATGAAGAAAAAAGAGAGACACTTGTCTGAATTAAGTGTTAAGGCCCGCCAGTGTCCCTATTGTTGGGTATTTTTTTTTTGCTGGCCTATTTATGTTTAGTATACATATATTTTGGTGGAAAATGAGGGACTCGGAAGGCACGGTCATTGTTGTTGTGAGGTGAGGTTAGGTGGTGTGAAGCGAATCCGCCGGCTTCATCGCTGGAGAGACCCGTGGGTCCCTTGTCCTCAGGCCCACCCCGAGCCCGCCGCCCGCGACGCCGTCACCCCAAGCATGCCCAGAGGAGCGCACCATGAGTCTGGATTCGATGGCCAAGCGTCCATCATCCAGGCGCACACCCACGCTCCACGGCCGGGCTTGTAGACAGGCAGTCCGGCTCAGGTATTCTGTTCAGGCTTCATCCCGGGGACTAGGGGTGCTGTGGTGTGATACCCCGCACACCCTTGTGATTTATGTCATATGGACAACGGTGGACCTCGCCCCGATTTGGTGTGTTTGTTTTCTTCCCCAAGTGTATATGTTTGTGTTTGGTTGTGTTTTTTCCCTGTGGGTTTCTTGCATGTGTGGGGTGGGGTTCGTTTTTAAGTTGCCCCGTTTTAGGTGATACGGTTTTGCTTAGGGGCTAACTGTTGGGTCTGTGTTGGGGAGGGTGAGGGCTGCAATATTATGTTTGGCTAGCTGGCGTGTTGGCAGCTAGGTATCCCTGTGCGGAAGGTTTTTCTTTCAATTCCATTGTTTTCCTAGGAGTCCGCGCTATACAGATATAATCATTTAGTAATACATGTATTTAATTTACTGATAGTGACTCGCGGTGGTATCAGGCTATTTTCATATGCAAATGAGGCATGCTATTTTTTTGATTATTTATACTAATTAAATGCGTCACCTGAAAATAATATTTTCGACAAATTATAAAATATATGATCATTGCACATCAAAATAAACACAAAGAATAAATAGTAATTTCCGTTAACATTGTAAGGAAATACGGTTATCGCCCCTGATATCATTGTGGATATTTGCGTCTGATATAAAATGTATAATAATGCCAATCAATAAGTAGAGTAATGGTGAATGAATGTTTATTTTGCCAGAAAATGTGAGTCGGTATATACCTTTAATAGCTAAACGTTCGTTGGCACAAAAACGTGGAACAGACAGTATATTTTGGGATTAGCCCCTCCTGCCTCTGACCCATTCATTTGTGTAGACCTCACTGATTTATACTTTTCAGGAAGTTGCACACGGCTGAGGACTATATACAAATGCGCTCACATAACTATGTGCACCTATGGTGCCAGAATGGTAGTCACAGAAAGTGTCACGTGTCACCCATCTGCACTCCTCGACCATCAATGTACGGTCGGATTATAATTGTACACAGAAAGGAATGAAACTATTGATCAACGCAACGGAAGTCGTAAACATTTACCAAAAACTCACACATACATACAGTCGAAGTAAAAAATAGACATTGCATAAAAATACTTTGATCGTTTCTTATGAAATCATTATTTTGTAATTACGTATGTAGGTCTCAATCAAAGTGTCACCAGTCGAATAGCAACGTTGCGTTTACATTGTCACCATCACACGCATTGTACTGTTCGACCATCCCTATATTGTACATAAATGCCAATCAAATATTAATTAACACACCCACGGAATAAAATAATAAAATAGAACAAAAAATGACGAGTAAAGGCACAATTAGACATGGAACAAAACGCACGAATTAACAGCAGAGCTGACACATGACATATCGATGGTCTAGTAGGCAGTAATGAATCTATCATGTCTTTCCAGCCCGAGCCATGTATGAAGGCGAGCGGCGGGGAATTAGAGCCAAGCCAAACAAATACCCAGAGGCGAAAATATCCCATCGGGTACTATAGACAAACAGCAGCTGCGAACTCATAGAGAATAGTAGGTTAGTGCAGTGAATGGGAAAAAATATCTGGCAAGGCTCAGGAAACGGGATGGGCGAGGCTCTGACGGCACGGCAAAAATTGTATTGACTGGATATCAAAAATGTTTCACGGCACCGTGTTTCACGGCACATACACACTGTGTTGACGGGATAAAGTGAATTAGACATATAGATACTTCTGAGAGGTAGTAATAAGATAATCGATCGTTTAATTTGTTCAAATATTCTGGGTAGGCCGCGTTGACTCGAGTGCGCAAGACATGGATAGATGCATTCTACTATAATATGACAGAAAATTAAAAGCAGGAACTGGACATATGATATGTGTATGGAAAAGTCATCGATGGGTAGACAGGTTTACTTGAGTGAAGTAGTCGGATGTGGTGACCATATCGAAGACTGCAACCACCGATGTGCACGTACAACAGTCATAAATGATAAGTGTGCGTTAGTTCATGGTTTACTGGTCTCCAAAGAGCATTTACATACACATCGATATGTATTTTACAACGATAAATTATATAGTATAACGTATACATAGCAGACGTCGTTGTGTGAACTATGATGATAAGGTGATGACTACACCGTGTACATTGTCATGTGGTCAGTTTGTCAGCGTTGCATATATGACTTATAATATGAATACGTGTAGATACACTCATAACCCGCAAACAGACAGTCTTCGCACATTGATATACACTGCGTTAGCCCCTCGTATTTTGTGTTTCATGGTCTCTCAAGGGCATATGCATATACATCGATATGCATTTTACAACGATACATTAGCATAATATACACACGTGTGATGTGTGCCAGCCTTTAATTGACCTATTACGATAGTTGAGGACTACGCAGTTTACATTGTCATGTGGTCAGTTAGTCAGTTGTTATCTTTATCAACTATATTATGAATACGTGTAAATATACTAATGAGCCACAAACAGTATTGTCACACTGACATACACTCGCCCTAGCCTAAACCGATTTCGCATAGTCAGTAAATAATCATCTTGATCCAGTATAAACAACTCGCATGTATATTCTTATCAGAGTATGCACAGTCGTCTTCAATATCATTTTCCAAGTTAAGCTGGTCGGTATCAACATGTGCAATAGTCAGTTGCCGTGTATAAATATCGCCACATTTTGATTACCGTTCACATAACACGCCCTTGGAAGCATTCATCGACATATCGCACATTTGTTTATAACGTGTTGGGCATTTCAGCCACATTAATACTGGCAATCAGGCAGTTTGATTGGACGAGGCTGTGCTTGATCAATCAATGTTCCTGATATCAAGTATGACAAGGAAGTACATGCACATACTGTATTATGAGCACGGCAATGATTCTGACATGTGTGGATACCACCTCAGATATATGATATACTGAGTGTGTATAAAACGCTTTTTGTTTACATTGCAGTATGATACCATTATTACAAAATACAGGCTATTAGGCTAATATTGTGAGTATCGACTTTCCATGCACGGGCATCGGGTTATACAGCAGCAAGTAGACTGTAAAAATAATCCACAGAGGCGGGAAGTTGACAGACAAACGGTTCACGGGTATTGGATCTGAGATTCCAACAGGAATTTCGTACTAAACTCCTGTACATCCGCATCGGACGGTAAATACATTTATATGCACTTTTTAAATTTTCATCAGTAGTCAAGCAAGACAGAACATATCTGATTTATAATATAAATATGCGACATTTACTGTCAACATTACAGGGTTAGCTAGGGTCATCGTTGGTTAAAATGACCAGCCTTTACCACCAGCCCGCGATTTTGACTGGTCCGACGGGAACTGTGGCGTGACTTTAATATTTGCGTGATGCGATTTGTCTACAAATCCGTTCATCCATGGTGATCGTGACAATCCTAACTGACTGCGCTGCTTGTTCCGTTTGGCTACGCCACCTCCCCTCTCGAGCATGATGAGGCGCTCCTCAAGTCGGTACAGCATGTGTTCGCCCATCCGCTGTTGCTGCTCCAGCTCCATTATCTGCTCTTGCTGCTTCTCCTTCTCCTCGATCAGGCTCTCTATCTGCTCCTGCTGGTCCTCGTACTCCCGCGCCCCCTCCTCATGCAGCTGCGACAGGCTAGCCAGCTTCAGTTTCTGCTCCTCGTTGTCCTGCACGATACTGTCTATCTTTTTCATTTGTAGATCGAGCTCGCGTTCTTTAGCTTCAAGTGCTATTTTTTGTTCTTCCAATCGATCTTTCAGGTAATCAAGTTCCGATTCCTTGGTTTTTAACTCATCACACGCCTTTTTCTCACAATCGTTATCGTCTTTCAATTTCTTATTTTCTAGTTGCAAGTGTATTATCTTCTGTTGGAATGAGTTAAGTTTTTCTACTAGCGCCCTGTTAGTTTTTCTGAGACGATCATTGTCCGTTTTTATTTTTTGCAACTCCTCTTGCGAAGTGGCTACTACAGTGCCAGTCTGTTTCGATATTTTATTAAAGAGATCAGCAATCGTTGGTGCTATTTGCACCAGTTCTTTCTCTAATGTTTCCATATCTACATTTGAACCCTTATTCTTATCTCCACTTTCATATGCAATCTTTGCTTTCGCGACGGCAATGTGCACTGCCTCCGCTGGCGTTTTCGGGCGGCATGCCGCGGCGTTCTTGTTATCGTCGTTGTTCGTCATTTCGTCGGCATCGCCGTAATGGAACGGTTCCGACCTCCACGGGGCCCGTGCCGATGCGGGGATCCTGGCATCTTTGTCACTGACGATGCCATCGCGGCTCGGCAGGCTGAGGCTGGTCTGTAAGGAAACGCACATTAATGAGACAAGCCATGTGGTGTTGTACATTTTGTCCTGAAAACTGTTTACATAAATCGTGATATTGTCATTGCAGTACGTCGAAAGTTGACGAAACATTCTGAGCCAACGCTTAATTATATTCTCCACTTGCTCTCAGAAGATTGCACATCATCGTAGGTACACAATCACATGGCTTGTCACATATTACCATTGTATAACACTTATTGAGAACATAGTCATAGAGAATAGTAGGTTCGTGCCGTGAATGGGAACAAATATCTGGCAAGGCTTAGGAAACGGGATGGGCGATGCTCTGCCGAACACATCCCGTTTTTGTGTCGCGCCAGATATTTCTCCCATTCACGGCACTAACCTACTATTCTATTTATCATTTCAACATTACAAATAGCTTTAAAAGGCAAAAAATAACCCCAGTCGCATCTCCAAAGCGTATTGACAGGATATCAAAAATATTCCACGGCACCGTGTTTCACGGCACATACGCACTGTGTTGACGGGATAAATATAATTTTCAGGAATTGACCTAGCATAGCATATACTATGTATTAGTTGGATATTTCGATGCAAACAAAGTATACAAATGTACTTGGATTAGCATGTTCATCCGCACAATCAGATTATGTTACGCACGGCTATATAGTCAGTGCATGAGCCGTGAGTACTGCCACTGGCCATCACTATTTGATTATTAATATCATGCTACGAGTCTATACGTTTGATGGGAATGGTAAGGCGCGTTGTAATACTCATGACGTTAACTTGATTGCTACTAAGACACAAGCATGCGATCCAAGCTGACACGACTAGGAGAAAGATGTGCAGTTCAATTGTGATTTTATTTGAGCCGAGTCTGATAAACATGATAACAAAATACACTAACCGTGTGTCCTGTTTGGCAGGAGCCAGAAATGCTAATTTCCTATATAATCTAGTTTATCAGTGTGATAAACTTGCTTGTTTTTATGTTATATTGATGTAAAACTTATCAACAGACGAACACTTAGCCGATTAACTAATTGTCACTGATATGATACGCACCCGTGATGACGTTCTGGAGGTCGGCCTCGATTCAACTGCAAACAAAAGTAAAAACAAAATATATAGGTAAGCTGCCCAACATCATTGTTAGATATTAATATAATTTATGTACAACCACACCAAAAAGAGACAGGAGAGAGCAGTAACCATTTATCCGCATTTTAGCAGACAATCGTTCAACAGTAGCCATGGGGACGTCAGCAGGTACCGAGTGACACTCGAATATAGTGGGGCAAGGTCTCACAATAAAATAAACAAGCGACTGACCTTAGCATAAATGAAAATACAGACGCTAGTGCAGGTGGTAAGACACGGATTTGCGTCTAATAGAACAATATGACATATGTAAGACATGCATCGGTGTGATTCCTTTCAGTTGCATAGATTTTCAGCATGAAGCGTTTTCCCTATGTATTTGCCAGATCACGATATGCTTGTAATAGTGCCTATATTTAGATTTGATTCTGAAATTTGTTTGACCGTGTAACCTATATTACTTACCGCTCGCGTCATTAGACACGGGTTCGCCCATCGCCTTCATGATGTCGCGATATTTCGGTTGGCGGGCCTCCTGCTCCTCCAGAATATTGCACATGTGTCGGTAGGCCCTCGCCTCGCCCGCGACTACCGCCTCCAGGAACTTCTCGGCCAGTGCCGCCCGACCGTTAATGTTGGCCAGGTCGTCCCGCTGCCGCGGGGTGAACGTCCCCGCCTCCACGAACCGCTCAATAAAGTCATCCACGTCCAGCTCTCGTTTCAGGCTTTCCCAGTGCGCGCGCAGGATCCGCTCGGGTTCCGCGCGCTCCATCGTGACGTCGGGCGTCTCTCACTCTGTGCTCCGGGAACGCACACGCGTGTCTCGGGCTTTGTACGTACACAGGTCAGATTTTCACACAATAATACGGAATCTGACGTTTGATGATCACATAGTTCCTTATATGTTAATATCTGAACATGGCATGTTATGAGCTCAATCCTTCGACATAACACAAACGCGAATAGTTTGGAATCGACTCACAGTGGATATTGTAATTCTAAACACGTCTTTTGCCATATAACACAATAGATCGACAGATCTCGGCACACAATTGCAATAATCCGATGGATAGATATCTGGACCGCCACATGCTAAGATAGACGACTCTGTGCACGCAACCAAGAACTAAGATCATACTACCGTCTACACGGTCGGCTCGCCGCACATTCTGACACGAATCTACGTTATGGCGTAGGATGTCAGAGTGTGTACGGTATGGACAACCAGTGTAGCGACTGATCATTAGAGTGACGGTTTACATTCGTGTTGGGTTAGTTTCGCCCATCAAGTGGGCTGTTTTCCAGCGGCCCGGCGCCAAGAGGACTATTGTTCTAACGCCACACTGGGTAGCTTGTCCTCTCGGAGTTATGCATGGTTAAGCCCACAACCGCAACTCTACAATAATAGATACGTCCACGGCGCTGGCAACGTCCACCTTATGGCATGTATGGATGTCACCAGTACTGATTTAAAACATCTGTCACATGTTCTCCTTTCTCTGAATGACGTCGAAACAATATATAAACATGTTCCACTTCATATCAGGATAGTAATAGAATAGCCTTTCAAACTACCAGGATGAGACGTCTGTGCTGAGACTGGTCGAGACGAGTTGTCATTATATTCTCTGGCCCAATCTATTGTGTATTCTCTGTTCACGAAACAGCATACATGCAATGAAGATATAAGTTAAAACATTCCTAATGGCATTAACTATATCCAAACCAGCTAGACAACACATATTTTATAGAAAAAGGAAGCAAAACTTTGACACGTTTGGCACAATCCAGTATCTGATAAAACGGAATGGATGAAATAATACTAGATCGTAATCTAATCATGTTCATATATTTCACTGCATCACGTGCCTTTGTCTTTTACATCAGACTCATATCAGCGAAGTTTGTTACATACTGGTCGCTGTAAAATGAATTGCCATGCATTTTTGATTAATGTAATAGGTCATAGATAGATACACTTGGCTTCAGTGATAATTTCTTCATAAGAGTGATACATGTATATGGATATTATCTTGTTAATGTATACTATGTGGTACATTTAGTTGCCATATTTCACATATTTGTATCTACAAAAATCGTACAGTTTCACTACTTCGTGCGTTTGACACATACAGCAAATAATATCACAGTAAACCAAATACATCACAGACAGATATGACAACGGCGTGCTATAAATAGCATACCAACAAACTATTCAAAAGATGAGATATCTGGGTATTTCTCCCATCAATCTCAAAATAAAGTTTGATGTGTACATTTTTTCAATCTGATGCACAGCCTAGTGCTGGCTAACCATAGGTAAATCCATATTTACTCGCATAGTAGGTGAGTAGACACCAGGGACAATACACACAGCTACAGTGTAACTGCTTACATGCCACTGGTTTTTGATAGTGTTGTGTGGTTTGTCAGGTAAAGTGATACACTGTGCGATTTTCTGTGTATGAGGTTATATACCATGGTGGTTCGTGTTGTTAAAACACAGACAAAAACCTGTGCAGAAAACTGACATATTTTACTGTTTGATGTCATGTAATGGGTAGGAGTCCGTTGTCCTGGCATTTCTACATGTGATTAACTAACTACATTACATCATATGTTCTACTTCACATTTTGCGTTTTGTGTCAAACGCCAGAAAGTGAAAGTGGCTGATGGCTTGAACACACAAAGACGGCCTAGTTCGCCACGCCATGTGCCGTATAGGATACAGTAACGAGGCAGTGTTCACATATATGTTAGACATATATTCCATCACATTTATGTATCAAGTATATTTGAATCAAAGGAATCAGGTATAGAACAGGTCCTTAAAGTTATCAGCTTACAACACTGCTGCTGGTCGATCAGACATGTCATTTCGATGGATATGCACATTTCACTGCCCTTTTATCTCGTAGTTGCGTCTCCATATTTTAGAAGTTTGTTTTCCACGGACTATGACCTTACAGATAGAATATTTTAATTTACGCACTACCACACTTTCTAAATCACAGATCAAACTACGAAATACAACAAATTGTGGTATTCCGTAGTTTGATTTGGGATTTCGTCTTGTGATAAGGGTTGCTGGTCCTGCTTTTGCATGTCATGCTGTGGGGATGCACGCGAGTTATTTGTTGAGCACAGTCCAGATGTGACGAGTTATCACGAAATTCGGAGTCATCTACAGGGTGGACTACCAATTCCTCTGATCAATGTTCCTTCTGGCACACCTTCCTACATTATTGCCGTTCACGATGCTGAAGTTTTTATTCAGACGTGTTTTTGGCAAATATGAGAACATGTTTAAGGAATATACAAACTGTTTTGCTTTTGCTTGCTTGTAACTCGTTACAAAAATGCTGTCGAAATATCACGATGGGTATAGTACATCACGGGCACCTGCTATTTGGATTAGGTGCACTGGATCAGGTAAGAAAAGTCCTCCACTTCAGACCATACTTTATTTAATATCTTTGCAACTACAGAATCAATTTTGACACGATAATATGAAATATGAATAGCAACATCTGCCGATGCCCCCGTCCTCGTAGATTTAGCCGTCTAGGAGTTATTTCGAAAAAAAACCTACAATTTAGCTTGAAATAAGGAACGATGGCGTGCATTAGGACTTAAAATTCGGATTTTCATGACGGATTGGCGGATGTGCAGTATTATTGCATGTCAACGCTACTATGTCGGAGCCTGTGAGTGTTCGTGTGTCTCTTTTAGTGGCTATAAACACCATTTTCTACCGATTCGGAGCATATTTTGGATCAGAGTGCACCCCATCCGACAGAAAAGTGTAGGTTTTCTTAAAATAGCTCTACGAGGACAGGGACATCGGCAAGTGTTGCACTCCAATTTTCCTGGGTAACTTGGCTTTATCACGTCAAAACGTTTTAGTAGTTGCTGATATATTAAATAAAGTATGGTCTGTAGAGGAGGATTGTTCTGATTCAATGCACCCCATTCAAATAGCAGGTGTCCGTGACGCACTATAGCCACCGTTAATATGCTCCCGACGAATGAGCTCAGTAGTTCTGTTGGATATGCATGTCCGGTGGATTATTGTGAAGAAACATACAGATTATTCGTGGATTTGTTTAACCATACCAGTTGTAGAGTTTTATCAGATCTCTTTGGTTCATATACAGAACAATGAGGACACCCAACTGAGCGTAAACGAACACACCAACATTAACCCTTCCTACGCTGTTGACGGAAATTGCCGTCTGCTGTTTTTCATTTTTGCTTTAATTCTTAACAAAAAAATGGTTTTGACAGCACATGAGAATCGTCTCCACTGGAGACGATTCTCATGTGCTGTCAAAACCAGGTTTTTCCAAAATAAAACATTTCCAGCAGACGACAACATTTAATTCAGCGTAGTAAGGGTTAAGAATAAATGCGTATACAATAAACAGTTACTGCCATTCAGACACTGGCAGGTAATCACATTTCGGGCGTAACCCCAGAATTTGAACAAAGTCAACAGTTGTTTGGCGGTAACTGGAAAAAATGGGCTTATCCGATTTGTGATTAGTGTAGCTCCTGATCAGATAACACACTCATGTAGCCTGATAACGATCTATATTGCTTGCTGGCAGCATGACGGGTGTTTCGTTGGTGGAATGACCAATTTCATTTTGCACTTACGAATATTTTAGTCGTACGAAGTTTAGTGAAACGCCACCAGGTTGCACTATATCGCTACAAATGTGCGTAATAGCATTTACATTTCGCGCATTAAAATATAGAAAAAAAACCTGTAGGGCGTTGACGTTCATACTTCGTTATATTGTTATTGACAGACAATTCTACAATATGACACAAAAATATTACCATAAACATAACTAATAATGTTAGTATTAGCAAAATTCTCAGGTCACTCTCCACGAAGCAGAAAGTAAACAAAGAACGCTTCAAACGCACATTTGGAAAGACTTACTCCGTCATAACTCTTGTGTAATGCAATGTAACGAAATGTAATTAGAGTTAACTACTCAAACTAGTTCTGGTCAGACTGTGCGGAGGCCGATCTGGATCTACTCTTGTTGCGCAAATCCCATAAGCCCCATTTCACCAGTCACGTATACACATACACAACCGCCTGCCTTACTCTTGCTAAGATTATCAACGTTTCTGAACATTTATTGGCAATCTCAACTCGAAATAGATCAGTTTGATTGACTGAGCCTGAGCTGCTCAGGCACAGTCAATCGATATGTTAGATTTAAAACACAGTATTCTGAATTTCAAGTATTTTGAAATAAAACAATTGACAAATATTGATTATATTAGCGCTGGCGGTGGTGTGCATGTATTAGATTATACCCGATATCGCACAATCAATATACCACGGCACCCACCACTAATTGCAACATAAGGTATCTCAGTGCTATTCCGTTCCATAGATATTTCATAATAACATACTAAAAGTAGAAGAACATCGAAAGATATGAAAGTCTTTTGTTTTTGCACATGTTTAATTACAATAATCGTATAAAACAGTTACAGTTACAGTTAGTGGTGGGTTTGGCCAAACTATTTATAAATCAACGGGTATAACTACACTGTACCTGTGCCTGTTCATGCCATATCGTACCTGCACGCATAATATAGTACTGCTCACATTTCGGCAGCTGTAGATGCTATAAATATTGCCCAAATGTCGACGTCAAATTGAATTCGAGTGCTCCATGTGCTTATGAAAACTCAGATCATCTGCACAGCTTTACAGACATATGCGTTTACCTTAATATAGCAGTGGCGGATCCAGGATTTCGCCGAAGGGGAAATTCGAACGACTTATTTTCAGTACATAATGCTCATGTGATAAGGCACATTGTGAATGTGCTCTCTATAATATCTGAACCTTGATTAGTTGCGAATGGTAACTCTTGCAATCTACTCACGTACCGTCCGTAGGCTAGAGTAGATTGCAAGTTACAGTTTGCAACAAGACCTTGATCTGATAATATCACCCTTATTTGACAGTGCTTATTATTTATTTTTTTACAGATTACAAAAATCTCAATTACAAAAAAATTCTGGAATCCTGAAAGGGGGGGGGGGGGGCCCCTGGGCCACCCCCTGAACCCGCCACTGTATAGTCCCTTGAAACGATGCTAGACGCCGCGTACATTATGAGAAGTTCAGTTGCAAGTGCAGTCAGGTTGATATGCAGCACGGGTTGATTTATGTGGCAGATGTATTGATGTGTCGCTGTAACTGGAGAAATGGGGCTTGTGAGATGTGTGGCCATTGTAGCTCCTGACCAAATAACACACTTTTGTAGCCTGATAACGATATGCATGTATATATAATACATACTAGATTGTTATAAGCATAACGGGTGTTTCATTGATAGAACGGCGAACGTTGCTGATCTTGATCAGACTGTGCGGATGCACATATACTGGTCGCAAAACTTATAAGCCCACTTTCCCCAGTCACAGTCACATATGAGACACGCCATGCAATTTTGTACTTACGAACACCTGCGATATTTCAGGAAATATATTTACAGAAAATGGGATATTTTCCGTAAATGACTTCACAAATGTCAGAGTACATGCGGAATATAATTCGGCTTGTACTCTGGAATTTGTGTGAACTTTTTACTTCATTTATGGAAAATTTGTTAAATTGTGTAAATGTATTTCATGAAATAACGCAGTTGCAAGAAGGTAAAAAGTCGCATGGTGTGTCTCATATGTACTCACGGAGTACGGGGGTTGTCTATGTACTCACGGGGGATACGTACATGTACTCACGGAGTACGGGGTTGTCTATGTACTCACATTGTAGGGGGTCTTATGTCTAGGAGTACGGGGGTTGTCTGTACTCACGGGGGAGTACGTATATCTATGTTCACGGAGTACGGTTGTCTATGACTCTCGGAGTACGGGGGTTGTCTATGTCTCACGGAGTACGGGGGTTGTATGTACTCACACGGAGTCACAGACGGGGGTGTCTATGTACTCACGGGTACGGGGGTTGTCTTTGTACTCACGGGTACGGGGGTATATAGTATATGTACTCACGGGAGTACGGGGGGTTGTCTATGTATTCACGGGGGAGACGGGGGTTGGTCTATGTTACTCACGGAGTACGGGGGTGGGAGTCTATGTAACTCACGGAGTCGGGGTTTTGGTCTATGTTACTCCGGAGGGGGTAACGGGGTTGTCCTATGTACTCACGGAGTAACGGGGGTTTTAGTCTATGTACTCAGGAAGTTACGGGGGTTGTTATGTACTCAGGAAGGGTACGGGGGTTTGTCTAATGTACTCACGGAGTTAGTAGGGGGTTGTCTATGGGGTACTCATGGAGTACGGGGGTATGGAAGTCTATGTATCACGGAGTACGGGGGTTGTCTATGACTCACGGACAGTTAACGGGGGGTTGTCGATGTTTACTCACCGGAGTAACGGGGGTTATAGTCCTATGTACTCACGGAGTACGGGGGTTGTCTTATGTACTCAACGGAGTATTTTACGGGGGTTTTTTTATTTTTTTTTATTTTTTTTTTTGGTAATTTTTTTTTTTTTTTTTTTTTGGGGGTTTTTATTTTTTTTGTTTTTTTTTTTTTTTTTTTTTTTTTTCCTTTTTTTTTTTTTTTTTTTTATTTTTTTTTTTTTTTTGTTTTTGTTTGTTTTTTGTTTGTTTTTTTTTTTTTTTTTTTTTTTTTTTTTGTTTTTGTTTTTTTTTTTGGTTTTTATTTTTTTTTTTTTTTTTTTTTTTTTTTTTGTTTTTTTTTTTTTTTTTTTTTTCTTTTAATTGTTGATTTTTTTGTTTTTTTTCTTTTTTTTTGTTTTTGTTTTGTTTTTTTTGTTTTTTTTTTTGTTTTTTTTGTGGTTTTATTTTTTGTTTTTTGTTTTTTTTTGTTTTTTTTTTTTTTTTGTTTTGTTTTTTTTTTTTTTTTTTTCTGTTTTTTTGTTTTTTTTTTGTTTTTTTTTTTTTTTTTTTGTTTGTTTTGGTATTTTTTATTTTTTTTTTTGTTTTTTTTTGTTTTTTTTTTTTTTTTTTTTTTACATTTGTTTTTTTTTTTTTTTTCTTTTTATTTTATTTTTTTTTTTTTTTTTTGTGTTTTATAATTTTTTTTTGCGTTTTTTTTTTATTTTTTTTTTTTTTTTGGTTTTATTTTTATTTTTGTTTTGTTTTTTTTTTTTTTTTTTTTGTTTTTTTTTTTTGTTGTGGTTTTGTTTTTTTTTTTTTTTTTTTGTTTTTTTTTTACGGGGTATCTATGTATTTTTGTGTACTCACGGAGATACGGGGGTTGTCTATGTACTACACGAGTACCGGGGGTTGTCTATGTACTCACGATGTACGGTAGTCTATTGTACACGAGTACGTGGGGTTGTCTATGTACTCACGTTTTTGAGTACGGGGTTGTCTATGTACTCACGGAGTACGGGGGTTGTCTATGTACTCACGGAGTACGGGGGTAGTCTATGTACTCACGGAGTACGGGGGTTGTCTATGTACTCACGGAGTACGGGGGTTGTCTATGTACTCACGGAGTACGGGGGTTGTCTATGTACACACGGAGTACGGGGGTTGTCTATTTTCAGCGTGAACAGTAAGTAAGGTATGATTTCACCTGAATACATCAAAATTAAATATTAAAGATCATTGTTGAATCGGTAAAGAAAGTAAAGATTCGTGTTAACTAAATGATGTATGAAGTGCTCGCGAATTTTAATTAAACTGCGAATATGAAACCGGTACAAATCATTTTATTTGTAAACCTGCCTATGATTGATTGGGATTATTCAATAACCATGGTTATTATATATCATATGGTGGGACCTGCGCGGGGAGATTTGACTTATCACATGGACGCTCGATATGTCTTGGTAAGCAAAAGACGTTGCAGCCATATCGAGCGTCATATCGAGCTCCATCGTCACTTGAGGCATCTGGCGTTTATTTTGTCAACGGGATTATTGACTAACACATTAATGAGACACGCCATGGGATTTTATACCTTCGGACATCTTCGTAATTTCATTAAATATGTTTACAACATTTACAGTATTTTTCATAAATTAAGTCAAAAGTTGACAAAATCTTCAGAGCCCATGTACTCTGAAAATGTTGTCAACTTTTGACGCCATTTACGGAAAATATGTAAATTTTGTAAACGTATTTCATGAAATTACGCGGATGTCCGAAGGTACAAAATTCTCTGGTGTGTCTCAATATTGTCTGCATGTTTATTATCTACGGCAATTGCGACAGAGTGTATACGATCTCCAGGACATTGCACATAGACTAGCACGGACAATGAATTCCAAATCTCTGCGAGACTTCTTGATGGGCATTAACATAACAGGTACATACGTGGGGTGTGTTAATTACAAGTTGTTCTTGTTGATCATGTATAATTCTACATGCACGTTATTCATTGAGTATGGTTCTTCAAGTCGAATGCGTACTGTACTACAGTGAAACCTCTCTAAACCGGACACCCTGGGGGTCCCCCAGGGTGTCAGGTTTAGAGATGTTTCACTGTAAATCAGGTATATGATCGTTTTGGGTCATACTTATGTATTTTGCCATCATGAACACGCATAATTATCAGAGATGTATTTGCATTTACTATAACGCCATGTATGCAGTATAATAACACGACGTTTCATATACAATGAATCACATCACCGGGTGCGTGATATCGCTAATAATATAGACGTGCGTATATATTACATGATGTCTGCATGCTATATTATGCTGTAGGATATCGCAATTATGTTGTAGGGTATCGTGTTTATGCTGTAGATCGTGAGTATGTTGTAGGATATCGCAATTATGTTGCAGGATGTCGTATTTATGTTGTAGGGTATCGTGATTATGTTGTATGATATCGTGACTATGTTGTAGGGTATCGTGATTATGTTGTAGGGTATGGTGATTGTGTTGTATGGTATCGTGATTATGTTGTAGGTATGGTGATTGTGTTGAAGGGTATCGTATGTATGCTATATAGTTTTGTGCTTATGTTGTAGGGTATCGTGATTATGTTCGTGTTTATGTTGTAGGGTATCTTGCTTATGTTGTAGGGTATCGTGATTATGGTGTATGGTATCGTGATAACGTTGCAGGGTATCGTGCTTATGTTGTAGGGTATCGTGATTATGCTTTCGTGTATCGTGATTATGTTGTAGGGTATCGTGCTTATGTTGTAGGGTATCATGCGTATGTTGTAGTGTATCGTCATTATGTTATAGGGTATCGTGATTAAGTTGTATGATATCGTGAGTATGTTGTAGGGTAGCATGATTATGTTGTAGGGTATCGTGATTGTGTTGTAGGGTATCGTGCTTATGTTGTAGGGTATCGTGTTTATGCTGTAGTGTATCGTGATTATGTTGTAGGGTATCGTGATTATGGTGTATGGTATCGTGATAACGTTTCAGGGTATCGTGCTTATGTTGTAAGGTATCATGATTATGCTTTCGTGTATCGTGATTATGTTGTAGGGTATCGTGCTTATGTTGTAGGGTATCGTGCGTATGTTGTAGTGTATCGTCATTATGTTATAGGGTATCGTGATTATGTTGTATGATATCGTGAGTATGTTGTAGGGTAGCATGATTATGCTGTAGGGTATCGTGATTGTGTTGTAGGGTATCGTGCCTATGTTGTAGGTTATCGTGTTTATGTTGTAGGGTATCGTGCTTATGTTTAGAGTATCGTGATTGTGTTGTATGGTATCGTGTTTATGTTGTAAGGTATCGTGTTTATGTTGTAGGGTATCGTGTTTATGATGTAGGTATCGTGCTTATATTGTAGGGTATCGTGGTTATGTTGTAGGGTATCTTGATTATAGTGTATGGTATCGTGATTTCGTTGTACGGTATCGTGCTTATGTTGTAGGGTATAATGATTATTCTGTTGTGTATCGTGGTTATGTTGTAGGTATCGTGCTTATGTTGTAGGGTATCGTGATTATGTTGTAGGTATCGTGAGTATGGTGTATGATATCGTGATTACGTTGTAGGGTATCGTGCTTATGTAGTAGGGTATCGTGATTATTATGTCGTGTATCGTGGTTACGTTGTAGGGTATCGTGTTTATGTTGTAGGGTATCGTGTTTATGATGTAGGGTATCGTGCTTATGTTGTAGGGTATCGTGATTATGTTGTAGGTATCGTGATTATGGTGTATGGTATCGTGATTTTGTTGTAGGGTATCGTGCGTATGTTGTAGGGTATAGTGATTATTCTGTTGTGTATCGTGGTTATGTTGTATGGTATCGTGCTTATGTTGTAGGGTATCGTGATTATGTTGTAGGTATCGTGAGTATGGTGTATGATATCGTGATTACGTTGTAGGGTATCGTGCTTATGTAGTAGGGTATCGTGATTATTCTGTAGTGTATCGTGGTTATGTTGTAGGGTATCGTGTTTATGTTGTAGGTATCGTGTTTATGTTGTAGGGTATCGTGCTTATGTTGTAGGGTATCGTGATTATGGTGTATGGTATCGTGATTTAGTTGTAGGGTATCGTGCGTATGTTGTAGGGTATAGTGATTATTCTGTTGTGTATCGTGGTTATGTTGTATGGTATCGTGTTTATGTTGTAGGGTATCGTGATTATGTTGTAGGTATCGTGAGTATGGTGTATGATATCGTGATTACGTTGTAGGGTATCGTGCTTATGTAGTAGGGTATCGTGATTATTCTGTAGTGTATCGTGGCTATGTTGTAGGGTATCGTGTTTATGTTGTAGGTATCGTGCTTATGATGTAGGTATCGAGTTTTATGTTGAAGGTAACGTTGCAATGATGTAGGTGTATCTGGCTTATGTTGAAAGGATCGTGATTTTAGTTGTAGGTATCGTCTTAATGTTATAGGTATCGTGATTATCCTGTAGTGTATCGTGGTTATGTTGTAGGGTATCGTGTTTATGTGTTAGGTATCTGTGTTATGATGTAGGGTATCGTGCCCCCCCCCTTATGTTGTAGGGTATCGTGATTAGGTTTTGTAGGGGGTATCGTGGATTATGGTGTTAAGTAATCGTGGGATATCGTTGTAGGTATCGTGCATATTGTTAGGTATAGTGATTAATTTGTTTGTTATCGTGTATGTGTAGGGTATCGTATTATTGTGTATCGTGTTAGTAGTATGTGCGTGTTAGTTGTGGGATCTGTGTAGGGTATCGTGTATGTGTTTTAGGTATCGTGCTTATGATATAGGTATCGTGCTTATGTTGTAGGTATCGTGATTTAGTTGTAGGGTATCGTGCTTATGTAGTAGTAGGGTATCGTGATTATTCTGTAGTGTATCGTGTTATGTTGTAGGGTATCGTGTTATGTTGTAGGTATCGTGTATGTTGTTAGGGTTATCGTGTTATGTGTAGGGTACGTGATTTAGTTGTAGGGTATCGTTGATATGTGTATGGGTATCGTGATTTCTTTGTAGGTATCGTGCTTATGATGTAGGGTATCGTGATTATTATGTTGTGTATCGTTATGTTGTAGGGTATCGTGTTATGTTGTTATAGGTATCGATTTGTATGTTATGTATCGTGTTTATGTTGTAGTAGCGTGTATTAGTTGTAGGGTATCGTGTTTATGATGTAGTGATTTCGTGGATGCGTAGGGTATCGTGAGTATGGTGTTATGGTATCGTGATTTCGTTGTAGGGTATCGTGCTTATGTAGTAGGGTATCGTGATTATGCTGTCGTTTATCGTGATTATGTTGTAGGTATCGTGAGTATGATGTATGGTATCGTGATTACGTTTAGGGTATCGTGCTTATGTAGTAGGGTATCGTGATTATGCTGTCGTGTATTGTGATTATGTTGTAGGATATCGTGCGTATGCTGTAGTGTATCGTGATTATGTTATAGGGTATCGTGATTATGTTGTAGGATATCGTGAGTATGTTGTAGGATATCGTGATTATGCTGTAGTGTATCGTGATTGTGTGGTAGGGTGTCGTGCTTATGTTGTAGGGTATCGTGTTTATGTTGTATGGAATCGTGCTTACGCTGTAGGGTATCGTGTTTATGATGTAGGATACCGTGTTTATGTTATAGGATGTGGTGATTGTGTTGTATGGTATCGTGTTTATGTTGTAGGGTATCGTGCTTATGATTTAGGCTATCGTGTTTATGATGTAGGGTATCGTGTTTATGTTATAGGATGGGATTGTGTTGTATTTATGGTGATGTTGTATGGCCTCGTGTTTATGTTATAGT
Source organism: Conchocele bisecta (assembly GCA_029237695.1). Lineage (NCBI taxonomy): Eukaryota > Metazoa > Mollusca > Bivalvia > Lucinida > Thyasiridae > Conchocele > Conchocele bisecta. The sequence goes on along the minus strand of CM055269.1, from coordinate 2,528,872 downwards.
GCATCGTGCTTATGCTATAGGGTATGGTGATTGTGTTGTATGACATCGTGTTTATGTTATAGGGTATCGTGCCTATGCTGTAGGGTATCGTGTTTATAATGTAGGGTATCGTGTTTATGTTATAGGGTATGGTGATTGTGTTGTATGATATCTTGTTTATGTTGCATGGTATCTTGTTTATGTTGTAGGGTATCGTGCTTATGTTGTAGGGTATCATGCTTATGTTGTAGGTATCATGTTTATGTTGTAGTGTATCGTGCGTATGTTGTAGGGTATCGTGATTATGTTGCAGGGTATCGTGCTTATGTTGTAGGGTATCGTGTTTATGTTGTAGGGTATCGTGCTTATGTTGCAGGGTATCGTGATTATGCTGTAGGGTATCGTGCTTTTGTTGTAGGGTATCGTGATTATGTTATAGAGTATCGTGAGTATGTTCTATGATATCGTGAGTATGTTGTAGGGTATCGTGATTATGCTGTAGTGTATCGTGTTTATGTTATAGGGTATGGTGATTGTGGTGTATGGTATCGTGTTTATTTTGTAGGGTATCGTCCTTATGTTGTAGGGTATCGCGATTATGTTGTAGGTATCGTGCTTATGTTGTAGGGTATCGTGTTTATGTTGTAAGGTATTGTGTTGGTGTAGGGTATCGTGTTTATGTTGCAGGGTATCGTGTTTATGCTGTATGGTATTGTAGCGTATCGTGTTATGAGGTAGGGTATCGTGGTTATGTTGTAGGGTATCTTGAATATGTTGTAGGGTATCGTGTTTATGTTGTAGGGTATTGTGTTGGTGTAGGATATCGTGTTTATGTTGCAGGGTATCGTGTTTATGCTGTAGGGTATTGTAGCGTATCGTGTTATGAGGTAGGGTATCGTGCTTATGTTGTAGGGTATCTTGAATATGGTGTAGGGTATCGTGTTTATGCTGTAGTGTATCGTGATTATGTTGTAAGGTATCGTGATTATGTTGCTGGGTATTGTGCTTATGCTGTAGTGTATCGTGATTATGCTGTAGGGTGTCGTATTTATGATCTATGGTATCGTGCTTGTGTTGTAGGGTATCGTATTGATGGTGTAGGGTATCTTGTTTATGTTGTAGGGTATCGTATTTATGCTGCAGGATATCGTGCGTATTTTGTAGGGTATCGTGAGTTATGGTGTAGGGTATGGTGATGATAGTGTTGTAGGGTATCGTGATTATGTTGTAGGGTATCGTATGTATGCTGTATGGTATCGTGCTTATGTTGTAGGGTATCGTGATTATGTTGTAGGGTATCGTGTTTATGTTCTACTGTAGGGTATCGTGATTATGTTGTAGGATATCGTGATTATTTTGTAGGGGGTCTTGATTATGTTTTCGTGTATCATGATTATGCTGTCATGTATCGTGATTATGTTGTAGGATATTGTATTGTGTTGTAAGGTATCGCGATTGTGCTATATGAAATCACGATTATACTGTAGTGTATCGCGATTATGTTGCAGGATATCGTGATTCGTTCAAGTTCTTCGATCGGGACGGCAAAGGTTACATCAGCGGCGAGGATTTCCGCGTTGCGCTCACCCAGATCCAGCACGGACAGGCGCCGACGGACGGCCAGGTGCGCGATCTCATGCTCGACTACGACATCAACGGTAACATCGCGTGTAGCAACAATTAACATGCTGAAATGCATTTTGTCGTCTGCTGTTTATTTTTTACTTTCCATTTTTATCAACAAAAACATAGTTTGGCAGCAAATTAGAATCAGTTCCGATGGAAATGAGTCGAACGTGTTGTCAAGCCATGTTTTTATTCAGAAATATGACAACACGTGAAACAACAACAGACGACTTTCGTTTGCCGCATTCTACGGGTTAACCCCTCGCCCTTCCTTACAGGCAGTATATATATACTCGTATTTGGAATGTTTTATCAATGCCTGGTCGGCCAACCTTTAATTTACGATGGATATTGAAAAGAGCATGAAGTCCGTGTTGTGCCAACGAAAGCGTTTACACAAGTGCTTTCAGGCTAGTTCGTAATCCTTGTAAAATAAATTGTTTAGTTTATACAAATAGGACCTTGAGGCATGACTGAGAAAAAGTACATTACGATGTGTGTGACCTGCCGAAGCCCCAAACCGGCCTAGACATCCGCACAGTCTGACCAGAGATGACGTTGATCCTTATTCTGCCAAGGAACTATGGCGGCAGCAAAACAATTAGATCTTATTATCCTAATATGTGATTGCGCAGGTTGAAGTAACATACCAAGGCCTACAAATACATTAAATATACCTAAAAGTATCAATAAGTGAAGAAAAAAATAAGTTAAACTTTTTGTTGTTAACTCCCTGTTATAACACATTACACATTAGTATTGTGTTCTAACAGGGAGTAAACTTTCTTTTTCAACTGATTGTTTTCCCACTTATTGATACTTTTAGGTATATTTAATGTATTTATAGATCTTGGTCCGTTACTTCAACCTGTGTGTGATTGTGCTAAATATCTATAATTGTTGCAAATGGTTTTAACAAGCGGTGGACCCAATACAATACAGTGTCGATACCAATGAAACAGCTGGCCTACGCCATGACCATATGTTAGTATAGTGGAACCTCTCTAATCCGGACACCCTGTGAGATCCTCAGGGTGTCCGGTTTATAGAGGATTCGCTGTAATTAAGCACAACATAAACAATGTTTGTCATTTTCAATCATGAACAGACACGAGAATAAAATAAATTATGAAATGGGTCCACCAGGGTGTCCGTTTAGGTTCCACTGTACAACTGTACCGGTTAGCAACATAATAACGCGTAGTAGTTGTGGCAAACCCGTACAATTTCCTTAATTATGTTTAGACACCAGCAGAAAGTCAGAGAAATAAAAATTGTCATGAAAAAAAACCCGCTACTAAATGCCTATTATGAAGGTCATTAAGACCTTTATTGGCGTTTTTTGCTCTTCATGGAAAGCATCATTTCTCTGACGTTCTGCTGGTTTCTAAGCATGATGATGGAAATTGTAATCGATAGCACCTCTGCTACGCATTATTCAGCTGTGCATATGTTGCGTAGGTGACGGGAAGGTGACGTTTGAGGAGCTGGTGGTAGCGGCAAGCCGGCGGCGTGACGGACCGGAAGTCGAGCGACACGCCATGTTCCGGAACTTCGACAAGGACGGGAACGATGCTCTGGACCGTGCGGAACTCGTGGAGCTGATTAAAGCGTTCGGTGACACACTGCGGGGGCGTACAGAGGACGAGATACTGGAGAACTTCGACGAGAACAACGACGGCCTGCTGCAATTTAATGGTGTGTACTACTACAACGTGCACACCATGATGGTGTCAATTTTGCACTATAGGGGTTTGTACAACGCAAAGTGCTTCCTATATTATTCACATGTTTGGGTCATGTAACTGAGTACCATGTGGTAGGTATATCAAAAGGTCTTAAAACTGAAGAAGTCAGTAGAAAGGATAACCATAGGCTAGCAAATATGTGAGATACATAGTGTATATTATCAGACAATCCGTAAATCCTTGATATTATACATGGTGATATTTTCCATCCCAGGAATATATCAGGTCACATGAATACATGTCGCATGGTCCATGTATTACAACATGGGCCGTGGTAACCATAACCCGAGTGCTCTGTCTGTAGCGCTACAGACAGAGAAATCGAGTTATGGTAACTGTTGCCTGATACACTGTCTGTCTATTCCAGAGTTCGTCAACATGTTGGCCGCCGAGAAGAAAGGAGCGCACGCATGAAGCCATCGGCCGATCACTCGAGCATTGTTACATGACAGCCGTTGTTTGACACCGCTCACAGCCGTGTTCAAACGTATAGCGCGTGCTGTTTGAACATGGCAGTGAACAATGCTCATTTCGGGGCCAAACCAACACCTACGTAATGCATGTCATTATGTCTCATGACGTTACTATAACGCGCCATTACGTTACCAGACCAGTTCACAACGGTCACACTGAAATCTTGAAATTGATGCGGCTGTATGGAACGCCATGACTGTCTTATGTAGGCTCACATCAGTTGGTAATGTGCTCCCGTCATTTGGTAATGTGGTCCCTCCATTTGGTAATGTGGTCCCACCATTTGGTAATGTGAACAAGTCATTTGGTAATGTGGTCCCGCCATTTGGCATTGTGGTCCCGTCATTTGGTATTGTGGTCCCGTCACTTGGTAATGAGGTTCCCGTCATTTTGTAATGTGGTCCCGTCACTTGGTAATGTGGTCCCGTCATTTGGTAATGTGGTACCGTCACTTGCTAATGTGGTCCCGTCACTTGGTAATGTGGTCCCGTCACTTGTTAATGTGCTCCTGTCACTTGGTAATGTGGTCCCGTCACTTGTTAATGTGCTCCCGTCACTTGGTAATGTGGTCCCGTCATTCGGTAATGTGGTCCCGTCACTTGGTAATGTGGTCCCATCATTTGGTAATGTGCTCCCGTCATTTGGTAATGTGCTCCAGTCATTTGGTAATGTGCTCCCGTCATTTGGTAATGTGGTCCCGTGGGTCACCCTAAACACCCCAAACCCCAAAGGCTGGGAAAGGCTGGGAAAGGCTACAAAGGCTATTCGAAGTGGCTTGTACGTCCGTTAGCGGATATTTATACCTGAGGGATTTTACATGTAGCACCGGAAATATCAAGCATTTATATAACCATACTATGTGTGATATTTCATGAAAATAATTTTTAAAAAATCAATTGTTTCTGTAAATGACGTCGAGAGTTGACGAAATGTTTGCATAAAATGTATAACGTTTTCTACAGCAATACATATTTTATAAAAAAAAATGTACTTGTCATATTTTGCTTTATGTGTAATTGTTAACATTTAACATTCCAAACTGCATATGACACTGACTATACAAAAGACCATTACCTGAATAATTAGTTTTCGTTATATCAACCGCAAACTGACTATTTTTCTTTTTCTTTTTTTGTGCACAATGCGGTAACATTTCTTTATCGCTCACCTGACTTTAGTCAGGTCATTTTGTAGCTCGTTGAACGAGTTCAATAAAAATGAAAATAAAAGAAGGATATGCTATTACGGGGCGCCATGCAGGACAGGTTAATTATGTGTACAAAACCAATTTTGTCCAGACAAAATTGAGCTTTGTAACACTAAAAATCACAAAATCCAATTATGTAAAATTCTGATATACAAAATTCATTTTTGTTACAAAGGATTCAATTTTGTAAGACAGAATTGAGTTTTGTGAACAAAATTCAGTTTTGTGGGACAGAATTCAGTTTTGTCCACAAAAATTAGTTTGCGTAACTGATAGTCTATGTCATCTCTACGTTGATTGGTTGAGATCGGTCTTAGTCCATTTTACTAGATGGTGGAGTACACTTGCAGAATTAAATATTTCAATGCGAAAATATAACCCAATATATCAATATTCAGGGGCGGGCGTAGCTAGCCAACCTTTGAATCTGCAGGCCCGGTTGACTACTTCGAGCACCGTTGGTGCGAGTATGCTAGGGGGGTCAGAAAAAAAATCGAAACTAGAAGGTAAATGATGCACTCTGGCACATTCTTTTTTCCATTTTCTCGAAAATTCTGCAGGCCCGGGCCTGCAGTGCCTTAATGCAGCTACGCGCCTGATATTATGCTTCTTTATGGACAGTTATTTTGGTTATATTATGATTACAAAATATATACCTCTAGTTCTATCTAAGAATCTTATTGTGACTATTCATGCATGCGGATGCCAGGGCGGCCAAATAACAACTAGTTTATATAAACATTTTAACAATAGCATCGTTTTATTTCAAGTAACCAACATTGGGATAGCGTTATTAAATGTATGTACATAGTCAATACATAATTACAATAAACGGTTGTCATGGCAACCAATTCACAAAATGTTATTTTCCATCCAAGTTCCATCATGTTTGTTGATGATATATTTGTATACATATTATTCAGGCCACATTTTTGTCATACTGTATCTGACCAATGGTAGTCCTTCTTACATGCGTGTGCCATATTTGGGCAACATAATCGAAACGTATGCAAATACGTATACGAAACGTATGCAGAATTGAATTTTGTGACACAAAGTTGAATTTTGTGACATAGAAATGAGTTTTGTGGCACAGAAGTGAATTTTGTGACACAGAATTGAGTTTTGCGGCACAAAAGTGAATTTTGTTGACAAAATCAGTATATATTTAATTTTGTTTTGTTTTTGTCAAGTTTATAGGTACAAAAATGAATTTTGTTGAAAAAATTGAGCCATGTCCCACTTGGCGCCCCGTAGTCTCAGGAGGTCTGCAATTCGGACTACGTGCGTACGGCTCATCAGGTCCTAGTAGGTCGCATACTGGTGGTACACTCGTACAATGTGATATAACGGTGAACATGTGCCTACATGTGCAGAATTACAGAATCGATGTCTTGAGGAGTCCCAAACATGTCTGGTCCGTGTATGCTGCCTGCTGCTCTAGCAGGCAGGATAAACGGATCAGACATGTTTGAGATTCCTCAAGACATACAGTCTGTAGTTCTAGCAAACTACTGCTCACCGGCGTTGAGTAGTCCGGGCGCAGAAGACAATATAGATTCGCGCATTGCGATGTTACCGACGTAGATCTGCATATGCAAACTAGAATTGCCAGCTTCGCAAACGAATGTCGTTCTGAAACCGAGACCCTAGTCGTCCGTTCAACGACAGATCATAATACCAGCAGTTCAACATTTATAGCATCCACAAAGAAAATGCACAGTGTGAAAATAAAACACTGTGACTCACTCCACTAGTTCCCTCGTGCTACGGCAAACGTTTACACACGACTGGACATTGTTGACCCGTATTACATAGGGTACATGTGTATCCGTATGTATTGCGATCGAGCGGGATCATTTGGCCCGCCCACGACCCCCCGTGGTGCGGACGCCTGTGATTGACAACTGAATATTAACACTACAACACACACTAAACCATATAGTCAATGTACATGTACAAACAATAGTTAGAACACGGTTCGTCCTAAGAGATAACCCATGGGCAGCCGCATTCTCAATTATTTATCTCGCTCCATGCCCGCACCATGTCTGAATAACACGGCGACAAAACTCCGGGATACGGGTGATGTGGGATACGACTATTTACACGTTCTGGTATTACTTACAGGTTGTGGATTTCCGAGATTGGAATATGCGATTTATTGCGGGCTGATGTGTAATATAGTATATATTGGTGTACATGTATATGTATTTGCGTCTGTTACATGACACAAAAAGTACGATATACGGTGTAACCGGCTTAAAAAATCGCTACATGTCATGTCGTCTACATTACGGCGCTGTCAGCTGCAAAAGGCACGACCCAGAATGTGTCGTTTGCTAAATAGGCATTAGTATTACATGTACATGTATTAAAATTGAAGGAGTTTTGCTAGCAATATCAAACTTATTTTTCGTAGTGGAAATACATAAAACATACATTAGAACAGCATTACATACATTAAAATCGTTATGTTACCAATGCTATATTGAAATAATATCTATAGACATTTCTTGGTAGCTGATTAGCATTTGGCGGCTATTTTTTTTTCAAATGGCCGCCATAAGTTCATGCCCAGTTTTTCAAGTTCCATCTAGTACACTCTTTAAGGCATAAGTATATATTACTCAAATCAATATTAAATTTCTCTCAACTAGAAAATGTAGATGGGTCTTTATGATATGCTCTGTACTAGTGTGTGTACATGCCAAGATATACATGCCGCGTGGATGGGACGGCAATATGATTGACAAACACACGTACTGAGCTAGGTGTGTGAAGGACCTGTATGAGGTAACTGAGACGTACTGTCACCTACTTCTCCGGCTGCTCATTAACGATGACCTTTGACCTGATTGAAGAGTTAATGTGAAGGGTCGAGGATTGTTACATGACGAAACTGTCGGAGATGCCTTGGTGCCGTTGGATGACGTTCATATCAATTCTGCGTGCACAATTTACTTCCTGGGTCGTTGGCCGACTCAATGAGACAAACCATGTTATTATGTACCTAAGTATATGTATATCTCGTGAAGAATATCTAACAAAATATACGATAGTTGACCAATTATTCAGAGCAAATGTGGAATTTCATCAACTTTCGACGTCTGTTACAGAAGATTTTAGTGTTTTTATTTTTCATGAAAAATTATAATTAGGTACAAAAGCACATGGAATCTCCAATGACACAAAGATCCATGTCAGTGTGAAAATACTGCGTTCGCATGCTCGTAATCGGGAAGTCCGATTGGCCGAGACTGAGCTGCCAGTGTGTTCAATCTCGGCCAACCAGACTGCCTGATTTCGACAGAGACATAGCTACTATACAAAATCTTTGATTTCGGGAACTTACTCCGCTGGTTCGAAATTTGAAAAGTACATCCCAGGACATTAATGATTGGTGTAGTCCATGGGAATAATCGGATAGTTACTGAACAGCCATAGTTCAAGACCGACTGCGAAATACTCTGGGTGAAGATTGAAATGACTGGTAACACCCTATTGTTTGTAGCCGCATATTACAGACCCAAGGAGAATGACGCATGCAGACCGAAATACCCAACAATTCCTGAAATATCCATTTCAGTAAGTGGCATCATCAAACTATTTGCCAATCTCAAACCAGACAAGGCTTCTGGCCCAGATGGTATAAAACCACTTGTGCTTCGAAACTTGAAATGCCAGATTTCATCCATACTTAAAATCCTGTTTTCCAAATCATTGTCCTCTGGCGAGACCCCCTCCGATTGGTCCACTGCCACCGTATGCCCCCTACTCAAGAAAGGAGTCCGTAGAAACCCAGCCAACTATAGGCCATATGTCCATAACCTGTGTGTTATGTAAGGTAATGGAGCATGTCGTCGCCTCCAGTCTCACAAAACATTTCATTAGACATAATATATTGTACGACCTCCAGCATGACTTTCGTGAAAAACGAAAATGCGAGACTCAACTAATTGAACTAATAGAGGAACTATACCGTAACCTATCACAAGGCAAGCAGCTTTATATTTACATGTTTTTTTTAAACGGCATAAAACATAAAACTGAAGGGGCATCTATTAAGAAAAGTGTCAAGAATATGGTAAGCTAATTGTATTAGTTTGAAACAGAGCAATTTAGTAGCAAGTCGTGGAATTTCTCATTTATGGTAACCCAACAACATGTATTTAATATGAATCAGTAAAGTTAAGCAAAACAAATGTAGCTTGGCATGTAACAGAATGCCGTGTTTTACCACATGTACATCGTTATAAAGTTACATTTAATTAATAGCACAGCCTCCAAAAAGTATGGGCGTAACGGAAATGATTTATGTAACGGTAATGACAAAATGTAACGGTAATGACTCTCCATTTATTTAAAATACTAATACAGCATATATAACAAACATATTTATACTTTGCATATGCTGTACAATATAACTTCAAGTTAATGTTTACTTGTAATGTGATTGCCAATAGAAACCCACACTCCTCGAAGCTGTGTATGCATATTGTTGTTTCGAGCTTTAACAAATTAAATTCTGATATATAAATGTTGTAGGTCTGAATAAATGTGCCATTACTGATTACTGACCGACAACTGATGGGACCAGGTTTAGCTTGACGCATATGAACTGACTGGTTAGTTTGGTAATTTATCATTGCCGTTACACGATCGCCATTCCCGTTACACAATTTTGATTGTAACGGAAATTAGTTTTCTTTAAAAGCTCCCTTTTTTCACCTCTCTGTATTCAACGCATCATGAAGGTAGAATATGCAAATGCAACGCTGTAAGTGTGTCTACCCACCCATTTTGGTTTCAGCCGACCTACATACATATGGACGTGTATAAACCCCGAACGGTAATGATGCATGTAATGTGTAACCTTAAATTGCCGAATACAGACCGGCCTCGTTCTCGGCAATGACTGAAGTTGTGTTATACCACCGTGTTTATTTATATATCGGGCGCCCATAAACAGTGCTCATTGCATTAGTAGATGAGAGTATGAAAGGGAGGTTACTCTGATTTTACATTTTTTGTTCAGCGTAATTATAACGGTAATGATTCGATTTCGCGGGACAGATACATTAACGTCAGTATTTTTTACAACGAACGGCACATTTATTGCAAAATAAAAAATGCTAAACTATTTTAGTTCAGATGCAATGTATAGTAAAGTACAAATGGACAAGATTTGAGAATTACGGGCTTGTAAACTGTTCTGATTGATGACCGGGACATGCCCATTTGGTGCACCACACGTATGCCAACAACTGAAAATAATAATTAAACATGCACACATAACACGAAGTGTAAATACTTTTTTCTTAATGGATTGGTATTATACATCTTGTTTCTTTACTGAAAAAAAAATTCCTTATATATTGTGTGATTTGTTAGTAAATTACACCGGGACACCAGATGTACATAAAATATGATATAGGAAGAGTGTATGGTTTGTCTGGCTGTTTTGTCACGGTTACTGTATTCGTCTAATATCATTTAGTCTAGACTGGCGGGAAATTATCTCCCTTACGCAGGAAAGCCTGTTTGCAAATCAGGATCATCCGAATCAATATGGGGATCACTGTTAATTTTTGTTCGGCCTTTTTATGACATAATATACAATGAAATGTGGAAAATAACAATAAATGTGATAGATTATATATATTTTTCAGCATATATCAGCATACAACAATGAAATAACATCTGAATTGACAAAATAGTGTGTTAAATGTTTATGACTAATCAGTATTCTTAGATTACGTCAACTAAAATGATACATAATGAAGCACACACCCAGAGGAATTTGTTGAAAAATGAAAGTAGACTAAACAATCTTCAAAATGAGTCGAATGATTGGTGACATTACTCCTGAGCAAATTGATGATTGGTTTAAGATTGGTAAAAAGAATGTTAAAATTCAGAGTGTGCCAAAAAGTACAACAGGCGGCCGTTTGATTGATCCTGAGACACGGCTCCCACACGTTGCCCAACCTGAGCATGTCCCACATTACAAGAGGTATGGGTTCTGGTGTAAATATCCACTGCAGATTTATATCATTCTCGTCAATTGCAGGGATTAATGACATATATTCCCCAATTTTTATGTTGACGCATTTTCGAGCTATGTTACCTGGATTGTTACCTGGATCTATTGGACCTTAGATTAAGCACATATTGCTTATATAGGTCCCTCTATTAGGTTATACGTTTCTTCTTGACAACACTAATACTTAAACTATTTTAATGTATTTGTGGGTCTGCGCCTTCGACGAGTAGAGTCATTGTATCAGTATATTGTTTATATATATATATAACATAGTCACTTTTGGTAAGTATCGTTAACATGGAGAAAACTTGTTTTCGTTCCAGTTATCTTCATTCAGGAGCAGATTTTAAATTTGTTCAGATTCTCAGCAGTAACTGTTCCTTCAGATAGGCTGTTCCAGGAGTCCACTACTCTTATGGTGAATGTATTTAATCTCTGTTGTGACTTGACTTGTTTTTATATATTTTCAAAGAGTGTCCTCTTGTCTTGTTTGTTGATAACGCAAACATATCCTGCCATTTCATATCATCCAAACCGTGTATCGCTTTGAAGACTTGGATTAGATCGCTACGTTTTCTGCGATATTCTAGTGTAGGTATGCCAAGCTTTTTCAATCTGTCGGTGTATTCAAGATGACTGATGTTGTGGACAAGTTTCGTGGATCTCCGTTGAATACTTTCGAGTCTACGGATATCTTTCATTAGGTATGGTGACCAAACACAAGTCGAGTATTCCAGAATGGGACGCACCAATGACTTATAAAGTACAAGAAACATGTCGCTATCCATGTAATCAAAGGATCTTCGAATTAAGCCTACTGTTCTCTGCGCCTTGTTCACACAGTTTGTGATATGTCTTTCAAATTTGAGACTGCGTTCAAATGTGACGCCGAGGTCCTTTTCTTCTTCTACTGAAGTTAGTGCAACATAATTATTATCCTTATCCAGCATAATGTAACGGTGGTTTTCATTGTTATAACCCATGTGTAGAACTTTACACTTTGTCGCGTTGAACCGCAGTTTCCATTTGTTGGACCAGTCACATAGCTTATCAAGATCCTCTTGTAATTTGTTACATAGTTCTTCATCCAATACATTAGAAAATATTTTGCTGTCGTCTGCAAAAATTTTGATAAGTCCAGACACTGTTTCAGGTAAGTCATTTATAAAACATAGAAATAAGACCGGGCCCAGGACACTTCCCTGGGGGACACCGCTGTCCACATTTGACCATGAAGAGTAAGCATTTCTGTGTCTCACACATTGGGTTCTTCCAGATAGAAAACTATGAATCCAATCTAGCACTTTGCCTTGAATGCCGAGGTTATGTAGCTTATATAGTAGTCTTTCGTGCGGTACTGAATCAAAGGCCTTACTAAAGTCCAAATATATTACGTCTACTGGGAGAGAACTGTCCATGAGAGCTGACCACTGTTCAAGAACCTCAAGTAACTGGGTTGTGCACGATCTGCCGGGTCTAAAACCGTACCGATCATCTGAAAGAAGGTTGTTTACGTTCAAAGTGGGACATTATTTTATCTCTAATCAGTGCTTCACATACTTTGCAGAGGATAGAAGTCAGGCTCACTGGTCTATAATTCCCTGGTAACTGTCTATCACCTTTCTTGAATATTGGTGTAACTACTGCTTTTTTCCAGTCCAAAGGTACTTCACCATCTAATATAGTCTTGTTGAAAATATCACATAAAGGTTGACATATGGCTTCCAGGGCTCACACTGGCTTTTTTTTTCTTTGCGCCAACACTTTCGCCAAATAAAAAAAATTGGAGCCATTTCAATGAAGTTGGAGCCACAATTTTAAGCCAGCTTCAAAATGAAATATTTCACCATCTTAGTTTTTCAGAGACCGTTTTGAGAGACTTAAAGTGATTGTATTTCACAAAAACAGTTGAGATACATCAATGAATACCATCGCAACCACAGGTTGAAGTAACGGATCGAGGTCTATAAATACATGAAATATACCTAAAAGCATAAGTGAAAATATAGGAGAGAGTAAATAATTTGTTTAGCTTATTTTTCACTTCTTAATGCATTTAGGTATATTTAATGTATTTATAGACCTCAGTCCGTTACTTCAACCTGTGATCGTAACTTGTCCTTGTTCATAAATATATGTTTTTCGGCTAATTATCGCAACTGCATGTCCACTTTCAACGTCATGGATAGCAAATTCAGAAAATTCCATGCTAAATTCAACTTGGCCATATTGCAATCTATCTGGAAAATCTCAATAGTAGTGATATAATTACTTTCACCGATTTACAGTTGCCACCGACTACCATTTTGCTGCAGATAAGACACATTACAAGATATTTCAGCATTGCACATTTCTACATAATCACCACAAACACTGTAATACCTTAACACACAACACTTGTGCATGATAAGCAAAACTAACTGAATTTAACAATACAAGAACTGAATGATGATGTAATGTTCAGTCATGTGACCACAATCGCTATTTTTTTCATTAATATTTAAGTTTTTTCAGGTCATATACATAATTGCATGTATATGTTCCGAAATACAAATATATCGTAAAATGATCTTTCACTAAATGTTTTGCTCGCAGTCCATCCACCCAGGACCTTTAACCATTACAATGCTGAATGAAAAATTGTCGTCTGCTGATTATTATTTTGTTTTCCCTTTTCTTCATCAAAAACATGCTCTCACAGCACTTTAGAATTATTTCAATTGAATTGCTGCCTGATCGGATGAAACTTCAAACGGAGATCCCGTTCCTACATGACCATAGCTGTTGCTGGGACATATAACACACTGACTTTTACTTTATCAGTTTCTGAAATGCTGCCATGGTTTATCGACAGAAAACGAAATATATAACAACAGTAGACGACAATGTTGGTTCCCTCATTCTAAGGGTTAAAATATAACTTGTACACACTAGGTTCCATGCAATTTTGAATATAAGTATCAAAGAGGCTGGATCTCAAGTACGCATCAGCTGTTTCAAGTGAATACAACTGCGGATTATTTCCCTGTTTACCAGGCGAAATTCACTTCCTAGAACACAACAGGTGACCTCTTGTTGATAAACCATGATAATTAACTTTGTAAAGAATCCCTTGACCAGTTTATGATGCACACCTGTTAATGATACATATCAAATCTGTTCCCAATAAAGTTTATACAGAGTAATTGACCGCCACTTAAAACTTAACATGTTTCTGTCAAAATTACACACAGGTGGATTGGTTATTGATTTTCTCCAAGGGAAATGTGCTTGCTTAGAGGCAAGTGAAAACCCAGTCTGGACTATCAATACACACACAGAGACCGTGTCCTGGGAAAAGCAGACTTGTGTCAATTTTGCTATTTTTTTACTGGCGCCATTACTTTCGCCAAATTTTGTTTTCTTCAATGTGTCATTCAATTTATTAGCGCATCTGGCGCCATATGCGAAGGCCAGCGTGAGCCCTGGGCTTCACTAATTTCATGTAGGACCTTGGGGTGTAAACCGTCATAACCCGGTGATTTATCGGTTTTTAGCGCCTTAAGTTTTTTCAAGACATCTTCTGGAGTAATTTCAATGTTAGTTAGATTACTATCCATTTCCTGGACATTATATGGTTCATTCAGATCGTCAGTACGAGTAAAAACGCTGCTAAAAAAGTCATTTAGAACGTCCACCTTCTCCTGATCATTATTGGTAATAGTAGAATCTGCCTTTTTCAGGTTACCTATTCCACTTCTAGTCTTAAGTTTAGAGTTCACATATTTCCAGAAGGATTTACTGTTAGTTTTTGACTCAATGCCACTTTCCTCTCGTACGATATCTTTGAGCTACGAATAGTATTTGTACACAAATTTCTACTTGCCGCGTAGTTTGCATATGCGACACGTGATCGCGAATACTTATAACACTTCCACTTCTTACGTTTTGTAAGTACAGCTTTCTTTGGCGTCTTTATCCATCCATAAAGGAGGTTGAAAGAATTTCCTGTTTGGTTTCCGTTTGGGGACATATTGATCTATTCCGTCTGTCAGCTTTGTTTTAAAAATACTCCACATATGTTCAACATCATTTCCCTCAAAAAGGTCTGTCCAGTTTTCTTCCTTTAAACTTGTTGCGAGTCCATCGTAATCACCTCTATAGTACTGGAATCTTTCAGCATCATCATCCTCATTATTCAGATAGCACTTATAATTAAATTTTATTACAGCATCATCACTCTTACCCAAGGGTGAGTCAATGATTAAACTATCTTTGTCCACCATATTTTCTTCGTTCGTAAGAACTAGATCCAAGCAACTGGGTATTTGGCCATCACGAAAACGCGTAGGTTCCATTACATGTTGGTGCAGGAAATTGTCAAGTGTACACTGGAGGAACTGTGCTGCAGAATGATTTTCATTTGCGTTTACTTCTAATGAGCTCCAGTTAATACAGCGATAATTAAAATCACTCATTACTAACATATGACTATAGTTCAGTGACACAGAATGATTTACAAGATTAATGAGCTCTCGGTTATTGTCATCAGTGGATGAGGGGCTTCTATATATCAACCCTATCAATAGTTTGTCGTTTTGTGCTAAAGCAATGTCGCACCATATAGATTTTGAAAAACCACTATTCTCACTTGTAATGTTCACTTTAGATGCTTTCATGGATTGATGAGTAAAAATAACGACGCCTCTTGCACCCTGTCTATCGGGGATAAATTTATCATAGTTTGGCAACTCTATATCAGCTACGCACTCTTTGTCTTCAGAATTCTTTGGGAAAATTTCGCAAAGACCAATAATGTGTGGGTTCTCAACTGTTAGGTATGTCTCTAACTCTGAACATTTATTTGATAGAGTGTCAACGTTTGAGAATAAAACTTTTAAATTGTGCCGTGTTGCATCCCTGTCTATAGAATAAGTACTTTCATTCACTGTATCGGTATGCACTTCTTCCACTAAAACATCTCCAACTATCGGAGAACTTAAAACAACATCGGAACGTGTGTTGTGTAACTCAGAAATATAACTGTCTGAACTTGAGTTTTCCAACTTTGAACAATTAACATGGTTAACTCTTAACGTATTTACATGTATACTACGCTCTGTTTCTCTGCTACGGGTGTGAAGCACCTGGGGGAGGAATCCCCCCTCGTTCACTCGGAAGATCTATCACCTTTTCCCTTCTAATAACCCAGCGCTTTTCAGGGAACTCGATCCTTCTTTTCCCCAATTCAATTCTGAGGGCACGGTTCTGCTCTCTTTGATTTTTGGTCATGTCTCTCCCAATACCAAGTCTCTTGTGAGATTCAACACCAGCATTCTTCAATCTGTGCGCGTTTTTTAGGATGCTACCTCTCGTGTTCCTATCTTTAATTGTCAGGCGGAGTAACCGTGAATTAGTTGTACCTCTTTTGGGCTTGGCACCCAACCGTTGTATATCTTCAATGATTACAGGATCCGACAAACCTAGCGAGTCTTTAAATACTGCATGAACAAAATCTGTGTCCTTTTCTACAGCATTCATCTCCGAGTCATGTTCGGGTACATTGAAAATGATCAAATTACATTCTCTCTTATCTTCCTCTGATTTGTCGCTGATAATTGAGCTGACTGTTCTACTGATCAGGTCTGGCATTTGTTCTTGCATGTTTTCGACATCCTTCTGGATGTTGGTGACAACATTGTTTTGGGTTTCCATCTTGTCATTGCACTTTGATACGTTTGAACTTAGAATTTTTAATTCATCCTCAAACTGATCCTGCCTTTTGTGCATCAGTGTCACCATTTTATAAATCTTTTGTGAAGATGCTTTGCAGCATTTACAATACCACTGGATACTGTCATCCGTTTTTTGAAGCAAGTCGTAATCTGCCATACATACTTTTTGACATTTAACATGGTACCACCGGTCACAAATTGAACATGAGAGGGCCTTGTCATCTTTCACCACGTCCTTGTTACAATCTCCACATTGATTTGTTTTGCCTTTCGCCATGGTCGACCTCGTAGACATGTTTAATCACAGCGTTACACTTGAAATGTTACTCTAAACCCAGACACATCTACTAAGAATATTATATAAACAGTCTCAGTTATACAGGGCTAGTAATATACATCATTGTAATCTTTCATCAAATTGTTGAAAAACGCACGTGGTTCTCAATGTTAAAAAGTGGGTGGGGTAAAATGCTGATAGAGAATACATCAAACTCCGTAATAATAATAATAAGCAATCGTCTACACCATTTCAAATTCAGAGTATATTAATTTTAGAACATTTTGGCACCCATAATATATTGTTTATCAGATTCTAAACACTACAAAACTTGTAAAATGTATTATTTCTCCGGAGCGTGTGAATTTTCCGCCATGTTGTTGCGCATGCGCAGACCCTCCTATGGAATAATTGTAGCGCATGATATTTTGTTCCTATTTTCTACCGGCACGATTTACCCAAATCTTCATATAATTACTATATGTGTTAATAAATAAAGCTATACACATCATACTAACGACGTTTGGACTGTACTTACATAATGTATGTCATTAATTTGCTCATACCAGGGCCCATTTTAATGTTTTGATGCAAAATGGAAATATTTTTATATGACTTAATACTAGGAAGCCAAGGAAGATAATCCACTTTATAATGGCTAAACATGCTAAATGGGAATGATTTTTAATTAAAATACAAATAAAAAACTGTAGAACCTCTCTAATGTTAACATACAAGGAGACAGTGTGAATGTGTCGACCGTATTATACTGGCCGTTTTCGCGCGCCAGGACGTGTAGCCATCTTGTACATAATCACTTGTTCAGGCTATACCTCTAGGGAAATTTGCAATCAGTCTGATCAGGGTCTACACTGTTTTCCATCTTGAGATATGGTCCCAAAAACGTTTAACAATCAACAAATCATCATCTAGCCTTCGCCGCACAGGCAATTATACCGAGCGAATAGTTACAATATGCGCTAGTCAATTGAATCACAATGGCATCACATGTATTACAATTATCCTGATATGATTCTAATGAATCCAGTGCACCAGTTATCACATGGAAACGATTCTCATGTGCATAACTCTATGACTAAATCTATTAAAATCGGTGCATTCACTTAAAGGTACATGCTCACTCAGTAGGCACAAACTGTTCTTTATAGGATTAAATAAGTCGTATTATTATATACCTTCATATTTGCCCCATTGACTTTGCATTGTTGCTACCCACCAATAAATTGCTGTATTGTACGCTGTCAAGCAGTCGTATTGTCGCCGAACTGCATTGCGCGCCTGTGTCGTTAAGCTGACAACAGCTGATCGTGAATAAGGAAATGTTACAATCCAAGGCCCATAAAACTGACATCAGCACCAAAAGAGGGTGGCACGATTTACCCAAATCTTACCCAAATCAGGCAGGCAAATCTTCATGTAATTACTATATGTGTTAATAAATACAGCTATATACATCATAATAACGATGTTTGTAGTGTACATACATACTATCTGTCATTAATTTGCTCGAACCATGGCCCATTTTAATGTTTTGGTGCAAACTGGAAATATTTCGAAACAAAGGGAGATTACCGTAATTTCCTTTTACTAGCAAGCCAAGGAAGATAATCCACTTTAAAATGGCTAAATGGGAAGGATTATTTTCTATTTAAATAAAATTAAACAAAAATTAAGCGGAACCTCTCTAACGTTTACATCCTTGGCGACAGTGTGTGTTTTTATAATAATATGTGTGTACAGAATTTCCATCGAATTTTGTATCAGGGAAAACACTGCATTATTCGGTTATTCAACATGCATTTTTGAAGCTGTGACGGGAGAAATGGAGTTTATGGGATTCGTGACCAGTGTAGATCCAGATGAAATAGCACACTCCTGTAGCCAGATTATAAATTATATTGCTTGTTAGAAGCATGAAGGGCGTTTCATTGGTGGAATGGCAAACAATGCAGATCCTGATCGGACTGTGAGGATGTACAGGCTGATCTGGAGCCACGCTGGTCGCAAAACCCATAAGCCCCATTTCTCCAGTCACAGCCACATGTATGTTTTACTTACCAGTAATGCTGGTATAATTTATTCCAGAACATTGCTGGTGGTGGAAGTTCTAATGATGTTCCTGCCGGATGTCATTATTCTGTTGTTCCCGAGGACTCCATACATGTCATTTCAATATTAAACATGACATCATCATGTTCAAGTTCAGTGTTTGTCCCATCTGTATGTAAATGTCCATTCTTGTCTATGTACGACATTAATATTGCACTGACATAAAACCCATATCAATCAATCAGTCATTTACTCAATTGTTTGTTTCTCAAACGTTTGAGTTAATGGTAATGGTATGTGGCTGTGATTGACGAAATGTGACTTATGGGTATTGCGACCACTGTATATATCAGGAGATAAACAGTGGTAGCAAAACTCTACCGCCCTGTGCCAAATCCACGTTCATCCTGCCCCGGCCAAGCCCAGGGTCAAGGTCACATACTTAGTGTTTCAAAAACTTTAACGCTCAGATAAATATCTTATAATTTCTGTTTTCTTTCACGGATTAGCTTCATATTTCATAGATGCATTGCTCTAATGGTCCTCTACCGCCCTGTGCCAAATCTATGTTCGTCTTGCCCCCGCCAAGCCCAGGGTCAAGGTCACATACTTGGTGCTTCAAAAACTTTAACGCTCGGGTAAATATCTTATAATTTATGTTCCCTTTCATGGATCAGCTTCATACTTCATATACGCATTGCTCTAATGGTCCTCTACTGTCCTGTGCCAAATCCACGTTCGTCCTGCCCACGCCAAGCCCAGGGTCAAGGTCACATACTTGGTGCTTCAAAAACTTTTAACGCTCCGGTAAAAAAAAATTGGACTTGCAATTTGGCCTCATTTATTATCAAAGCGATATGTGGGGCATCCGTGTTCTATGAACACATTTTCTAATTTGATGATTAGGATGCATGTTTTGTTGAACGGGTATATAATAAATAGGTTATTGGATTTGTACGGAAATATATTTCGGCATACGAGTTCTTTAGGCACCGACTTGTTTTTTTTTTTACGAACTCTCTTCGCTCGTCGGTCCATCCGAACGAACTCGTACGCCGAAATATATTTACGTACAAATCCAATAACCTATAATAATTGTGTCACTATTCCACCAGTTCTAAAAAGTATGAGTGTCCACTATACAGATATAATCATTTAGGTAGTACTACCGGTATTTATTTTACTGATAGTGACTCGCGGTGGTATCAGGCTATTTTCATATACAGTTGAGGCATGATATTTTTTTAATTATTTATACCAATTAAATGCGTCAACTGAAACCATAATATTTTTAACTGATTATAAAGTATGATCATTGCAGAGAATAAATAGTAATGTCCGGTAACATTTTAAGGAAACACTGTTATCGCCCCTGATATCAATGTGGAAAATTACGTCTGATATAAAATGTACAATAATGCCAATCAATATGTGGGGTAATGGTTAATGAATGTATATTTTGCCAAAATGTCTCAGATGATGTCTCTGATATAAACGACATTTTGTGCCTACTGATTGGGTATGTACCTTTAACCAATAAAACAGATCCTATGCACACAACATCCATTGGACATCGTCCGAAACCCAAACAGACTGCACAGACAATCGGATGCACAGGAATGCTCCTGTCCACATTGGCACCAACCGATTACACACACATATACTATGCAACAGTTATTCAATTTTGCATTAATGTAGACCCTGATCATATAAACCCATATCAAATGATCAGTGCCAACGACACATATAACTGATATATAATAGCTGATGCATATTACATGTATATCACAGATACAATAATACACACTTATGTATCACAATGCAATTACATGTATGCAGCAACTGCACAGACAGTATACTTGGCTATGCTCACACTAATGTCATTGTCACGGTAGACATTATTTGCTCACTGCTGTGGTCATGGCTAATATCAACCCTTTCCAGAAAGAAGGTAACTGACAACATTTCTAACCAGTGTAGACCCAGATCAGGCTGCACCCTTGTGCAATCTAGTCAGGGTTATCTTGTTCGCTAACGTCCCTGAGCAAACAATTCTACACAGACAATACCCATAAACTGATCACAAATATACAGATTTCCATGGCTGTTGTATTTTCAGACTGCCAGATTTCCATGGCGGGAACACATTTGCTGGATCATGAATGGCTGTTGTATTTTCAGACGGCCAGATTTCCATGGTGGGAACACATTTGCTGGATCATGAATGACTGTTGTATTTTCAGACGGCCAAATTTCCATGGTAGGAACACAATTGCTGGATCGTTGAATGGCTGTTGTATTTTCAGACGTCCATGGCGGGAACACAATTGCTGGATCATTGAATGGCTGTTGTATTTTCAAACGGCCAGACGTCAATGGCGGGAATACATTTGCTAGAGCTTGACTGGTTGTTGTATTTTCAGACGGCCAGACTTCCATGGCGGGAACACGTATGCAGCGGAGTATCTGAAAGCAGAGGAGGACCACCTGATAAACCACAGCACCTGGGTACGTCGTCTTCTAGGCTGTGCTTATAACACATTCCGAGCATGTAGTGCTCTTATTCTCAAAATCATTCAGTTTGGTTGGTCGAGGCTGAGCTGTGCTCAGTCTCGCCAAATCAAACTGAATGATTTTGTTTACACATTTGAACTATGTTCTTAGAAAGTTATATAAACACAGGCATTGAACAATGTGAAAGTGAATGGGTTTAGCAATAGCTAAGGTCATATATAGAGACGGGACCGCAGTTTAGTCTCGGCCGACAGACCAATGAAATGGAAATACTTTGTAAGTATTTTTCACGCCTATGGTGAGAATTGAACTTACAACCTCCAGTATTGAAGTGCAATGTCATATCCCCTAGGCCACAGCCTAGCCCTCTCATTGAACAAGCTGTAGATGATGAACATTTGAGTTGTAACCCTTAGACCGCTACACACAACAATTGTCGTCTGCTGTTGCTTTTATATCTTGCCTTATTTCTCAATAAAAACTTGTTTTGACAGCACTTCAGAATCATTTCCATTGAAATTCTGTCAAAGCATGTTGTAAGTTATTCTAAAGTGCTGTCAAAGCATGTTTTTGATGATAAAAATGGAAAATAGAAAATAAACAGCAGACGACAAAAAAAAAAGAGCGGTTTAAGGTATGATCGTATTGCATGGGTCTTCACTGTGTATTGACTAAATGTTCATGATGGACACTTAAAGTGAATTTCCCGCCCATGTTTTATTCTTATCCCAACAGCGATGTTATGTGCAGCTTCATTCCGAAGAGATTCTCAAAGTACTCTTAATTCTTCGTTTGACACTAAGCCTACCATGTTGTTACTTTGTTAGTACCATAATAGCCCTAAATATTCGGAGACTGATTGTTTGTGAAAACAAATTGTATCCCAATATACATATTTATATTGCGATACAATCAGCATTGGGACACTATTTGTTTGTGAGAAACCAGATATTTACATGTTGTTCGTATAATATATTGTCAGAGCTCCAGTTAAGGTGCGTAATTTGGAGGTAAATTTCTTATTTCTCCATCAAAAATGGCAAGTTGGGAGTGCTTTAGAATCGTCTCAATGAGACGATTCTAAAGGACTCCCAATTTGCCATTTTTGGTGAAGAAATAACAAAATGTCACCCCAAGTTGGTCAAATTACGCACCTTAACTGGAGCTCTGATATTGTGTCAAAATATTTTGGGTTATTACGGTACATGTATATGGGGGTGAAAGTGAAATATGGGATTCGACCCTGTTAACACGGTCTAAAATGACCTTACATGTAGCTGTTGACAGGCCGTTAGCCCTTTTAATGCTACAGACCTCTTTAGCAGTGTTCGGAAACAGTGTAGAGGGTGATGGTTGGTTGGGAGCATGTTTAATATAGGTAATCTAACAATCGGGATTCATCCTTACCGGAGACCTGGTTTGACCCTCATGTACCCGACCTTAAATGACCTTAGCTGTTGATAGGCCGTTAAACACCAACAACCAACCAACCTCAGGTACGTCTTTGGCTCTCTTGTATGTGAGAGTTTATTCTGGTTATACTCCATATAAGAGTAATCCTACTGGTATTACTTTTAGGGAAAGGGACCAAGTGACATAGGTGTGATATGGACCTGTCACCAGGTCAGGTTTTTCTAATTTCAGGGCTGAATATATATTTATTTTGATGTAAATATTCCCTTCTGAGTGTGGTTTCCCCCAATGCAGCAGGTTTTAATGCGGGATCAAACCTGTTTGCCCGGCCTTAAATGACTTAGCTCAAATTTCAAACAGTGAAGATCCAGATCAGCCGGCTCTTAGCGAGCCGTCTTATCAGGATCTGCTCTATTTGCAAGTAATTTTCATATTTTTTTAAAACACCCCCTTCTTATATTAAAATGTACTAGTCGGATAATCATTTTGTGACTATTGGATTGGTCCTTAGATCAACATCGCACATTCCATTCCAGTTATTTAGGTTTGAAAGGGTTAATACATGTACCATGAAATAAATAAACCAATATGACGGTATACGATGTTACAGTCGGCGAGCGACTCAGCGTCCGTGGTCAGCAGTCACCTGGACAATCTGGAGCTGGACAGCACGTTGAACGGCTCCCATATAAACCCCCATGATCTCGTGCCTGAGAACGCCACCGACGTCTACAACCAGTACGACTTCAGCCATGCGTACAACGACAGGCTCCCCATCGCACAGTTCAAGGAACAGGTAGGCACCGTCGCAATCTATAGTTATACAATGTACATCTACCCGGTTATGGTCCCGATATTTGTACTCTTGTCAATAGACTGTTTTCATCAAACGCTCCATCTCATGCTCAAAATCAGGATATTTGTCAAAACTGCTCAGTTGTGTTTGTGGTTGTAATATATTGTGGTTGTAGAAGTGTGTTAAGTCGTGTGTAATGGTGGTAGGTGGTAGTAGGTGTATGTAGGTGTATGTTTGTGGTAGTCTGTGTGTGGTATATAATAATTGTTTATTATACCCCCCGCAACGAGTTGTGGGGGGTATACTGGAGTCAGGTTGTCCGTCCGTCCGTCCGTAAACTTAACATCAGAGAAATATTGTTATAACTTCTATTTCCTTCATCTAAAATGCTTGATATTTCACACATGCATTCCTGTAAGGCTCTACTACCATGCTGTGCCAAATCCACGACCGTCCAACCCCCGCAGATCCCAAAGTGAAGGTCAAATACAAATAATAATACACTTGTGTAATAAATACACATTTTTTACAAGTTATTTTACGCGTACAAGTTCAATATATGATGTGTTTTTAAATACAATATAATACTTGCATGTGCCGATTCAATACGATGTCCACCAGACCGGTCGACCGAAATCGGCATAACTTTGTTTCCTATGAAATCGGTAGTACATGTAGGTGTATGTTTGTGGTAGAGGGTGTATGTATGTTTGTGGTAGTAGGTGTATGTTTGTGGTTGTAGGTTTATGTTTGTGTGTATGTTTGTGGTAGTAGGTGTATGTTTGTGGTAGTAGGTGTATGTTTGTGGTAGTCGTGTGTGGTAGTAGGTGTATGTTTGTGGTAGTAGGTGTATGTTTGTGGTTGTAGGTTTATGTTTGTGTGTATGTTTGTGGTAGTAGGTGTATGTTTGTGGTTGTAGGTGTATGTTTGTGGTTGTAGGTGTATGTTTGTGGTTGTAGGTTTGTGTGTGTGTGTTTATGTTTGTGGTTGTAGGTGTATGTTTGTGGTTGTAGGTGTGTGGTTGTAGGTGTATGTTTGTGGTTGTAGGTGTATGTTTGTTGTAGTAGGTGTATGTTTGTGGTTGTTGGTGTATGGTTGTGGCTGTAGGTGTATTTTTGTCGTTGTAGGTGTATGTTTGTGGTTGTAGGTGTATGTTTGTGTGTATGTTTGTGGTTGTAGGTGTATGTTTGTGGTTGTAGGTGTGTATTTATACCCCCCGCAACGAGTTGTGGGGTTGTATACTGGAGTCAGGTTGTCCGTGTGTCCGGGGCGTCTGTAAACTTAACATCAGAGAAATATTGTTATAACTTCTATTTCCTTCATCTAAAATGCTTAATATTTCACACATGCATTCCTGTAAGGCTCTAATACCATGCTGTGCCAAATCCATGACCGTCCAACCCCCGCTGATCCCAATGTCAAGGTCAAATACTTAGTCTCTTTACAAAACTTAACATCAGAGAAATATGTATACTTCTATTTCCAATTCATCTATTAAAAGGCTTTAATATTTCACACATGCATTCCTGTAAGGCTCTACTACCATGCTGTGCCAAATCCACGACCGTCCAACCCCCGCAGATCCCAA
This sequence comes from Conchocele bisecta, assembly GCA_029237695.1. Classification (NCBI taxonomy): domain Eukaryota; kingdom Metazoa; phylum Mollusca; class Bivalvia; order Lucinida; family Thyasiridae; genus Conchocele; species Conchocele bisecta. The sequence continues at coordinate 2,503,420 of CM055269.1, read as the reverse complement.
GGTCAAGGTCGAATACTTAGTCCGTAAACTTAACATCGGAGAAATATTGTTATAACTTCTATTTCCTTCATCTAAAATGCTTAATATTTCACACATGCATTCCTGTAAGGCTCTACTACCATGCTGTGCCAAATCCACGACTGTCCAACCCCCGCAGATCCCAAGGTCAAGGCCAAATACTTATTGTTTAATAACTTCTATTTCCTTCATCTAAAATGCTTAATATTTCACACATGCATTCCCGTAAGGCTCTACTACTAGTCCTGTCCCTGATATGAAGACCCGTATACATTGAGATGTACCCTATATTTCTCCACGGATTTCAGCAACAGGACCATTGCCCCACATAATTGACCTGGGTAGACATCGGAACAATGGGACATTACTCTGCTGGGGACCATTTTCAAAATGGCCGCCATCGTCAAAAAAAAAATTTCCGTTTCGGATCAAACTGGCATAAAATCATGTGTAATATATCGTTTTGTACTAATTTCAGGTCGAGGAAGTCATTTTTACCATTATTTTCTCATTTCCAGTGATGAGATAGCTCTAAAAACTGTCATGAATGTGTTCAATTGTCTGGTTGATGTCTTAAATGATTAAATGAAGTAGAAAACAGATGGTGTATTGAACACAGTGCTTCATTATCACATACTTCACAAGTAAACGGCTGTTCTCCAGTATGTATATGCATGTGTTTAGAGAGACTAGAACTCTGTAAAAATGTGTTTAACATTGCATTATTACAAGATGTAATGACATTTCCGATGTTATTTTCATTATTTTCTCATTTATTTTCTTGGAAGAAGCCAGCGAAGATAGTCATATTGTTGCTCTAAAACATGCTCCCTTTCAAGAAGCAGGACATTTCTGATGTTAAACTAGATACGAAACAACAATCTCGCAACAGTTAGTGCTTGTTTACACATTGTTCATTTCCTTTGTGACAAAAGTGAACAGTTTGAGTCATTGGATCTGCACTTACACCTCCTGTCACATTTACCAGTGCATTGGCATAGCACGAGAATGTTAGGTGGGAGGGGATAGAGAAATCGTTCGGGGACGAGAACACCGCTCTCGTTGGTCCAACCGAAATCTTTGGGGTCCAGACTGTCATGGTTTGGTTGCAGGAGTGTGATGGCATTCCGTATCACAAAGAAACATCTCCGTACATGACCACATATGGCTGAGGAAGTTGGAGGTAACTCATTTAGAGATTTACCTAACCTTTCAGATAGCAATCATATCGCAGTGTATCGAATGTGTCAACTGTTGTGCTTGAGCGAGCACCTGCCCAAAGTCGAACGAGGTATTGTTCAACAACACGGATGTCAGCCTCAGTCAGTGAATTGGTTTCTGCAAAGTTGGTCAGGGACATGGGCTGGCACACAAGAGCGGCATGTTTTGTGCCAACTTTACTGACGGCGTCGTCACCAGAGAGAACATGAGCTTTGATGAGGATACTACAGGTATCTGCTCCTAGCCTGGTATGGAGTGTGTGTAGTGGTATCTTTCGTCTGTGCTCTCCTGTTCCATATTCAATCCACAGCTCTTTGAGACCTTTGGTTTTGAAGACTGTCATGTATCGCAGGATGAGCGCAATACTATCTGTGTCATTGGATATGACTACAACTCTAATCACATCCTCTCTCTACGCTCCATGCTATGTGTGAAATCAGCCTGCAGTCTGCTTCCTCTTGGCAGCTAGAACACGTGGGCACATCAACAGCTGATCCAGGTTCCGCTTGAAACTGTGCGTTCATGACTTCATTGTCCACTACCATTCCACTGACAACAATGTTACTGTGGTCCTTAGTGCTATGTTTCTTGTGAGGATTTGAAGGCTTTCTTTGTTTTTGGAACTAGCCCAGAACTTCCCCATTTGCTGTGGTATAGGGACTGACTCTGTCATGGCTACTACATCTATCGTGCCACCGGCTTCTTCTGCCCGTCGCCCTCTCTCTCCTTCCTTGACTGACAGCTCGCAGTAAGAGTCGAAGACAAGGTGGGTACATTCAGAATGACAGATGCTCCTTGCATAGTTGAGGACAGTTTCAATGGCTTGGCCGAAATGTTGAAAGATCGACAGGTTTGGATATTGTCTAATTTTAGACATGAAGTCAAGAACAACATCAGTTTTCATATGTGAAGGGTTGAACACAGAATCTGTTGGAAGTAAGTGCTTTTCAAGTTCAGCTACAAGTTTTGACTTTTCTGGCTTGGTACAGCGAGGAAATGTGGCATCTCCATCAAACAGTGGGCTGGTGTCGAAAAGGTCGTGACTCACGACTTGCTCAACTGTGTAACCTCGTTGCTTAGCTATCTCAACAGTACGTACACTAGCAGCAAGTTGTTTAGTAGTGACAACTGGTTTCTTGGGTTTACCTGTCGGGTACTGTCCGGCGGCTGGCTGTGTGTCAAAACGTGGAAGCTTAACCTTAGAAATAGTGCCAGACAGCTTGACTGTCTTCAGAACAAATCGCTCATTCCGGTATCCCTGGTAGATTTGCTCACCAATTTCAAATGCTCTGAGCAGCCTAGCCTTCACTTCTGTAGCAACCAGCTGGTGCGTCACGATGTTATGTAATGAAACATTTATTGTGGTCACTGCGAATGGATTCTGACGCTGTGAGATGAAATCCAGTAATCGCGATACATTTTCATCAAAGACAATTGCCTTTCGGCCACGGAGCTCATGATGTATAACTGTTGCATCAAGGTGTGCCATCAACCCAGCATTGGTCAGATGGTTGAAGAGGTTGGTGATTCCTGTGATCTCCTGTGAAACAGGAGTTCGAACTCGGCCACTATTGAAGCATCACCCGAGCTGCCCACAATCACATGTCCACCCGGACCTTTCTCAGATCTGTTGATGGTCTGCTCGAGTTTCATGTCAGGTGAGACGGCACTGAATTTACCCCCCTCTCTGTCTTGGATCACAAACTGACCCATCATGAAGCGGCGAAACAGCATGGGTTGCTCAACTTCCATAACTTCAATCCTCTCAAGGTACCATGATGCATACCTAAGGTAGTTGATACAATCAAACACTGTGAACATTTTCATCGATTCTCTCACAGTGGCAATATGGAGTGGCCAGTTCCCTTCTCTGTCAGCAGTGATCATCTTCTTGATCACAGACAGAATGTTCTCGAATAAGCCCAAGTATTTGCAGAGCTCTGACTTCGCTTCACACTCAGCTGTGAATGCCTCAAGCTTCACACGCAAGTTATCAGAGCTAGACACCACAGATTGAAACTTGTCAACCAGATCTGGGGGATATTGTGATCACTGAGACTATCCTTCAAATCACCAACAGAGTGCACGAAAGGAGTGTATGAATCATCCGAATTCATTTCCCAGAAAGCTCTCCATTTCAGAAGATTGAGCACTTCACCCACAATTAGCATACCTTTGAATGCTCGCACATAGTGAGAACCAGCTAGGACTGATTGCAGTACTTTCTTTCCAAAGACTTCAGCCTCAATCAATCCATCATCGAAGCCCGTACCTGTCAATAAACGTCCAGCGCAGCGCAAGAGTACTTTGCAGTAATGGAACATCCCCATCATTGGGTATATGTCAGCAAAGGTGTCAGGTTCTGTCAGAACCACTTCTGTTACTACCTGAAACACCCCCTCATCACTGAATACTGGTAGAATAGACTGGTTCAACTGTTGACGTACACTTTGGAAGTTTGTAAGAGCTTTGCGGACAGTAGCATAGTCTGTTACAGGTTTTGGAATCATTGGTAGGAATCCAACTCTCATCAGAGGAACATTTGCTTCAGAAACAAGCGCATGAATGCTACCCCAAGTCGGAAGATCACCTGGCAGACTTGCCGTTAAATTTGGAAGTTCAGAGCGCACAAGTGTAATGACAAACTCAGTTTTTTCAGAGTCTTTCGCGGCTTGATCAGGATCACACAAACCCAAGTTGCTATTTTCTCGAAGGACAAAATCTGGTGAAAGTGATGGTCGAACAACACTTTTTGCATGATGTGGTACAATCTGACAAGGTAACTTCTGACCAGTGGGGATAGCGATTTTGTTAAGCCTGTTGAAGATACATTGGGCTTAGCACTGGTGCACTGACTTTCTCCTGGAACAATACCATAGCAGTATAGTGCTTGCTATGTGTGCCTGAAAGGGATGACTCGTCCGAGTAGTCGCTGTTGTCCATGGCCCCGATGCAAAAATCACTGCTATTAAAATGACTGGAATTGGGGTACCGTCAGCTTCTGATTTGAGAACCGCATATGAGGAAAGGAGGCTTCGAGCTCTTCGGACTTCATTATAACTGGTGGAAACCCCAATGCGATTCAGTGTTGTGATGAGAGCTCGACTCCTTGTCTTGCCGTACACACTTTGCCCAACCATGGCATGCATTGGGGTCTTTTTGTCGGCCCTTGTGTATGTGGTATGTTATTATTTGAAACAGACAGTGCAACTGAGTGTGAAGTGTTTGACTGACTTGTCTGCCTCATCATCATTATCCTCCTCATCACTATCATTCGGGCATTCTTCCTCATCATAATCATGCATGAGGGCTTGAATTCTTGTCATGCGAGCTTTGGGAATATTGAAGAGAGATGAAATAAAAATGTCAATAGTCCATCTGGCATCTGAGTCTTCTCCCATGACTCCTTGATTTCTTCAGAATCACAGAACCTGTCACCCAATCCAAAATTAACCTTTTGGATGAGTCCTCGCAGCAACGTACCAGATTGTCTCATGATGTCTAGATTCTTGATTTTGACAATAAGATCCTCTTGGCGAACATGGGACGAATATACCATCTCTGATGCATTTCGCCTGGGGTTCTTGACAAACTGGATCCTGTCACCATAGTGATCAATCAAGAGTTGTTTCACATCTCTGTTCCGGATATTCAAATCATCGTCACCAGTGTTTAGAGATACCATGAAGGATGCAATTTCACTTACAGTGAAACCATAATCTTTCTCCAGGAGAGGATCTATCTGCTTCACTGCTTCTTGAAAGAGAGCATGTTTTGGAGCGACAATATGGCTATCTTCGCTGGCTTCTTCCGAGCTGCGCTGGTAGTTGAGAATGTATTTATTGATGCATTGTTTGTGACAGTATAGATCAGCCGCAAACACAGCCTCTACGGAATTCACATCTGAAACCCTGTCAAATACGTCATCACAGTTGTGATGTGTTGCAAGTAAAAATAATTTTGCTCGTTCCCTCTCGCAGATGCGGAACTTTTCCCTGCTTTTTTGTCCTTTAATTGTCAAAGAAAGGTTGCCACATATGACACAGGGGATGTAATTTGAATGTATATTTGAACTAGGCTTGGATCTGACGTGTGTTTCACTGCGTAGAGACATTGGCGGTCTACATTGCATCACCCTGGTCTACCTCCATCTCTACCACTTCTCGCATGCCTTCTGTAGTTGCCTTTCTGGAAATAGCTTCAATGGTTTTCTTCATTGTATACACCTTATAGCATGTGTCAACATGGTAAACATAGCTTTGATCGTCTATGGTTCGAAGGCGTTTAGCAACAACATCTTGTCTAACTGTCCCAGCATGTTTTATTTTCTCGCGACCATTGGGAGTTGATGATACGCGACTCTTTCTGTCATGCTTTTGACAAATGATGCATTGTTTCAAGTCAACATCACAATATTCATTATGTGTAAGTTTAACACCATCGAGGACAGCACCGGCTGAGGTTAATGATGATGTTGATGGTACTGGAGTTATGTCACTCATATTGAAGAACTAATTAGTAGTATATAAACACAATGTATTTTTACAGCTAGTAGCATTCAGTTCAACTTTCAGGAAGAAACTCCACAATAAACATCGCTGGCATTTTAACGCCTGCTGGTACTTTTAAAATGGTAGCGTTGTTAAATGGTATAACGCCAATTACACATATTGTAATGTCCTGACACGCAGAATCTATTTTTAGAATCTATTTGATTCTGTGCTTGCTCAATCGATAAAAATATTGTTCTACAATTTTCTGCGATTTTCTCTTGATTATCAGCAATTTTCTGCGATTTTCTCCTGATAATCCGCATTATGGCCGAAGTAACTGATGGAGACCCGTTTAGTTTCCAGGAAGGGACGAGTTAACTTAGTCCCCGACCATAAAGACCCGTATACATTGAGATGTACCCGAAATTTCTCAATGGATTTCTAAAAGGTCCATTGCCACACATAATTGAGACGCGCCGCGACATAACGTACCTTCGGGTATTTGGATTTTTCGCCGTTAATTGTAAGGGAAATTGAACATAATGATCGTGAATAATGTACGAATTTGACGCAAATTTAAGAGCAGATGCGGAATTGAATTCCGCGATGCGGAATTGAATTCCGCATTTGGACTGAAATTTGTGTCAAATTCTGACGTCATTTGCAGAAATTATGTTAACTTTTCGAAACCATCTACGGCGATAATTACAACTACCTGAAGGTACGTTATGTCGCGGCGCGTCTCAATATTGATTAATGTTGAATAAGAAGTCATTGTATTACAACAAGTAATCCATATAAAACGTACATGTACATTTTTATCAACATTTGTGCATCTGGTATAAAATGTAATAGCAATTTAATAGTATTCGAAATTAATCGGTCATGATTTTTTTGTCAATAAAATATGGTTTTTGGGCGCCATTTTGATTTTTGATGTCTCTCGTCAGTGGAAATGAAAAAATGATGGTAAAAACGAATTCATCGACCTGAAATTAGTACAAAACGATATATTACACATGATTATATGCCAGTTTGATCCGAAACGAACAACAACAAAATGGCCGATGGTGGCCATTTTGAAAATGGTCTCCAGCAGAGTAATGTCCCATTGTTCCAATGTCTACCCTGGTCAATTATGTGTGACAATGGACCTTTTACTGGAATCCATTGAGAAAAATCGGGTACAGGTCTTTATGTCGGGGACTGGATTATACCAAATCCACGACCGTCCAACCCCCGCTGATCCCAAGGTCAAGGTCAAATACTTAGTCTCGTTACAAAACTTAACATCAGAGAAATATTGTTGTAACTTCTATTTCCTTCATCTAAAAGGCTTAATATTTCACACATGCATTCCTGTAAGGCTCTACTACCATGCTGTGCCAAATCCACGACCGTCCAACCCCTGCTGATCCCAAGGATAAGGTCACATACTTAGTCTCTTTACAAAACTTAACATATTTTAGGGGTACCTGGGCCCACGCGGGGGGTATTCCGTGAGCCTTGCTTTCTGACCAATCTAGTTGTGGTTGTAGGTGTATGTATGTTTGTCGTTGTAGGTGTATGTTTGTGGTTGTAGGTGTATTTTTGTGGTAGTAGGTGTATGTTTGTCATTGTAGGTGTATGTTTGGTTGTAGATGTATGTTTGTCGTTGTAGGTGTATGTTTGTCGTTGTAGGTGTACGTTTGTGGTTGTAGGTTTATGTTTGTGGTTGTGGGTGTATGTTTGTGGTTGTCAATGCGGGTGTTTGTGGTTGTATGTATCTATGTTTGTGGTTGCAGGTGATAGCGACGGTGGAGAGTAACCAAGTGACGGTGATCCAGGGAGCCACAGGCTCGGGCAAGACGACCCAGGTGGCCCAGTACATCCTCGACCACTACGCGAAGCTGCACACCTACTGTAACATAATCGTCACCCAGCCACGCCGGATCGCCGCCATCAGCATTGCACGCCGCGTCTGCCAGGAACGCGGCTGGCAACTGGGCACGATCTGTGGCTACCAGGTCGGTGGGAGAAATAGAGGATCTTAAATGATACACAGCATGGCATTTTGTACCTTCGAACATCTGTGTAATTTCATGAAATACGTTTACAAAACACTCCACATGTACTCTGAAAATTTTGTCAACTTTTTACTTTATTTGACGTCATACCTCCATATATGGTAAACATGGGAGTGGAGTAAACTTAACTATGGCTGCCGAGAGGTGTAATTTACAGTTGTATTTCTGTAAAATATTGGCTGAAATATAAGAAATTGTGATAGAGGAAAAATGTATTGAAATGATGGCTGGACTGGAGAACTGGGGCTTATGGTTTTGTGACCAGTGTAGATCTAGATCAGTCTGTGCATCTGCAAAGACTGTTTATGATCTGCACTGTTCACCATTCCATCAATGAACCACCTGTTAGGCTTCAAACAAAGAATAAGAATATAGATTGTTATCAGTCTACAATAGTGTGCTATTTGATGAGGAGCTACACTGGTCACAGATCCCATAAGCCCCATTTCTTCAGTCACAGCCACATGTGATTTTGTAGATTTTTACGAAAAATATTTACAGAAACATATTTTCTGTAAATGGCGTTATTCATATATCAGGATTCCATGTGTTCATATATCAGGACTCCATGTGTTCATATATCAGGACTCCGTGTGTTCAGATATCAGGATTCTGTGTGTTCATATATCGGGATTTCATGTGTTCATATATCAGGATTCCGTGTGTTCATGTATCACGATTCCGTGTGTTCATATATCATGATTCCGTGTGTTCATATATCAGGACTCCATGTGTTCATATATCAGGATTCCGTGTGTTTCCGTGTGTTCATATATCAGGATTACGTGTGTTCATATATCAGGATTCCATGTGTTCATTTATCACGATTCCGTGTGTTCATGTATCACGATTCCGTGTGTTCATATATCACGATTACGTGTGTTCATGTATCAGGATTCCGTGTGTTCATATATCACGATTCCGTGTGTTCATGTATCAGGATTTTGTGTGTTCATATATCAGGATTTTGTGTGTTCATGTATTAGGATTTTGTGTGTTCATATATCAGATTTTGTGTGTTCATATATCAGGATTCCGTGTGTTCGTATATCAGATTTTGTGTGTTCATGTATCAGGATTCCGTGTATTCATGTATCAGTATTCTGTGTGTTCATATATCAGATTTTGTGTGTTCATATATCAGGATTCCGTCTGTTCATATATCCGATTCCGTGTGTTCATATATCAGGATTCCGTGTGTTCATATGTCACGATTCCGTGTGTTCATGTATCAGGATTACATGTGTTCATAGGTCATGATTCCATGTGTTCATATGTCATAATTCTGTGTGTTCATGTATCATGATTCCGTGTGTTCATATGTCACAATTCCGTGTGTTCATATGTCACAATTCCGTGTGTTCATATGTCAGGTGGGTCTGGACCGAGTGGCCAACGACGACACCCGCATCCTCTACTGCACTACCGGCATCCTGCTCAATAAACTCATCAACGAGAAAAACATGCACGCCTACACCCATGTAATCCTGGACGAGGTGGGTCTACTATCTATTTTCATTAAGTTTGCACTCCACACGCATAGCTGCCAAACTGTACACATATTCCTGTTTTTCCAGAGCTTGTGTTTCTAAATGATATTCTTATGTGTCAATGGGCCATAAAGCACCATTCCAGAACACCGACTCCAGCCAGTATAGTGTTCTGCTTCCCCTTACAGATACATTCCTGTATGTATACTATAGCACATGGCTATTCAGCCCCCAATCAAGCAATCAATGAGTCCTTCGCCACAGGTCCATGAGTACAACCACAACACAGAATTCAGCCTGCTGGTGGTGCCGTGCCCCCCTACCATACAGATACATTCCTGCCTGTATATAACCTGCCTATTGAAGGAGTATCAAACCCCAATTAATCAATCCCTCGCCTTTTGGTGCGGTACACACCCCACCCCTCCCATACAGGTGCCTTCTCATCTGTATATACCTGACTAACGAATTAACACAAACCCCAACCAACCAATCAGATTCCCCCAACAGGTCCACGAGCGGGACCAGAACACGGACTTCAGCCTGTTGGTGGTGCGCAAGCTGCTTCGGACCAACTCACGCCACACGCGGGTCGTGTTGATGTCGGCGACGTTCGACTCGGACCTGTTTGCGCGCTACTTCGCTCTGCCTGTGCTCGACCAGCTGGAGCAGGCGCCGGTCGTCAATGTCGAGGGCCGACCCTTCAAGGTGCTCGAGTTCTATGCTGAGGACATCACGCAGCTCGGCGAGGTACGTCTGTATCATGTGGGCGGGCGTAACTGCATCTAGGCCAAAACGCCTGGGCCTGCACCGTGCAGGCCCAGGCGTTTTGGCCTAGATGCAGTTTTGGCTGCACGTCATATTGACCAAAAAAGCTTACTCGTGTAGAACTAATGTACACTTAGAAATCTCTTCAAACAAATTTTTTTTTTAATGCCCCCTTATGCAGGATTTTGCATATTCCAATAAAAAAGAATTCTGTGGGGGCATGACCCCGGACCCCTCTAGCTAACTCCCTCACTAAGCTGTTAAAAATAGTTTGTGCCTGCACATATGTTGATAAATTGCCCCACAGAGCCCGCCACTAGACGATGCATCCCCGGAGATATCGGTGGAGGCCCAGACCCTCGCAGTCCGCCTCATCCAGCACTTTGACGTCCTCGAGGAGAAGGAGCAGGGGTCTGTATATCCGAGTTGATGCCATTACATGTGGATGTCACTGCAGAAGTGGGATTTGTGACCAATGTAGCTCCTGAGCAAATCGAACACACATGTAGCCTGATAAAGGTCTATATTGCTTGACGGTCAGGCTTCATTACTGGAATGGTGCAGGTCTTGATGAGACTGTGTGGATGCACCGGCTGATGTGGATCTACACTGGTCGCATATAGCATAAGCTCCATTTCTCTAGTCACAGCCACATATACGTTACAGTATATTTCAGTTTATTTGGTATCTGCTCAGTATATCGGGGTTTATGCCTGTTATATGGCCGTCTACACATTCTATTCTTAAATACTTGAAAACCGTGTATGGTTATGTATACACTTTATCGCAGTATGTATCTCTTTCAACCCAACAGACCATAAAGCCAACATTTGCAAACATTGTAGATCGAGACGAGCCGTCTCGCTATGACGGAAATGACTGCATTTGTCATGATATTCAAGATTTTTTAAAACATGACCCCTTTTCGATTAATGTAATAGTTCAACAATTAGCATGGATATGTCGATGTTGGATATATTGTTTGGTTGTTTTCTGAACTTCTGAATGCTGTGCAGAGCTCCAGTTAAGGTGCGTAATCTGACCAACTTGGGGTGAAATTTTGTTATTTCTTCATCAAAAATGGCAAGTTGGAAGTCCTTTAGAATCGTCTCATTGAGACGATTCTAAAGCACTCCCAACTTGCCATTTTTGATGGAGAAATAAGAAATTTACCTCCAAATTACGCACCTTAACTGGAGCTCTGCTGTGTAAACATTATAGTTTCATTGTGCTTGGAGTTGTGAGCATCTGTAAAGCAATATATTGCCATTTATCAACTTCAGGCAGGGACCAGCTGGATTTGCCCCGATACGAGGCACAGTTCTCGTGTTCCTGCCAGGTGAGTGGGATAGTTTGCTGGAAGCAATCATGTGATTAAAGTGGTAGAGTAGAGCTACAAAGAAATTGTTCCTCGGTATCAGTAACCCATCCTGGTTGATTTGTTCACAATACACAAACATATCCTGGGTCTTAATATATGTTGTAGCATGTATGACATATGCAGCCTATGCTCAATAAATGTAAATCCATCAACTGAAATTTCCAGACGATCCTAAATTTGCGCTTATGAACATTTTAGCCATACGAAGTTTGATGAAACGGCCCCCTGCTCTATTCCAGGTCTGATGGAGATTTCGGGCGTGGAGGAGCAACTGCGGAAGTTGGACATGGAGCACAAACTGCTGTAAGTCTCGCGATGCTACAATGCCACGCGGCACACTGGGAGACAAATGTGCAGTCTGGTACGGGACCTCAACCCATGGCCTCTTCCTTGTACAGATGCTGCTCTACCACTGAGCTGTTCGGATCGTCTAGATACACACCTCCCCCATACTATGTTACGGTCCATGACACGGACCTTATTTCGTCTTTCACCAATTTAAGTCCTGCATAACCTGATGATGGTCTGTTATTTGTTAGATTGTTATATTTGGCTGTGACTGGAGAATTCAGTGTAGATCCAAATCAGCCAGTGCATCCGCAGTCTGATCTGGATCTGCACTGTTTGCCATTCTATCAATGAAACAGCTTATATGCTTCTAACACGGGGAATGTTGACCAACCATGGCCAGTTACAGACTGAAGATCATGATTGAAGATATGTACACGTCACTGTCAGCTGACAGTGGCCTGTTGCAAACTGAAGCTGATCGTGCTTGGCAACCAGTGTAGATCCAGATCAGTTTGTGCATGCGCACAGTCTGATCTGGATCTGCACTGTTCGCCATTCCATCGATATGCCGGCCAACCGTGGCGCGTTGCAGACTGAAGCTGATCCCGCTGCACTCGTCGATCACTATGGAGGAGCAGTCCCAGGTGTTCTTTGTGCCCGAGCCCGGCTGGCGCAAGGTGATCCTCTCGACAAACATCGCCGAGAGCTCCATCACTGTGCCCGACATCAAGTACGGTGAGTCACGGGGAATTGCCCGACATCAAGTACGGTGAGTCGCGGGGAATTGCCCGACATCAAGTACAGTGTCGCGGGGAATTGCCCGACATCAAGTACGGTGAGTCACAGGAAATCCACTGACATCAAGTACAGTGAGTCCTGGGGATTGCCCGACATCAAGTACAGTGAATCACAGGGAATCCACTGACATCAAGTACTGTGAGTCCTGGGGATTGCCCGACATCAAGTACGGTGAGTCACAGGGAATTGCCTGACATCAAGTACGGTGAGTCACTGGGACTCCGCTGACATCAAGTACTGTGAGTCCCGGGGATTGCCCGACATCAAGTACGGTGCGAATCCCTGGGAGTTATGGGTGTGTAAACCACGAATGGGGAAATACGTCATGCCGGGTAACGTATGTCGCACGCAATGCGTTTTCAGCCTGCTGCTATTGGTTAGCATCTGTAGCTGAAGCTTCCTGTTTATTACTGGCTCTTCATTCAGTAGAGTACAATGGTACAGCCTGAAATGAACCTATAATGATTGTTAGCTGCCAGAGTAAATTTGCGCCAAATACCAATGTGTGATGGCCCTGATGGTATTACATGGCTATACTAATGTCTAGTTATAAGCTCCTCTTCATCATGATAGTTCACACAGGGTACAAACTGTGTGTGATTCATTGTGAACGTTGTAAGGTTTAAAAATAACATTTTGTGTGGCATTAAAGCAAGTAAATTACGACAATTGTTTCATTTTAAAGAAAAATCTACTGTAAAAATTACATTGCACATTATGAAATATCCTGAATCCATACTCTGATATGTTGTGCATCAAATGTTGCTATGTGGCTCCGTAATGAAGGTTGTGTTTTGTTGCAGTGATTGACTTCTGCCTCACGAAGAACCTGGTCTGTGACTTTGAGACGAACTACACGAGTCTGCAGGTCCACTGGGCCTCCAAGGCCAACTGTATCCAGAGGAAGGGTGAGCTGCACTGACCCCGCGACATACACTCTCTCTCACTCTTTTCATGCCGCCGGTTTCGGTAGAGCTGTAGGCATATAGTGTTTGGACTGTTCGTGAGTCGGTCCGTCCGTGTGTCCGGAGTTTGTCATTATGTCATAACTTCTATATCCCTTGAAAGATTACTTAAATATTTCAACACATTATACCTGTGGGCAAATGCCGTACACCCGTGCTGCCCTTAATATGACCTTGTCCTTTAGACCTTAACAACAGTTCCTGATGGGATGGCTTGTATCAAGCTAGCTTTCTACATCTACACTGTCTGCAAATACCTGTGCAGATTCTGACAAGATGGTTCACATCGAGTCGTCTGGCTCTATCTACACTTCACTGGGATCGGCAGTGGGCTTTATTACAGGAGGCTTCGAGTTCAATCCTCGCTATAGGTGTGAAAAATACTAACATTGTATTTCCATCACACCAGTCTGTCAAATGAGACTTTAAACTGTGGTCCCGTCTCTATATGACATTAGCTGTTGCTGGGACTTTAAACTCATTCACTTTCACTTTGTTTTTACCCTTTATGCAAATATTAGGATAGAGGCTGTAGAGTTGAGAAGATAATCAATCACCTTTTCTGCAGATCCTGATGGGACGGCTCATTATCAGCTGTCTCATCAGAATCTGCATCAATGGGAATTTTAAAAAAAAAAAAATCCTTTGAACATTACATGCTTCTATCCTAATGTGAGATCTACTGTGTGTACACATATGTGGCTGTGACTGGAGAAATATGGCGTATGGGTTTTGCGACCAGTGTAGATCCAAATCAGCCTGTGCATCCACACAGTCTGATCAGGATCTGCACTGTTCGCCATTCCATCAATGAAACGCACGTCATGCTTCTAACAAGCAATATAGATCATTATCAGGCTTCATGGATGTGATATTTGATCAGAAGCTACACTGGTCACAAATCTCATAAACCCCATTTATCCAGTCACAACCACTGGATAGAGGGCTGTGATGTTGTAAAGCTGTTGATCGTCATTGTCAGGTCGCGCTGGTCGAGTGTCGAACGGTCGTGTTTATCGGCTCGTGACGCGAGACTTCTACGAGCAGTTTATGGCCGACTATGGCATCCCCGAGATGCAGGTAAGTTGCCAGGACATTTGCTGGTGCTGTATGTCTGTATATCTATATGCGGTGAACTGACATTGAAAGTGCTCTTCACGTTTTCAGAGCTCCAGATAAAGCATGTATTGATGCATTTTACGCATTTATATCGGCTGAATATAAGGTTTGACAATGTCCATCCGTGGGTAAACGTTTGCCGTGGCACGAGGGGACTGTTTGAACCCCAAGGCTGTAGGCCGCTGGTTCAAACAGTTCCTGAGTGCCACGGCAAACATTTACCCATGGCTGGATTTTGCTGAACGTTATTGTTACATTTCCGTCGGAAATATCGTGTAATTTGAGCCTATATATGCAGTAAGTACTTTCGGTACTTTGATAATCTGCTCCATTCAAACAGCTGATTTACGCATACGATTGCGAGCAGTGTCGAAAAACGGCAGTCATGTAACAATAAGCATTAGTTTTCAAAAGCTCAAGTACTCTGCTCTCGATGCATCACAATGAATCATACAGCACTATGCACTAATCATCTATGCATCACAATGAATCTACAGCACGCACTAATCACTATGCATCACAATGAATCTACAGCACTATGCACTATACTATGCATACAATAATCATCGCATAATGCACTATCTATGCATCACAATGAATCATACAGCACTATGCACTCATCAATGCATCACAATGAACATACAGCACTATGCACTATCATCTATGCATCACAATGAATCATACAGCACTATGCACTAATCATCTATGCATCACAATGAATCATACAGCACTATGCACTATCATCTATGCATCACAATGAATCATACAGCACTATGCACTATCATCTATGCATCACAATGAATCATACAGCACTATATATATCTAAGCTTCACAATTATCATACAAGACGCACACTAATATCTATGCTCACAATGAATCATACAGCACTATCATCTAATGTCACAATGAATCATACACACTATGCATAATCATATGCATCACAATGAATCATACAGCACTAGCACTACATCTATGCAAGAATGAATCATCATCTATGCACTATCAATCTATGATCACAATGAATCATCAGCAACTGCACTATCATCTATGATCACAATGAATCACAGCACTATGCACTATCATCTATGCATCACAATGAATCATACAGCACTATGCACTAATCATCTATGCATCACAATGAATCATACAGCACTATGCACTAATCATCTATGCAGCCACTAGATAACTAATTTTTCGTAATAAATTCAATATTTGACCAAATTTCACGAAATAAAAAGAAGGCTTAAATTTTAATAAAATTTTAATAAAATTTAATATACAAAAAAATATTGTTTTTTCTTTGTTTATATAGCCATAAAATATGGGCAGGTTTCATGAAACAGACAGTAGGCATATAAAGCACTGTCAAAGTGACACACTCTGCCAACACGAATGCCAATGATGGCACTGAACTAGTTGTAAGGGACGTTACTCCGTAGAGCATGGTATCATGTTTATAAAACTGGTCTATATGTTTCAGCGGTGCCCCCCCTGGGGTTACATATTAGACAAACCATGTGATTTTGTACCAAAGAAGATGTGTGATTGTCTGTAAATGACGTCAAAAGTTCACACAATATTTTCAGAGCAAATATGGAAATAGGATTTCAAAATTTTGTCAACCTTTGAGATCATTTACGGAAAATATCACAGTTTCTGTAAATATTTTTCATGAAAAATTGCACTTCTTATTCGGTACAAAATCAGATGGCTTGTCTCGTATATGAATATATACTGGTGTATACCTGGGTATTGTTACAGCGCTGCCCCCTCGACAAGCTGATCCTGCAGGTGAAGGTGCTCGACCTTGGAGAGCCCAAGGCCATCCTCGCGCTTGCCCTGTCCCCGCCCAACCTCGACGACATCGAGCGCAACGTTCTCCTGCTCAAGGAGGTATGTGTGGCCTATAAAAGTAGGTGTGGCTGGTATCAATTATGTCTATCTTGTTTGTTAACCCTTGGAATGGATTTTGATATGTTTAATTTTGCAACCAATTCAACCGTCACAAAATGATTTTCAGACTAGTCCATTTATGAAAAGGCGGTGTTTTTATGCCACCGGGTTTCGAAGAAACGGGTGACATATAGTGTTTGGACCGTCTGTCGTCTGTCCGTCTGTCTGTCCGTCCGTCACACTTTTCGGTTAACCACTTTGTCACAATTTCTCAAATATGCTGCAGGTGGCATCCGCGTTCGACAGACGCATTTCTTATGTTCTTAAAAATGCGATATTACTTGCAAAAAGTGCAGATCCTGATGAGATGGCTCGTCACGAGCCGGCTCATCTGGATCTACACTTTTTGCCAATACCACTATACAGGCCTGTGGTGTTGAAAGGGTTAAGCTGTATGTATATGTGTTGGCCATGTTTCAGGCGGGTGCGCTGTCCACCCAGGCGTCTGGCTATGGCAACAAGCACGACGGGGAGCTGACGTTTGTAGGTCGCGTCCTCGCTGACCTTCCAGTCGACATTAAGGTCGGCAAACTGCTCGTACTGGGCCACGTGTTTGGTCTACTCGAGGAGTGTCTCATCATAGGTGGGTGTGGCTTACATGTAGGAGGTGTGGCTCACATGTAGGGGGTGTGTCTCACATGTAGGGGGTGTGGCTCACATGTAGGGGGTGCGGCTCACATATAGACGCCACACTGTCTGTCCCTCCGTCTGTATGTATGTTCATCAGGGCGCACAATCAGAGTCTGAGGTGGTTAGAGGTGTGACCTAAGACAAAAAAACCAATGGACCTTATTCAGTAACCACCTAAGCGTATTGTTTCTTTAGGTGGTCATTCTTTTGTTTGAAAACAATGGCTGTACCACCGACGGAGTGTATCGTAGGGACGTCCGTCCGTCTGTCCGAGATTTACGTTAAAGTTTTCGGGTACCTGCTATCTTTGTAACGGTAAGTCAGATTGACTTGAAACTTCTATTAGTCACCATCATATTTTCATTCTGTGGCCCCTGTGCCCAAGGTCAATGTCAAAGTACTTGTTTTTTTGCGTAAAAGTTTTATTACTTTTCCATAGGCTTAGTCAATTAGGCCATGTTACTGAACCATGGTTACCACTTCCATCACTCATCACTCGCCATCATCTACCAATCCAGCTTGCCTTTCAACAACTTTTTTGCTTGAATGACGTTGCAATGTTAGGTTCTTAAATGCTGGTGACCCCTTGTGTTTAATGTGATTTTCTTAAATGTGTATTAAACAACTGGCCCGGGTTCTTTTTCCTATCACTTACTACCACCCACCAACTCACCTATGTCCTTGACCTACTTTGCCACTGGAATGACATGGACATTCTAATTCAGGTAAGGGCTTTTCCAGAATTAATGGTATGGGGGGGTTGGAAGGCAGTTTTTTTTTTTACCCACCACCCATACAAACAAATTATTTTCATACCCCACCACCCATGCTTTTGAATTATTGCTTCACCCCACCACCCGCAGGGCTGTACAAATTGGCACGCCCGACGCCCGGGACAAGTCGGTTTTAATCTCGGGCAAGTGCCTCTATGCTGGAATTTAGTCCCGGGCAAGTCACTATTTTCTGTTAGAACGTCCCGCCACAAGCCCGTTTTTTGGAACCGGACTGTCATAAACTTAATCCCAAAACTGACCACTTTATCGATCGATAACGCTGCGGGCGTCCTGGCGATTCGCAGCTACTGTGTTACACAGTACCTGTGTATCGCAATAAAGTGATATAGCAATCTACAGCGACCCTGATTATATTAATTCAATCGAATTTGAAAGTAATTAGCGAATTAGCGAATTAGCGAATTAGCGAAAATATTCTACGGCGATCGATGGTTATTGATTTTTTTTATGTATGTTAACGTTTTCGTCTCACTGCGTCGACAGGCCAAGAGACCTAACTTTAGAGAAATAAATGTATGTTCCTTCACGGGGTGGAAATGGAATTTAAGGTTCTTAATTTAAATTAATCGTTTCTACGCGGCATATAAATGAAACGAAAAAAAGTGAAATTGAATGGGATGGACATACTATGAAGGTATGTTTGATTCCCAAGGCGATGTTTGAACCCACAACCTCCAGATTGGAAGTCGGTGTTCTAAGCCCTAGGCCACAACCCATACGTTATAAACGAAGGAAAGAAATGCTCCTAACTAGCGACCATACGTACTTAGAATAACAGCTGACGTAACGCGGGGTAAACTGAAATGGCCTACGCGACAATTGACATTTACGTTCCAACAAGATTTTCACGGTGTGTAATCGATCGTATTTCCTCGCCATCATATGAAACCCGACTCGAGAAACACAAATTAAGTTGTGGATTTCTGAATTTGTCAATTGTTTGTACGGTCTAAGAAATCAAACAAATGTGACAATTCTTTTACAAAATATTAGAATCGTCTAAGGAGACAATTCTCATGTGTTGCCAAAACATGTTTTATTAAGACATCGGACAAATGTGAAAAGAAAACCCGAATACATTGATATTTCTTTACAAAAACATATTTTGACAACATTTGAGAATCGTCTTAGGAAACGATTCTCATGTGCTGCCAAATCTTGGTTTTATCAAAAAATCAAACAAATGTGAAATTCCACAAGCTAATGCGTAATTATCAATTCATCGGCTATGCGATGACGTGAGCGACTACATAGCGTGGTTTTGGTATGTTTGTTTCCACAGAATTCTAAAGGTCAGTCACACTTTGCACGTGAAACTGGATTAGCTTTTCACTGGATTAGCGACTGATGATTGTAAACACCATCAGGTGTGCAGCTAGACTGAAAATGATATGTCACAAATGTGCTAATTGGGGATTGGGTACGGCCATATTTCTTTTTTGTTACAATCTCGCGTTTTTGCGATCTCGATCTCGCCTCCGCTTTTGGATGTGTAGACAGCATGCGTGTTGGATTTGCGTTCTAGTACGTACATGCATATAAAGCATGCTAGTTCGAATTGCATTCTACGTACGTACGTACATGTAATGTATGCGCAAAACTCAATTTCAACACGCATGCATTCACACACATATTACAGGCCCGTAGCCAAACCTGTTTGAAGGGGGGGGGGGGGGGTCGTTTCGAAGGCACAAGGGGCCTGGGGGTATCTATTAGGGGTCCGGCCTGCAGCCCCCACCCCCCCACCCCCCCCCCCCCCCCCCGCCCCACCCCCCACCCTTCCCCCCCCCCACCGGAAAATTGAAATATAGGTGGGTGGTCTGAAATGCAATTTCCTGCATTCTCCGCAACAGCCGAGCTTCTAACTGTGACCTTCCATACCCGATTTTTATCCTGAAAAATTGGACCTCGAGGCTGGCTGGGGGGGGGGGGGGGGGGGGGGGGGGGGGGAGGGGGGCGTCCGACCGCTCCGACCACCCCCCCCCCCCCCCCCCCACCTCCAGGCTACGGGCCTGCATAATGACTTGAACAAACGTATTTCCAAAAGCGGAAGGCGACATTGTGAAAAGGCCGAGGCGAAAACGCGACATCGCGGTCTCGAAAACGCGAGATAGCCAGGCGAAAACGCGAGAATGAATACAATAGAATCTCACGTTTTCGCCTCGCGATTTGGTCTCGCGTTTTCACGATCTTGTGTATAGGTCGACGATGCGATGCAGTAGCCTAACCAATAACACTATCGTATCGTATGTTTTTTTTTTGCTCAATAAACGTGTATTGGCAGCACATTAGAATCGTCTCCTAAGACGAGTATCATTTTTTGTCAAATTATGTTTTTGTTGTCAAGAAATATAGATGTTTGTCCACATGTGTTCTATTTCTTAATAAAAACGTAAAAATGTTTTTGCAGCACATGAGAATCGTCTCCTAAGACAATGTGTACGTGTCCTATTAGGGACATGTGGCAACCTCGCGTTTTCCAGCTTTGGAGACGAAAACTCAAAATTCTATCATATTCAATCGCGTGTTTTGCAAACACGCCACACATGCATATGATGCATGAGCAAAACTAATCTGAATTTTTCAAAAGCGAAAGGCGAGATCGCGAAAACGCGAGACGATTCTCATTATTTTAGGAAACGATTTTTATGTTTTATTATTGTCGATAAATGTGTTTCAAGTATGCACTTGTCGCAACGTTATGTCCGCGGTGGCACAGTGACAAAAGACCACAAGAATAAATATGTACTATACAATGTTTATTATTATAGATATTTAATATAATATGTATATGTGCCAAGTGCTCAATTGTATTATATTTAACAACTATGATAATAGTTTTTGTTTTGGGACAGTTTCGTATAAGAAATCTTACGAGGACAAGTCACTTTTTCAAAATTACTTGCCCTGAAAATTATATTTTCCGGGACAAGTCCGGGCAAGTCACTTTTGTCAAGTCATCTGTCGGTAATCCAGTTTCACGTGCAAAGTGTGTAGAATTCGGCAAGGAACAAACCTATCTAAACCACGCTATGTAGTCGCTCACATCATCGCTCAGGTCAATGAATTGATATTTATGCATTAGCTCGACAGAGTGCATTTTCACGTGTTTGGTCTCTTGATAAAGCAAGTTTGGCAGCACATGAGAATCGTCTCCAAAGACGATTTTCCTATTTTGTGCCAATATGGTTTTGTAAAAAAAAATACCAATGTATTCATGTTTTCTTTTCACATTTGTTGATTTCTTAATAAAATAGTTTTGGAAACACATGAAAATCGTCTCCTTAGACGATTCTAATGTTTTGTAAAAAAAACATATTGATGCGTTTTGTCACATTTGATTGATTTCTCAATAATAACACGTTTTGACAGCACATGAGAATACTCTCCTAAGACAACATCATTTATATTTTGTACGAATAATAGCATTATTGTCGAGCCCGCTTGCGGAAAGCGATACAGAGTGATCACAATGACGTCCGGGTGTCCGTGCGTATTTTTAATTGTTGACAGTATTATCACCGAAAACCGGCGATGTGACATGGAATGAACTGTCGAACCTAGCCCATAGTCATTGGGGAAACTGTTAGACCGGGCAAACGTTCGACACATTCAGAAATATAATTCGTGTTTCTCGAGTCGGGTGGATGGAGAGGAAATACGATCGATTACACACCTTGAAAATCTAGTTGGCACGTAAATGTCAATTGTCACGTACACCATTTCAGTTTACCGCCGTTACATCAGCGTTATTCTAAGTATGTATGGTCACTCG
Organism: Conchocele bisecta; assembly: GCA_029237695.1. Taxonomy (NCBI): domain Eukaryota; kingdom Metazoa; phylum Mollusca; class Bivalvia; order Lucinida; family Thyasiridae; genus Conchocele; species Conchocele bisecta. The sequence continues at coordinate 2,481,658 of CM055269.1, read as the reverse complement.
TAACGTTAGGGGCATATTTTCCTGCTTTTATAAGGGATGGGTTGTGGCCTAGGGGTAGAACATCTGACTTCCAATCTGGAAGATGTGGGTTCAAACATGCCTTATGCATCAAAAATATACTTTCATAGTACATTTGTATTTCCATCTCACTGGTCTGTCGGATGAGATTATCTGTGTTCACGTCTCTATATGACATTAGCTGTTGCTGGGACGTTAAACCCATTCACTTTCACTTTTTTCCTTCGTTTATACACGTAGAAACGATAATTAAGAACCTTAAAAGTTATTTTCCACCCCGTGAAGGAACTTGAATTTATTTCTCTAAATATTTGTTTCTTGGCATGTCGACACGATGAGACGAAAACGTTAATTTACATAAAATAAATCAATAATCATCGATTGCAAAACGTGATTATAATACCGTATTATATACATGTTTTACACAGTGACTTAGTGTTTTTCGTCTTGGAGCCATAGACTAGAAGAAACAGAATTTGTTTCTACACTGCGTCTGCGAAGAAACGAAAATTAGCATCCTTTGGTTGAACACACCTTGGCGAAAAAAACATCATGACATTTACTACAATTACATTACGTTTCGAAGCCTTGAAGGATTGCTAATTATCGTTCTTTCGTGACATAGAAATTAATTTTAAGGTTGTGAACTGGAAAAAACGAATAAATATGGGGTCAGAATAAATAAAAAACAAAACAAAATTTGTCGTTATTTGATTTATAATATCGTCCCCGGGTCCGAGGGGTAAAATTTACATTCGTTCGCGGCGAGTAAACAAAATGAAATGTTGTGATGGAATGTACAGTCAACTCCATTCAATCAGTGATTCGTCGCATATTGCGGAGTCATTTTGTTGATGTACACAGTAGTGACACAGCGATTCTTCGCATTTTGCTGAGTCATTGTGTCAATGTACAAAGTACAGGCCCGTAGCCAGACCTGTTTGAAGGGGGGGGGGTCGTTTCGAAGGCCCAAGGGGCCTGAGGTATAGGGGGGTTTAAAAAGTGGACCTCGAGGCTGGGCGGGGGGGGGGGTCGTCCGACCGCTCCGACCCCCCCCCCCCCCCCCCCCCCCCCCTCCCCCCCCGGTTACGGGCCTGAAGTAGTAACACAGTGATTCGCCGCAATTCACCAGCTCGCGGCACGTCCACTTTTTGTACATGGCTGCTTTGACGAGTGCGCTTGCGCAAACAGAAAGATTCGCTACCCTGCCATTTCTCGCCTAGAGGTTTCGCACCTTTCCCTAAGGAGTTTTCGGTAACCACGAAAGTGTATGAGGTGCGAAATGTACAGATAGCGAACACGCAGGTAGCGAAAGCGAAACCACCGTAATTCCGAAAAAAAGATACCATCGGCCCATGTCGGCCCATGTCAACTCGGACCCGGGACGATTTAAATCAAATACGACGAAAACTTTACTTTTTTTGAAATTTATTCTGACCCCATATTTATTTTATTTATTTCACCTGCTATATAGCCACCTTGATTTATTTCACCCTATGAAGATAGACCCATGATGTACACAATTCAATTTTAAAAACCCCACCATGCACAAAATTCATTTTTTGGAAAACCCCACCATGCACAAAATTCGTTTGTTGGAACACCCCACCACCCATCCAAATTTAAATCTGGTGCCGTCCAACCCCCCATACCAAAAATTCTGGAAAAGCCCTAACATGAAGCGTTTGCATTCTTCTGCATTTGTTACTGAACTAAACAAATATGTACTAAGTACATCTGCACTTCTTCTTTCAGGGGCTGCCATGTCATTGAAAAGTATGTTTGCCCGTCCATTCAAATTGCGGCTGGAATCATACAGGTATGTTTGCCCGTCCATTCAAATTATGGATGGAATTGTACAGGTATGTTTGCCTGTCCATTCAAATTGCGGCTGGAATCATACAGATATGTTTGCCCGTCCATTCAAATTGTGGCTGGAATCGTACAGGTATGTTTGCCTGTCCATTCAAATTGCGGCTGCAATCATACAGGTATCTTTGCCTGTCCATTCAAATTGTGGCTGCAATCATACAGGTATGTTTTTGCGGCTGGAATCATACAGGTATGTTTACCCGTCCATTCAAATTGCGGCTGGAATCATACAGGTATGTTTGCCCGTCCATTCAAATTGTGGCAGGAATCATACAGGTATGTTTACCCGTCCATTCAAATTGCGGCTGGAATCATACAGGTATGTTTACCCGTCCATTCAAATTGCGGCTACAATCATACAGGTATGTTTGCCCGTCCATTCAAATTGTGGCAGGAATCATACAGGTATGTTTACCCGTCCATTCAAATTGCGGCTGGAATCATACAGGTATGTTTGCCTGGCCATTCAAATTGCGGCTGCAATCATACAGGTTGCCCTCCATTCAAATTGCGGCTGGAATCATACATTATGTTTGCCTGTCCATCCAAATTGCGGCAGGAATCATACATTATGTTTGCCTGTCCATTCAAATTGTGGCTGCAATCATACAGGTATGTTTGCCCGTCCATTCAAATTGTGGCTGGAATCGTACAGGTATGTGTGCCTGTCCATTCAAATTGCGGCTGGAATCATACAGATATGTTTGCCCGTCCATTCAAATTGTGGCTGGAATCGTACAGGTATGTTTGCCTGTCCATTCAAATTGTGGCTGCAATCATACAGGTATCTTTGCCTGTCCATTCAAATTGTGGCTGCAATCATACAGGTATGTTTTGCGGCTGGAATCATACAGGTATGTTTACCCGTCCATTCAAATTGCGGCTGCAATCATACAGGTATGTTTGCCCGTTCATTCAAATTGCGGCTGCTATCATACAGGTATGTTTGCCTGGCCATTCAAATTGTGGCTGCAATCATACATGTTGCCCGTCCATTCAAATTGCGGCTAGAATCATACATTATGTTTGCCCGTCCATTCAAATTGCGGCAGGAATCGTGCATTATGTTTGCCCGTCCATTCAAATTGTAGCTGTAATCATACAGGTATGTTTGCCTGTCCATTCAAATGGCTGGAATCATACAGGTATGTTTGCCTGTCCATTCAAATGGTGGCTGGAATCATACAGGTATGTTTGCCTGTTCATTCAAATGGTGGCTGTAATCATACAAAGGTATACAGTATTTTGCCTGTCATTTCAAAGTGGTGCTGGAATCATACAGGTATGTTTGCCTGTTCATTCAAATTGTGGCTGTAATCATACAGGTATGTTTGCCTGTTCATTCAAATGGTGGCTGGAATCATACAGGTATGTTTGCCTGTCCATTCAAATTGCGGCAGGAATCGTACATTATGTTTGCCTGTCCATTCAAATTGTGGCTGTAATCATACAGGTATGTTTGCCTGTCCATTCAAATTGCGGCAGGAATCGTACATTATGTTTGCCTGTCCATTCAAATGGTGGCTGGAATCATACAGGTAGCTTTTGCCTGATCCAACTCAAATGTGGGCTGGAATCATACAGGTATTTTTGCCAGTTCATTTCAAATGTGGCTGTAAATCATACAGTATGTTTGCCTGTTCATTCAAGGTGGCTGGAATCATACAGGAATGTTTGCCTGTCCATCTCAAATTGCGGCAGAAATCGTACATTATGTTGCCTGTTCCATTTCAAAATTGTGGCTGTAATCATAAGGTATGTTTTGCCTGTCCATTCAAAATTTGCGGCAGGAAATCGGTACATTATTTTGGCCTGACCAATTTCAAGATGGTGCTGGAATCATACAGGTTATGTTTGCCCTGTTTCATTCAAAATGGTGGGCTGGAATCAATACAGGTATGTATGCCTGTTCATTTCAAATGGTGGCAGGTAGGAATCATCAAATGTGCTGGAATCATACAGGTATGTTTGCCTGTTCCATTCAAATGGTCTGGAATCATACAGGTATGTTTGGCCTGCATTCATGCGGCTGTATGGAAACATACGTTTCTGACGTAAAAATATTGATATTGATGGCCTCAGTATTGAAACCTTTGGCTCATGTTTATATGTTGAATACACTATTAACACTACTTAAAGCATGACACTCTGATCAACATAGTTGTGCCAATTGCAATGGACAACTCTTGCATCACTAATTTTCGAGTTATCTCCCTTCGTCTTTTTTGTGCACTGATTTTGTGTCGGGAGTATAACTTGAATACCGTTTGTAATATCTTCTTCATGTACATTACTTGGCCCTAAATGATACTCTTTTTTGTTGATGTTAAGCACCATTTCATTCCATTCCATTGTAATATTTTCATGACACTTCACACATGCGTTGACCATGACCCAAAGATTTGTCACGTGCAAGAATGACAACTCTTTCCTCACTAATCTTCAAATGATCTCCCTTTGTTGTTTTGCGCACTGATTTTGTGTGTGGAGTACAACTTGAATACCATTTGGAATATTTTCATGAAACTACACACATGCATAGACGAACCAAAGGTGTGTTGTTTGCAAGCATGACAATTCTTGCTTCACTAATTTTCGAGTTATCTCTCTTTTTTTCGCAGATCAATTTCTTCTCGATCCAAAACTGGATTACTCTTTGGAATATTTTTGTGACATTTCACTCTTCCATAAAAGGTGCATCTCGTGCAACAGATTAGTTATCCCATTCAATTTTTTTATTTATTGACTCCCGTGTTTATGTGGTGATGGCGATACACATGCGCTTGTGGACAAGCGTCAATTTCTAGGTTTTGTTGAATTTATGGTAAATGGAATGCTGGTTAACATCAGACAGACAGAACTTGTGACAAATGTAGATTCTGTTTATGCTCACATCCACATCCAGATGTGAACATTCTCTTGTTACTGACAGATGAACTAATAACATTTGGTACAACAGGTTGCAAGGATAATTATTTACAACATGCTATCAATTATATCATGCCAATGTATATTCCATGATTAATACATTGGTTATAAAGTTTGTCATTTCCAAAATCTACAATGGCCATGTTACACAGTGACTCTAAACCATCACGTCACTCCACTCTCCTAATTTTAGAACTACAGGTATGACAATCTTACAACATATATTCTGCTAGCAACACCTTTATGATAGCAGCACAAGTCCATACAAAATCAATGTTCTGTAGTGCACTCAATACGGTATACATGGTGAATACTCTGTGTACAGGCAAGATAGCCTATATAAATGTGCAATCTACATAACCTGCGTAGAGATGACTGTGTTATAAAAATCGCCCAAAATCAGACTGGGGCTACATATATCGGATAGGATGTTGTACATAATTGTACGAAAGGTGAGACTGGCTGATAGCTTGTCCCTGCTAAGATGGCTCAGATGGCTCAGATGGCAACTCAATGCACAGTATAGTATACACTAAGAAGAACCGTGTAAGATACACTTTCACATTTACGAAGCTAGTGTCTTCAAAACAAAGGATGGTGTTCTATGAAGTCGGTCCTTAATAATTCTCCTGATGGCAGACTCGATACTTCACTCTGACACAGAATGAGGACAGCAGAGGCCCTGACATGACAGACTCCATGGCTGCATATGCTGGTTTTGTGACCAGTGTAGCTCCTGATCAAATAGCATACTCCTGAAGCCTGATAATGAGCTATATTTCTTGTTAGAAGCATGTCAGGTGTTTCATTAATGGAATGGCGAACAGTGCAAATCCTCAGCAGACTGTGCGGATGCACAGTCTGATCTGGATCTGCACTGGGCGCAAAACCCATAAGCCCCATATCTCCTGTCACAGCCACAAATGTGGTTAGTGAGTCTTGTATACATGCATTTGTTACAGAGGGAAGCTCGGCTGGGCATACGGATCAAACAGTGACTCCCTGGCCATCCTCAATGCTTATAAGGTACGTCCACACAGATGTTCTACAAACAGATGTTCTACACACAGATGTTCTACAAACAGATGTTCTATGTTGCAATGTTTTGGATTGATTTCTCATTGCAGTATATAGTATTCAGCTCTGTTCCGATAACATTTCTATTCTTCACAAGGTGGCTCAGTGTTTTGGACCATTGTGATAGTGTGTCTACATGAATGGGCCTCGTGGCTTTGGGACCAGGGTATACCCAGATTGCCTGTGCCCACTTAGTTTGCTCCGGGATGTCACAGTTCGCCATTCAGTCCGTGAATCCACCATCATATTTCTTACAAAGCAATATCCGTATTTATCAGACTGTATGTTTGTGTTCAGATCAAATGTTAAGACTGACCACAAATGTGACAATACATTTTTCGAGTCCCATTGATCTGTATTCTCCACAATGAGCAGCTTCATCGTGGCTCTGTGGTTACGTCGCTGACATTATACATTCCTGTTGATGATCAAGTGTTCTCGCAGCCAGTGGTTTTTTCAGTGTGACCGTAGTTAAAGACACTAACCATAGCCTAGTCATTTAAGATAGGGACTTACAAATGTGACTGTCCCATGTGTCAGATTTATCAGACGATCTGGACAATAACGGAGAATGCTATACACATGGTTCCCGACGGGCCTTAAAAACCTGGGGCCCGTTTCATTAAACTTAGTACGACGAAAATTTTTGTATGAGCAAAATTAAGATCGACTGGAAATTTCAATTGATGGATTTACATTTATTGAGCATACGCTGCATATGCAGCCTATGCTCAATAAATTTAAATCCAATAATCGTTTACAAGAAACATTGTTAATGTGAAATTTACTGACTATCATAAGTTCGCACTTTAAAACAAACATTTTATTCATACAAAGTTTAGTGAAACGGGCCCCTGGAATTTGACAAAAGGCCTTGAATTTCCTGGAATTCTGTAAGAAAAAAATAATACTAATAAAGGATCACGAAAAACTCTCGGTGCTGACAGCATAAACCTGGCTGAGGCCGTGCAAATACCTGCTTTTTGTCGCGCCCACTTGCGGAAAGCGCGATATAGTCGGCACTTTGGCGTACGTACGTGTGTCGGGTTAAAGTTTTTGGTTAAAGTGTTTTGGTTAAAGTTTTTCGTTATACTATATCTCTGCAACTGCTTTGCCCATTACCTTGAAACTTCACATGGGTGTTTATCATCATCTATATTTTCATTTTACCCCCCCTCCCGTGCGGCCCCTGTGCCCAATGTCAAGGTCAAATTACTTTGAAGATTTTTGTTCAAGTTTTTGGTTCAAGTTTTTTGGTTCAAGTTTTTAGCTCACCTGAGCAAAGCTCATGTGAGCTATTGTTATGGCAAAGTGTCCGTCGTCCGTCCGTCCGTGAACATTTTCAATCATCTTCTTCTCCCGAACTGCTGAGCCGATATTGGTTAAACTTCACAGGGATGATATATGGGTGATGCCATTTCAGATTTGTTAAAATGGAGGTCATCGACAATCCAAGATGGCCGCCATGGAAAAGTAGGTCAAATTCTTAAAAAATCTTCTTCTCACGAACCGCCAGGCCGATTTTGACGATACTTGGTATGAATGATCGATAGTTAGCGCTGTTTCAGATTTGTTCATATGGTGGCCCGTGGGTCAAAAATGGGCGTCGCCCGAGGGGTCAAATAGGGGTCAAATTTTATTTTTAACCGAATATAGTCATGTAATATATCAAATCGAAGGTATTGACGAGTCAATCACTCTGGAACATTTTTTGTCTAAATCATATGATTACATCATCCAAGATGGCCACCGATAGTTCAAATGGTCATTCTTTTACTAAAGATTTCAAACGTCTTTTTCTTGTAAACTGCTTGGCCGAAATTGGCCAAACTTAACTGTAATGGTCTGTGGTTGAAGCCTGTTCATTTTTGTTAAAATGGAGGTCATCACCAAATCCAAGATGTCCGCCGTTGAAAAGTAGGTCAAATTCTTAAAAAATCTTCTTCTCACGAACCGCCAGGCCGATTTCGACGATACTGGGTATGAATGATCGATAGTTAGCGCTGTTTCAGATTTGTTCATATGGTGGCCCCTGGGTCAAAAATGGGCATCGCCCGAGGGGTCAAATAGGGGTCAAATTATATTTTTGACCGAATATGGTCATATAATATATCCAATCCAAGGTATCGACGAGACGATCACTCTGGAGCATGTTTTGCCAAAATCAGATGATTACGTCATCCAAGATGGCCACCGACAGTTCAAAAGGTTGTTCTTTTACTAAAGATTTCAAAGGACTTCTTCTTGTGAACTGCTTGGCCGATATTGACCAAACTTAACTGAAATGGTTTGTTGGTGAAGCCTGTTAATTTTTGTCAAAATGGAGGTCATCACCAAATCCAAGATGTCCGCCGTTGAAAAGTAGGTCAAATTGTCAAAAAATCTTCTTCTCACAAACCGCCATGCCGATTTCGACGAAACTTGGTGTGAATGATTGATATTTAATGCTGTTTCAGATTTGTTCATATGGTGGCACCTGGGTCAAAAATGGGCGTGGCCCGAGGGGTCAACTAGGGGTCAAATTATATTTTGGACCGAATATGGTCATATAATATATCCAATCCAAGGTATCGACGAGACGATCACTCTGGAGCATGTTTTGCCAAAATCAGATGATTACGTCATCCAAGATGGCTGCCGACAGGTCAAAAGGTTGTTCTTTTACTAAAGATTTCAAAGGACTTCTTCTTCTTGTGAACTGCTTGGCTGATATTGACCAAACTTAACTGAAATGGTTTGTTGGTGAAGCCTGTTCATTTTTGTCAAAATGGAGGTCATCACCAAATTCAAGATGTCCGCCGTTGAAAAGTAGGTCAAATTGTCAAAAAAAATTCTTCTCACAAACCGCCCAGCCGATTTCGACGAAACTTTGTATGAATGATCGATAGTTAACGCCGATTCAGATTTGTTCATATGGTGGCACATTCGCAATATATGTTAGATCAGAAGGTACCAACAAATTCTGTGGAACATTTGAAGTTGTAAGTGAAGAGTCTTTGTGAAATCAAGATAACCACTATGGAGGCTTTTAGGTGAGCGATACAGGCCCATTTGGGCCTCTTGTTTGTTATACTATATCTCTGCAACTGCTTCGCCCATTACCTTGAAACTTCACATGGGTGTTTATCATCGTCTATATTTTCATTCTACCCCCCTACCGTGCGGCCCCTGTGCCCAATGTCAAGGTCTAATTACTTGGAAATTTTTGGTTAAAGTTTTTGGTTAAAGTTTTTTCATGTACTATATCTATGCACCTACTTTGCCCATTACCTTGAACCTTCACATGCCTGTTTATCATCATCCATATTTTCATTCTACCCCCACCCGTGCAGCCCCTGTGCCCAATGTCAAGGTCAAATTACTTTGAAGTTGTTGGTTAAAGTTTTTTTATGTACTATATCTCTGCACCTGCTTTGCCCATTACCTTGAAACTTCACATGGGTGTTTATCATCATCTATATTTTCATTCTACCCCCCTCCCGTGCGGCCCCTGTGCCCAAGGTCTAATCACTTTGAAATTTTTGGTTAAAGTTTTTGTCGCATCTGCTTGCGGAAAGCGCGATATAGTTGGCACTTTGGCATACGTCCGTCCGTATGTACGTGTGTCCGGTTAAAGTTTTTTGGTTAAAATTTTTCCGTCTACTATATCTCTTTTTTTAGTGTCCATGCCTCGCCCCATTTAGTTTATTACGATTACCGCCCTTTGTTCCAACAGGTGATAGTTCGACCGAAAGTAAACTGTTACAGTATTAAAACTGATTGACAATTTAATTTATTTTCTCAGTTTGCGAATTACTAGCAGGTAGCTGGTTTAGCCAACATTATTTCTGGATACATGAATGCGAATAATGCTGTCATCTATTAATGGTATCGTGTTGGAAGAATGCGGCATGCGTATATCGGCACTAAGTTTGTTTTTTATAGATAGGGTAAATGGACAACAGTCTAAAATGTGCGTTATCTATTTCCGTATCAATATTTCAAAGTGTTATATAATATCAATGCACACTGGTTATGATATCTTCTTATAAATGGTTTATACAGTTTTGGCTATTTAGCTGAAATTGTTTTTTAAATAAATGAAAGTTGTGATTGACAATAAAATAATGAAAATCATGCAACTGCGATTCCTAGCAAATCATTGGGTAGAACAATTGGATTACTCTGATAGTGTGCAACATTTGATTGGAGGTCATGTGGCCACACACTAACAGCACATATCAGTTCAGAGAGATTGTTCTTTATATCTATTTATAGACGTGGGAGAGCAAGCGTGACTCGGGGGCGTTCCGGCGGACGGGCGCGGGCGAGTCGGGCTGGGGTAAGCAGTACTACCTGCAGATACGGCGCCTGCGCGAGGTGAGTGTTGGCAGATACAAGGGGACCTCTCTAACCCAACAATAGCCTGGTGATTCTCACATGGGCACATATCACAGAGCTCCAGATAAGTTTTGTATTGAAAGAGTATTATACCTCCATATTTCAAATTCCTGGCATATTTTACTTTTACAAATTTATTATTTTCTTCCTTTGATATTAAATAGGGAACAAATGATAATTTATTTTTTCAATTCACTTACATGAGCTGCAAAAAGCAAACATTGTTTGCTTTTTGCAGCTCAATTAAGTGAATTTTCAACTTTATTATAGTATTTTCACTAAAATTTGAAAATCAATGCGTATTTTCACTTTGCTGTGAGTATTTTGTACTCCCACTTTCGATAATCAATGCGTATTCTGCTAAAATAAGTGCATAAAATACGCCAATACGCACCTTATCTGGAGCATGTATCAAAACCTGTGTGTGTTGAACGGTTTTGTGTAATAAATGACACTATCATCAGTTAAATGACAGTCGAACCCATCAAAACTAGCCCTTAGACCGCTACTCACAACAATTGTCGTTTACTGTTGCTTTTATATCTTGCCTTATTTCTAAATAAAAACATGGTTTGACAGCACTTCAGAATCATTTCCAATGGAAATGATTCTGAAGTGCTGTCAAAGCGTGTTGTAAATTATTTGAAAGTGCTGTTAAAGCATGTTTTTGATGATAAAAATGGAAAATAGAAAATAAACAACAGACGACAACAAATAAGGGTTAGAGACACTCAGGATTTCAGATTGTCGGTTCAGCGAGTTTCTACTATACTTGTGTACTTGAACACTAATTTGAAGTAAGCTGAAGGTTTCGATGCTTTATGTAAGTGCAAAATTATGATAGTCTGTAAATTTCACATTAACACTGTTTTCTTTTAAACGATTATTGGATTTACATTTATTGAGCATAGGCTGCATATGAAGCCTGTGCTCAATAAATGTAAATCCATCAATTGAAATTTCCAGATGATCCTACATTTTCACTTTAATACGAGAACTTTAGTTATATGAAGTTTAATGAAACGGGCCCCTGGTGCATATTATGTATTCACCTTGAGTAGATCTTGTCTGCACACTAACTACAGTTCTAATTGACCGATCTTAACGAAATTCTCCCATTGACGGCCATTTTTAATTCTCACTTGCTGTATCCTTATCCATGGTGGCAGTCAGGTGGGAGCATGCGATGAGTAATTTTACGATCGGGGTTTATCCTTAACGGAATCCTGACCGGAGACTTGGTTTGGCCCTCACGTACATCGTTGGCTATCATGTATGTGGCAGTTGTAGATGGTTTTACCCCTTATGTGAGTGTTACTATTATTTGTAATCCTATTACTTTTAGGGGATGTGACCAAGTGACATTGGTATGGTCTGGTCAGGTTATTATAATACCGGTATTATAAAAAAAAAAATTTATGTAAATATTCCATTCTGATTTTGGGATTTTCCCCTAAATGCGGGATTGAACCTGTTGGCCCGTCTTTAAATGACCTTAGCGATTGATAGGCCATTAAACACCAATCAATCAATCAAATCCTTGTCCATGCAATTACTTCAGAAGTGCTATTTGATGTATCTTAACCAAATTCGGTATACATGTTTATCACAGCAAGATGAAAGAACCCTATTGATTTTCAACATATTTGGATAACTTATCTTCCCTTGGGGTCCATCTTTTAATTTTTACATTCAGTGTCCTTGTCTACTTCATCGATCACAACCAAATTTGGCTTACATCTTTATCATGGCAAGATGAAGAACCCTATTGATTTTCACAATTTTCCAGCCATGTTTAATTTTAGCCTGTATCCTGGTCCGCGCTATAACTCAAGTTCTGCTTGATGGATCGTAACCAACTTTGGTACATATGTTTATCATGGCAAGAGGAAGAACCCTATTAATATTTAGTGAGTCGTCTCCCTGTGTTGACAGGCCATTCATGCTCGACGAGTGTAGATTGTTACCTTCGACACTCTTGTTGGTTATCCGTTAAAGTGTTGGCCATGGGTATGTGTTTGTATGTTTACTTGCCTGTCTATCTGATTTAGCTGATGATATTATTTGAGGGTGCTAACTGTCTGTGTATCCGTCTGTCTGGGTGCTAACTGTCCATGCTGCTTTTCTATCTGTGGGGGCTTTTACTAACTATGTACATCCGTCTGTAGATCAGTGAGCTGGTGAAGGAGCTGGAGAAGCGACTGATGAAGTTCAACATCCAGAAGCCGCAGCACAAACCGCACTACAAGATGAGTGACGACCAGGAGAAACTGCTCCTCAAGGTCAGTGATATAGATATACGTCAAGGTCAGTGATATAGATATACCTCAAGGTCAGATCCTTTGAGATCAGTGCTGTAGATATATCTCAAGGTCAGATCCCTCAAGGTCAGTGATATAGATATACATCAAGGTCAGTGTTGTAGATATACCTCAAGGTCAGTAATGTATATGTACCTCAAGGTCAGTGATATAGATATACCTCAAGGTCAGTGATATAGATATACCTCAAGGTCAGTGATATAGATATACCTCAAGGTCAGTGCTGCAGATATACCTCAAATCATTTCAAAGTGAGTTCAAAGTGAGTGATGTATGTACACTTCAAGGTCAGTGATGTAGATGTACCTCAAGGTCAGATCCCTCAAGGTCAGTGATGTAGATATACCTCAAGGTCAGATCCCTCAAGGTCAGTAATGTTGATGTACCTCAAGGTTAGTGGTGTAGATATAGTAGATATATAATACCTCCAGGTCCGTTGTTACCATGATTTTCTATTCATCGGTACTTTATTCCACATTGTGTTTTGTTTGTGCAGGTTGTGTTGTGTGGGGCGTTCTACCCGAACTTCTTCATCCGCGGGGAGATAGATGAGATGGAGTCACTCAAGTCCCTATCTGGTCGCGACCCGCTCAACACCGTCATGGTAAATATCCAACTCAACACCGTCATGGCAATGTGTCGTCAGACTATGTTGGTGATATTTGTCTTTCCGGATGTCTGAATATCTGATCACTGGTGCACAGAACTGAAGGAAAATACAGTGTTTGCCCTGTTGCCCCTTCAGACTTTCTCCTGTCCTGATTCGATTCTAACCAATAGTATAGGTCTATATCAGATTACAGGATCGCTAGCAGACCACAAGCTACACTGAACACCTGCCATAAGCCCCATTTCCCCCGTGACAACCCCATATGTAACCTCCCCATATGACTTTGTACCGTAGAACATGTGCATTCAATTTTTTCATGAAAATATTTTACAGAATGTGTGATATTTTCAGTAAATGACGAAAGTTGATGAAATTTTCTTAGCAAATGTGGACTTCTTTGCTCTGAACATTTCGTTAACTTTCGTCAGTTACAGAAAATATCGTAAATATTGTAAGCATTTCTTCATGAAAATCACATGGCTTGTCTCGTACATGGATATATGTGTTTGTAACTGAAGACATGTATCTTAGGGGTTTTGCGATCCATTGTTAATCCAGATCAGCCTGTGCGGATGCACATTCTGATCCGGATGTGCACTGTTCGCCAGTCCATCAATGAAACACCTTTCCTGCTTCTAACAAGCTATTATAGATCCCTCTCTGTGTATAGGTGAAGGGCCTGCCCTCCAACCAGGGCACACTGTACAAGCAGGCCCTGGAGGACCACTTCAGGACCCGCTGCTTCGAGTCGAGCCCCAAGGCATACTTTGAGGAGACGAGGTAACCAGAGCTCTAGTTAAGATGCGTAATTTGACCAAATATTCAATGTATTTTTCTTAGTTCTTCACCAAAAATGGCAAGTTGGGAGTTCTTTAGAATCGTCTCAATGAGACGATTCTAAAGCACTCCCAACTTGTCATTTTTGGTGAAGAAATAACAAAATTCCCCCCAAAGTTGATGAAATTACGCACCTTAAAGGTACATGCCCACGCAGTAGTCACAAAATGTTCTTTATAGGAATTAAATAAGTGTATAATTATGTCACTATTCCACCAGTTCTAAAAATTACGAGTGCCCGCTATACAAATATAATAATTTATTAATTATCAATTTACTGTTAGCGACGTGCGGCGGTAACAGTCTATTTTGATAATGTGCGGGGACGACGACTTTCACATCATGGCTTGCGGTGCGCATGCGCAGTATACTACGCGCGCCAGTAGGCTTCCCAATATGTAAACAAGAATATCAACATGTCGAAACGTCCAGGACGGAAATTGTATGAAACGGCGTCGGCCAAAAAAATGGCGAAATGTCTGAGGGACAGACAGTACAGAGAGAGAGAGAGTGGTTAACATTGGCGACCAGATCACCAAATGGAAAGAGTTACGTGGAGATTTAGATTTGGACTCGAACAGAGATTTTTCTTCTCAACTTCCGATACTTCACTGCGCATGTCAAAGATGTGATATGATTGACCGTGTCACGTGACGCGTGTTGGTAAAAATAGCACGAGGTAGGAAAATACCCTTTCTGGTTGCGGCATATAAAATGCGATTTAACACCAATTAACATGTGCCGTAATTAAAAATAACTCGTTAGTGGGTAGACAGATGGCTCATATAAGGCATGACAGAAAATGAAAAGTAGTAGTACAGTGTAACCTGCTGCGTGGGCATGTACCTTTAACTGGAGGTCTGGGTAACGTGCCACTGGTCTACCTGTACACAAGTACTCGAGCTATTCAATGTCTGCTTCTGCTACAGTTATCTTCTTGTTAATGTCACTACGCACCTGGGGCCCGTTTCACTAAACTTCGTACGACTAAGATGTTCGTAAATGCAAATTTATGATAAGTCTGTTAATTTCACATTATCACAGTTTTATTGTAAACATTATTGGATTTACATTTATTGAGCATAGACTGCATATGCAGCCTATGCTCAATAAATGTAAATCCATCAATCTAAATTTCCAGACAATTCTAAATTTGCGCTTACAAACATTTTAGTCCTAAGAAGTTTAGTGAAACGGCCCCCTGATTCCTGAAACTCCCATTTAGCAAAATGCAGCCAATAGCCCATAAACATATTTTTGTCAGTAACTGGCGCAATAAATTTTGCCCCACTTACTAGACAAAAAATGTGTTTATGCAATAACTCTTTAAGTAGAGTTTAGTGGCATCTTGTCAATAAATATTGTTAACCGACTAGATCGACATTATTTCTGACAGTTGACGACATCCACTGTCACTCGCTGGAATATATTATTTAATTTATTATGCCGGACATGATATTCTTCTATATGTACATTGCATGCATCGCAAATACATGTAGCGTTATTTCATTTATTTAATTTATAAACACTGAAAGTAAATGTTGAAACTGTCTCCAACGTGTATAATTACAGTATGGACTAGTACATGTTACAGTAAATTTCGGCCATCAAAACATCCACACAACCATCTTGTACATGTAGCATAACCTTATGTCAGTATATGTTCTAGACCTCATGTCTAACAACCATAGCAGTATGCTGGGAAAACATCTATCTGGCTATAGAATGTAAATGTTTGTTTTCAGGGCCTACATAGAGTTCCCGTGGAAACCAAGTGCCAGATCCAAGGTGCATGATGGTGTGTACATGGCGTGTAAGATGAGGTCAGTAGTTAACACTCATACAACCAGTACAAGTAAATTGTTTTATGTGGTAAAAATATGGAAATGTGTAGAAATTACAAATATATTGTTTCTGTATATGTGGCTGTGACTGGAGAAATGGGGCTTATGGGTTTTGCGAACAGTGTAGATCCAGATCAGGCTGTGCATCTGCGCAGGATCAGGAGCTGCACTGTTCGCCATGCCATCAGTGAAACACCCGTCATGCTTCAAACCAGCAATATATAATAAACACATGGTTAATGCCGTCGAATATAAAATATAGTCGGTTGAGATTTAGACAGCTTTATTGTGGCGAGCTTTAGTGAGCCCCTACAAAGTTGTTGGGGCGAAACCTAAGATATTTTAGATTCGACAGCACTATCCATGTATTTAGTTGAACACAATTGCTTGAACGTGTGTGACACATGTTTTGACGTCATTCGCTAGTGGTTTTGTGTCTTATTATATTTCTGATTTATGTACGATGAGCTTCAATATTGGCTGGCTTTAGACCTCACAGTTGTCATAATAAGCATTTAAATCATAATGGACGTGTATTTGTCATTTGTTTCTTCACAAATACTGTAAAAATGAATAATGTTCAGCTGAATCAACAGGAATTTACATTTTTAAATCGGCCGCCATTGTGAATTTGCTGTTGCGAATGACAAATCAAGAGTCCGCGATTTGGGGTCAAATAAAGGCAAAAACGGCACTTCATATGTATTAGGTTACTTCGGATATATATTTTTGGCTTTCTTGTATGTGAGAGTTGAGTCAGGCTATGCCCCATATATAAAAGTAAGATTAACGCTAATCCTAGTACTTTTAGGGGATGGGATAAATGATGCTGGTGTGGCGAGGGCCTGGCACCAGATCAGGTTGTTCTAATTTCAGGACTGAATATATATTTTGATTGTAAATATTGAGTTCTGAAGTTGGGATTTACCCCCCTCGGACAGGTGGATACGGGACTCGACCCCGTTGACCCGTCTGCGTGTAGACTCCCTGAGGCTTGTACCTCTATGTCAGAAAAGCAGACGTTAAACCCTATTCACTCACTCACTCACTCGGATATAAACATCATTTATTCAACCCCCTTCATTATGCTACATGGAGCAATGGTTGTGGTATATAGATCATTATCAGACTACAGGAGACGTGTCACGTGTCACAGCCACTTTCCATGTTGCATTTTGATCAAGTTTGAAAAGGCACAACCAACTCAATACATGAGTGATGGTTTAACCCATCACAGGCTGAAGATTCACCAGTTTTCTGATGAAAACATTGATATTTTCTTTATTTTTATTCTAAAGTACAGTAGAACCTCTCTAAACCAGACACCCTGGGAGGTCCACAGGGTGTCTGGTTTAGAGAGGTTCTACTGTAAAACAGACAGATGACTACTTCAAGACACGCGTGGATGATTTGCGATCATGAACATACATTATCATTGGAGGTAAATGATATAAAAATGAAGTACAACTAACATGTCTTGGTTTCCGGTTTAGAGAGGTTCCACTGTATATACAGTCTATACTCGTTTACTCGAAAGTCCGGGGACTGAGGAAAATACTTTGAGCTAACGAAAATTTGAGTTAACAAGTTATTTACAGAAAAATTTGTACATGGGACCAAGAATTTGACTTATCAGTAGTTTGACTTAAGAGAGTTGGAGGTAACTAGTGTAGACTGTGTTAGAAACTTAGCTACAAGGCTATGCCGAGTTTCTTTTAAATCAATCAATGAGTTTCACTACACAAACGTGTTATGAATTTTAATGAATGGTGTTATTATTCTGTGAAATTCTATTTTGAAATAATTTAGGTTTACAGATGTCAAACAATAATTGTGCACTGGACGCTCTCTGAACGAGGAACACCGAGGGGTGTTTGTTGGTGTTCCACTAACCAGTATATGCTTATACACAGAACTCCAGTTAAGGTGCATAATTTAACCAACTTGGGGTGAAATTTTGTTATTTCTTCATCAAAAATGGCAAGTTGGGAGTCCTTTAGAATCGTCTCATTGAGAAATTTACCTCCAAGTTACGTACCTTAACTGGAGCTCTGTATACAGATGTACATGCAGGTATTATTTGATCCCCCTCATACATTTCTACAGACAGCTGCGACTGCCTATCGTGATAGACCTATTCTCATCAGACGAGGCCCACACGATGTTACAGCGTCTTCACGCCGCACAGGATCGCGCTGCTGGGCCCACCCAACTCCGGACAAACAGGTAACTGACCTCACTGCAACCTGCTCTAAAAATGTTATGACACGAATTTGAGTATAGCACGAACATGACATGGCACACAAGTTTACTTTTACTATGCTATACATTTTACGATGGATATAACGAGTCGCTTCAGCATGATAGTTTTGGATGAACCACAACAGGGTTTGTTTACAGATTAAGGTTCAAATGTGCACGTATAAACAATCTGTTTGATCTGTTCTCGAAAAATATTGTCACTATGCAGTAATGTAAAATTATTATTATAAACAATTATAAACTTTGGATCGAGAATGTGTGTTATTCGTTCTCCACTCTCACAGAGACGGCTGAAATACAAGTTCAACAGTAGTTTGATACGAGTGTTGAGCCCATTGTTTATTTTATATGCAGTCCTCTGCCCTCATTAATTCCACTCAAAAACTAAATGGGTTGCCAACTGAGGAAAGGAACCTTATGAGATTTCCAACAACTGTAGGTCCTGAGTATAGTGCACAGTAACAGTTATATTATGGCTGACCAGCGAACAGCATTGTCCCTGATCAGCCTGTGTCGTACACATCGTTAAGTCTCTTATGCCATTAGGTACGTTTTGTCAGCCAGAGATCCAGTATGTGACTGTAAAATGCAGTGCTTCAGCAGGTCGGAACTGCACAATTATATTAGTGACGATCTGACAAAACCACGGTCGGTTTACTTTGGCGCACAGTTAAGACCTCCACCAGCCTACTGATTAGTCATATTTTGCCATTTGTTCAGTGTTTTATGGTCAATCCAAGTATGAAAGTGTTTTCCTATCAGACAATGAGCATACAGGCTGATCTGACTATACCTGTACGGGATAGAATACACCCAGTTTATTGTGATTAGTACACTCGCTCTATTCACTGTGTGTGGCAGGTTGACGACAGGTCAGGTGACGGAGGAGGCAGGCAGCTCACGCGTGGCCTCCCAGGTGGCGCCACCAGACGCCACTCTGATGATGGTCAGCATCTGTGTCACCGCTGTAAGTATATACATGTGGCATACACGCATGGTACCGCTGTAAGTATATACATGTGGCATACATGCATGGTGTCACCGCTGTAAGTATATACATGTGGCATACATGCATGGTGTCACCGCTGTAAGTATATGCATGTGGCATACACGCATGGTGTCACCGCTGTAAGTATATACATGTGGCATACACGCACGGTGTCATCGCTGTAAGTATATACATGTGGCATACACGCATGGTGTCACCTCTGTAAGTATATACATGTGGCATACACGCATGGTGTCACCTCTGTAAGTATATACATGTGGCATACACGCATGGTGTCACCACTGTAAGTATATACATGTGGCATACACGCACGGTGTCATCGCTGTAAGTATATACATGTGGCATACACGCATGGTGTCACCTCTGTAAGTATATACATGTGGCATACACGCACGGTGTCATCGCTGTAAGTATATACATGTGGCATACACGCATGGTGTCACCACTGTAAGTGTATACATGTGGCATACACGCATGGTGTCACCGCTGTAAGTATATACATGTGGCATACACGCATGGTGTCACCACTGTAAGTATATACATGTGGCATACATGCATGGTGTCATCACTGTAAGTATATACATGTGGCATACACGCATGGTGTCACCGCTGTAAGTATATACATGTGGCATACACGCATGGTGTCACCTCTGTAAGTATATACATGTGGCATACATGCATGGTGTCACCGCTGTAAGTATATACATGTGGCATACATGCATGGTGTCATCACTGTAAGTATATACATGTGGCATACACGCATGGTGTCACCGCTGTAAGTATATGCATGTGGCATACACGCATGGTGTCACCGCTGTAAGTATATACATGTGGCATACACGCATGGTGTCACCGCTGTAAGTATATACATGTGGCATACACGCATGGTGTCATCGCTGTAAGTATATACATGTGGCATACACGCATGGTGTCATCGCTGTAAGTGTATGCATGTGGCATACACATGGTGTCACCGCTGTAAGTATATATATGTGGCATACACGCATGGTGTCACCGCTGTAAGTATATGCATGTGGCATACACGCATGGTGTCACTGCTGTAAGTATATGCATGTGGCATACACGCATGGTGTCACCGCTGTAAGTATATACATGTGGCATACACGCATGGTGTCACCGGACGCATGGTGTCACCGCTGTAAGTATATACATGTGGCATACATGCATGGTGTCACCACTGTAAGTATATACATGTGGCATACACGCATGATGTCACCGCTTGTAAGTATATACATGTGGCATACACGCATGGTTGTCACCGCTGTAAGGTATTTACATGTGGCATACACGCATGGTGTCACCGCTGTAAGTATATACATGTGGCATACACGCATGGTGTCACCACTGTAAGTATATACATGTGGCATACACGCATGGTGTCACCGCTGTAAGTTTATGGCATGTGGCATACACGCATGGTGTCACCGCTGTAAAGTTTATACATGTGGCATACACGCACGGTTGTCATCGCTGTAAGTATATAACATGTGGCATACACGCATGGTGCACCTCTGTAAGTATATACATGTGGGCATTTACGCATGGTGTCACCTCTGTAAGTATAGACATGTGGCATACACGCATGGTGGTCACCACTGTAAGTATATACATGTGGCTATCACGCACCGGTGTCATCGCTGTAAGTATATACATGTGGCATACACGCATGGTGTCACCTCTGTAAGTATATACATGTGGCATACACGCACGGTTGTCATCGCTGTAAGTATATACATGTGGCATACACGCATGGTGTCACCACTGGTAAGTATATACATGTGGCATACACGCATGGTGTCACCGCTGTAAGTATATACATGTGGCATACACGCATGGGTGTCACCTGCATGTAAGTATATACATGTGGCCTACATGCATGGTGTCATCGCTGAAGTAGGTATACATGGCATACACGCATGGTGTCACCGCTGTAAGTATATACATGTGGCATACACGCATGTTGTCACCCGCTGTAAGTGTAGTAATACATGTGGCATTACCGCCTGGTGTCACCGCTGGTAATATTATACATTGGCCTACACCGCATTGGTGTCAACCTTGTAATAATACATGTGGCATTACACGCATGGTGTCATCCGCTGTACAGTATATACATGTGCATACACGCATGGTGTCACGTTGTAAGTATATATATGTGGCATACACGCATGGTGTCACCGCTGTAAGTATATATATGTGGCATACACGCATGGTGTCAGCTTTGTAAGTTTATACATGTGGCATACATAGCATGGATGTCACGCTGTAAGTATATAATGTGGAATACGACGCATGGTGTCACCGCTGTAGTATATCTGTAAGTATATGCCATGTGGATACACCGCATGGTGTCACCGCTGTAATTGTATAGTATATACATGTGGCATACACGCATGGTGTCAGACACTGTAAGTATATACTGTGGCATCACGCAATGGTGTCACCGCTGTAAGTTTATACATGTGGATACACGCATGGTGTCTCCGCTGTTGTTGTAAGTTTATCATGTGGCATACACGCTTGGTGTCTCCACTGTAAGTATATACATGTGCTTACATGCTTGGTGTCACCGCTGTATGTATTATACTTGTGGCCTTACACGCATGGTGTCACCGCGTAAGTATATACATGTGGCATTCACGCATGGTGTCAACACTGTAAGTATATACTTTGTGGCATTCACGATTGGTGTCACCGCTGTAAGTATTATACATGTGGCATTTACACTCATGGTGTCACGCTGAAGTATATACATGTGGCATACACGCATGGTGTCACCGTGTAAAGTATATACATGTGGCATTACACGATGGTGTCACCACTGTAAGTAATATAATGTGGCATTTCAGCAGGTTGTCACGCTGTAAGTATTTCATTGTGGCATACACGCATGTGTCACGCTGTAAGTAGTATACATGTGGCATACACGGCTGTAGAGTATAATACATGTGGCATACATGCAATGGTTGTCAACGCTGTATAGTATTATAATGTGGCTTTCACGATGGTGTCACCGCTGTAGTATATTCATGTGGCATACACGCATGGTCTTCACGCTGGTAAGTATCATACATGTTGCATACCATGCATGGTGTTCACCGCTGTAAGTATTATAACATGTGGCCATACACGCATGGTGTCAGCGTGTAAGTATATTCATGTGGCATACACGCAGGTGTCACCGCTGTTAAGTATATAATGTGGCAATAAATGCATGGTGTCACCGCTTTGTAAGTATATACATGTGGCATTACCGCCATGAGTGTATCGCATGTAAGTATATACATGTGGATAATGCATGGTGTCACACTGTAAGTATATACATGTAGGCATAACATGCTGGTTCACCGCTGTATGTATATACCTGGGCATAGACCGCATGGTGTACGATTGTAGTATATACATGTGGCATACACGCATGTGTCAACGCTGTAAGTTTATATTACATGTGGCATACATGCATGGTGTCACCGCTGTAAGTTATACTGTGGCATACAGGCATGGGTTGTTGTCACCGGCTGTAGTTTACTAATGAGGCTATACACGAATGTACGCTTGTAAGTATATTCATGTGGATACACGCATGGTCGTCACCGCTGTAAGTATATTACATGTGGAAATTACCGCATGGTGTCACCGCTGTAAGTATATACATGTGGCATACACGCATGGTAGTCACGCTGTAAGTTATATACATGTGGCATACATGCATGGTGTCACGCTGTAAGTATATACATGTGGCATTCACGCATGGTGTCACCACTGTAAGTATTATAATGTGGATAAGCATGGTGTCACCGCTGTAAGTATATTCATGTGCATACAACGCATGGTGTCACCGCTGTAAGATAAACATGTGGCATAACACGCATGGTGTCACCGCTGTAAGTATATACTTGTTGGCATACACGCATTGTGTCACCACTGTAAGTATATACATGTGGATACACGGCATGGTTTGTCACCGCTTGTAAGTTTACATGTGGCATACCGATGGTGTCACCGCTGAAGTATACTACAGTGCATACACGGTTCTGTAAGTATATACATGTGGCATACATGCATTGTGTACCGCTCGTCAAGTATTTACATGTGGCATCCAGCTGGTGTCACCGCTGTAAGTATATACATGTGGATAAACGCATGGTGTCAACGCTTGAAGTATATACATGTGGCATAATGCATGGTGTTGTCCCGCTTGTATGTATATACATGTGGCATACAGCATGGTGTCACCGCTGTAAGTCATTTACATGTGGCTACACGCATGGTATCACGCTGTCAGTATATACATGGTGGCATACATGCATGGTGTCACGCTTGTAAGTATATACATGTGGGTACACGCATGGTGTCATCGCTTGTAAGTTTATACATGTGGCATACATGCATGGGTGGTCAACCATGTTTGTATATACATGTGGCATACATGCATGTGTCACCGCTGTAAGTCATATTACCTGTGGCTTTACACGCATGGTGTCACCGCTGTAAGTATATTAACATGTGGCATCTAGGCATAGGTGTTCACCGCTGTAAGTATATTCATGTGGTTCAGTACATGCATGGTGTCTCGCTTGTAAGTATATACCTGTTGGATACACGGCCATGTGTCACCGACTGTAAGTATATACATGGTGGCATACACGCATGGTAACCGCTGTAATGTATTATACATGTGGCATACACGCTGGTGTCAGCTGTTGTAAGTATATACATGGTGGCATACACCGCATGGTGTCACCGCTGTTAAGTATTTACATGTGGGCAATACACAGCATGGGTACGGGTAAGTAGATACATTGTGGCGCATGCAACGCATGGTGTCCCGTGTAAGTAAGTATAAATGTGGCATACACGCATGTGTCATCGCTGTAAGGGTCAGATTCATGTGGCTACATGATGGTGTCACAGCGTGGTAGTACTATACTTGTGGGCATTGACGCATTGGTGTCAGCGCGGTAAGTATATTTACATGTGGCATAGATGGTGTCACCGCTGTAAGTAGATATACATGGTGGCATACACGCCATGGTTGTCTTCCGCTGTAAGTATATAATGTGGCATTACACGCACATGGTTGGTCAACCGCCTGTAAGTATATTACATGTGGCATACACGCCATGGTGTCTCCGCTGTAAGCTATATACAAATGTGGAATTACATGCATGGTGTCATAGCTGTATGGTATAATACAATGTGGCATGCAAGGCATGGTGTCATCCGCTGTAAGTATATAATGTGGGCATTTACACGCTGGTGTCTGGCTGTAAGTTTATACATGTGGCATAAACGCATTGGTGTCATCGCTGTAAGTATATACCATGTGGCATACACGGTGTAAGTATATACCTGTGGCATACACGAATGGTTAGTCACCGCTGTTGTAAGTATTATACATGTGGCATACAGGCATGGTACCGCTGTGTTTATTGTATATACATGTGGATACCGTTATTGGTGTCACCGCTTGTAAGTATATACATGTGGCAATTACACGCCATGGTGTCATCGCTCGTTGTTAGTGTATACCTTGGTGGCATACATGCATGGGTGTCCAGCTGTAAGTATATACATGTGGCATACACGACATTGTGGTTCATCGCTGTAAGTATAATTTACCATGTGGGGCAATACAAGCAATTGGTTGTCATCCGCAGTAAGTAGTATTCAATGTGGATAACTTTCGCATGGTGTCACCGCTTGTAAGTATATAAATGTGGCATACCTGCTTGGTGTCACCGCAGTAATTGTATATTCTTGTTGGCATACCACGCATGGTGTCAATCGCTGTAAGTAATACATTTGGAATTACACGGCTGGTAGTTCACCGCTGTATGTATATTCCATGGTGGCATACACGCATGGTGTCATCGCTGGTAAGCTATGATTTATGTGCATACACGCATGGTGTCACCACTGTAAGTATTATTGTGGCATCACACGGCATGGTTACATGTGGCAACACGCATGGTTGTCACCGCTGTAGCTATATATATGTGGCATTCTACCGCCATGGTGTCAACCACTGTAAGGTATAATTACATGTGGCATACAAGCATGGTGTCTCAGCTGTAAGTATTATACATGTGGCATACACGCTTGGTGTCACGCTGTAAGTATAT
Source organism: Conchocele bisecta (assembly GCA_029237695.1). NCBI lineage: Eukaryota > Metazoa > Mollusca > Bivalvia > Lucinida > Thyasiridae > Conchocele > Conchocele bisecta. Next base: position 2,456,354 of record CM055269.1, on the reverse strand, counting down.
ACATGTGGATTACACGATGGTGTCACCGCTGTAAGTATATACATGTGGACATACAGCATGGTTTGTCACCACTGTAAAGTATATACATGTGGCATACAAGCATGGTGTCACAGCTCGCTGTAAGTATATACATGTGGCATAACGCATGGTGTCACCGCTGTATGTTATATAATGTGGCATACTCGGATGTAAGTAGTATATTCATGTGGCATACATGCATGGTGTCACGTCTTGTTAAGTATATAATGTGGTATACACGCATGGTGTTCACCGCTGTAAAAGTATCTAATGTTGGCATACAGATGGTGTCACCGCTGTAAGTATATACATGTGGCGATTCTTGATGTGTCACCGCTGTAGTATATACATGTGGAATACACGCATGGTGTCATCCGCTGTAAGTATATACATGTGGCATATCGATGGTGTCACGCTGTAAGTATATACATGTGGCATACATGCATGGTTGTCACCGCTGTATAGGATATAACATGTGGCATACACGCATGGGTGTCATCGATATGTAAGTATATAAATGGGGAATACATGCATGGTGTCACTCACTGGTAAGTATATTAATGTGGCATAATTGCATGTTGTCACCGCTGTAAGTAATATAACCTGTGGGCATTAACGGCTTGGTTGTACCGCTGTAAGTATTACATGTGGGCATACACGCATGGTGTCACCGATTGTATGTATTTTACATGTGGCGATACATGCATGGTGTCACCGTGGAAGTATATCTGTGGCTACCGCATGGTGTCACGCTGTAAGTATATCATGTGGCATTACACGCTGGTTACCGCCTGTAAGTATCTAACATGTGGGTAATACACGCATGGTGTCACCGATTTGTAATTTATAACATGTGGCATACAGCATGGTGTTCCCGCTGTAAGTATATAACATGTGGCATTACACGCATGGTGTCACGCTGTAAGTATATACATGTGGCATACATGCATGGTGTCACCGATTGTATGTATATACTTGTGGCAGAACACGCATGTATCACACTGTAAGTATATTTTCATGTGGCATACCCGACATGGTGTCACCGCTGTAAGTATTAAATGTGGCATCCTGCTTGGTGTAACAGCGTGTAAGTTATACATGTGGCCTAACGCATGGTGTCACCGCTGTAAGTGATATACATGTGGCATACACGAATTGTTGTCACCACTGTTAAGTTATAATGTGGCATACCCGCATGGTGTACCGCCTGTTGTAAGTATATTCCATGTGGCATTACAGATGTGTCAACGATGTAAGTATATTACATGTGGCATTACACGGCTGTATGTATATAAATGTGGCATACATGCATGGTTGTAAGCTGTAAGTTTAGACATGTGGCATACAAGCATGGTTGTCCAGCTGATAAGTATATACATGTGGCAATAACGCATGTGGTGTCACCGCTGTAAGTAGATTCATGTGGGCATACTTGCATGGTGTCACCGCTGTTTGTAAGGATTTAATTGTGGCTTTCAGCATGGTGTTCACCGCTGTAATCGTTTATACATGTGGCATAAAAGATTGGTGTTCACCGCGTTATGTAAGTATTAGACATGTGGCATTACATTGCAGGTGTCACCGATGTAAGTTGATACATGTGCATACACGCTATTTGGTCATCGCTGTAAGGATTATACATCGTGGCAAACATGCATGGTGTACTCAACGTAAGTAATACATGTTGACATATTGCATGGTTTGTCCACGCTGTAAGTATATACCTGTGGCTACAAGCATGGTGTCACGCTGTAGTTATACATGTGGCATTACCACGATGGTCGTCAAAGTCTGTAAGTATATACATGTGGCATACATGCATGGTGTCACCGCTGTAAGGTTATACTGTGGCATACCAGCATGGTGTCACCGCTGTAAAGTATATACTTGTGGCTACACGCATGGTACCGCTGTAAGTATATACATGTGGCATTACACGCATGGTTGTCAACGTGTAAGTATATACATGTGGCATTACACGCATGGTGTCACCGCGTAGTATATACATTGTGGATACTCGCATGCGTACCGTGTATGTATATACTTGTGGCATGCAGCATGGTTGTCACCGCTGGAAGTATTATAATGTGTCATACACGCTATGGTTGTCTTCGCTGTAAGTATATTCATGTGGCATACTTGGATTGGTGTCACCAGCTGTAAGTATATACATGTGGTAATGCACGCATGGTGTCTCGCTGTAAGTAGATCATGTGGCATACAAGCATGGTGTCACCGCTGTAAGTATATACATGTGGCCATTACACGCATGGTGTCTAGCTTGTAAGTTTATTACATGTGGCATACACGCATGGTGTCACCGCTGTAAGTTTATACATTGTGGCATACACGCATGGTGTCACAGCCTGTAAGTATTTACATGTGGATATACATGCATGGTGTCAGCGACTGTAAGTATAGTACATGTGGCATGCACGCATGGTGTATCGCGTAAGTATATACAATGTGGTAACACGCCATGGGTGTCACCGCTGTAAGGATATACATGTGGCATACACGTCATGGTGTCATCGCTGTAAGTATATACATGTGGCATCACGGCTGTAAGTTATACATGTTGGCATACACGCATGGTGTCACCGCTGTAAAGTATATACATGTGCATTACACGCATGGTACCGCTGTAAGTATATTACATGTGGCATACACGTATGGTGTCACGCTGCTTAAAGTATATAACATGTGGGCATACACGCATGGTGTCATCGCTGTAAGGTGGTATACATGTGGCATAATGCATTGTGGTCAAAGCTTGTATGTATATAAATGTGGCATATGCATGTGGCATCGCTGTAAAGTATATAATGTGGCATACAACGCATGGTGGTCATCGCTGTAGTATAACAAATGTGGCATACACGCATGGTGTCACGATGTAGTAAGTATTATACATGTGGGCAAACATGCATGGTGTCCCCGCTGTCAAGTATATACAGTGTTGGCACATACACGCATGGTGTCATCGCAGTAAGTATATACATGTGGAATACCGCATGGTGTCACCGCTGTAAGTATATACATGTGGCATTCACGAATGGTGTATCGCTGTAAGGTATATATTGTGGGCATACAAGCCATGGATGTCAACACTGTATAAGTATTTTCAGGTGGTCTACAAGCATGGATACATGGGTGGCATAACGCTTGGTGTCACCGCTGTAAAGTATATAATATGTGGCTTACACGCATGGTGTCACCACTGTAAGTAAATAAATGTTGGCATACACGCATGGAGTCACCACTGTTTAAGTATTTACATGTGGCTTACATCGCATGATGGTTCAACGATGTAAGTATATTATATGAGGATTCAGATGGTGTCACCGCTGTAGTATATACATGGGTGAAAGAATGATGTCAACGCTGTAAGTATTATCATGTGGCATACACGCATGGTGTCCCGCTGTAAGTTATACATGTGGCTACAGCTGGTTTGTCACCGCTTGTAATGTATACATGTGGCATACACGCATGGTGTCACCGCTGTAAGTATATACATGTGGCATACACGCATGGTGTCACCGCTGTAAGTATATACATGTGGCATACACGCATGGATACATGTGGCATACACGCATGGTGTCACCGCTGTAAGTATATACATGTGGCATACACTCATGCTGTCACCGCTGTAAGTATATACATGTGGCATACACTCATGCTGTCACCGCTGTAAGTATATATATGTGGCATACACTCATGCTGTCACCGCTGTAAGTATATATATGTGGCATACACTCATGCTGTCACCGCTGTAAGTATATATATGTGGCATACACGCATGGTGTCACCGCTGTAAGTATATACATGTGGCATACACGCATGGATACATGTGGCATACACGCATGGTGTCACCGCTGTAAGTATATACATGTGGCATACACTCATGGTGTCACCGCCATATGTATAGAATACCAGGCTGGCCCGTTTTGTCTCTAATTTCTCGTGTGAGGCTAGGAATTCTGATTTCTCAGGCTTGACTCCGAAACGGTAGGAATTCCTCGGAACCGAGGAATTCCTACCGTTTCGGAGCCGAGTATGATAAATTGACATGTACTTGAACATGTACATGTACAGGTAATAAATGGGATTTAGTACTAAACCCATTGACCCGGCCTTAAATGACCTTAGCTGTTGATAGGCGTTAAACCCCAACAAACAAACACAACAAACTGATAAATTGAGAACACAGGGCTAGTGCCGTTTGATATCGAATTTATCCGGCGAGTTGAGGAAACAAGTAGGAACTTCTCTAAGAGCCAAAGAATTCCTACTGTTTCTGAGCCGAGTATGATGAATTGAGGCAAGGCTTGCTGAGGAATTCCCACCATGTCTGAGCCGAGTATGATGAATTGAGGCAAGGCTTGCTGAGGAACCCACCATCTGACCAGCCATGATGAATGAGGCAAGGCTTGCTGAGGAATTCCCACCATGTCTGAGCCGAGTATGATGAATTGAGGCAAGGCTTGCTGAGGAATTCCCACCATGTCTGAGCCGAGTATGATGAATTGAGGCAAGGCTTGCTGAGGAATTCCCACCAAGTCTTGCCGATATGTAATGAGGCAAGGCTTGCTGAGGAATTCCGACCATGTCTGAGCCGAGTATGATGAATTGAGGCAAGGCTTGTTAGGAAATTCCCACCATGCGACAGGTATATTGAATTGAGGCAAGGCTTGCTGGAATTCCCACCATGTCTGAGCCGAGTATGATGAATTGAGCAAGGTTCTTGAGGAATTCCCACCAAGCTGAGCGAGTATAATGAGGCAATTGCTGAGGAATTGCCCACCATGTCTGAGCCGAGTATGATGAATGGCAAGGCTTGAGGAATTCCCACCAAGGCTTGAGCCGAGTATGATGGAATTCAAGGCTTAGGAATTACCATGTCTGAGCCGAGTATGATGAATTGAGGCAAGGCTTGCTGAGGAATTCCCACCATGTCTGAGCCGAGTATGATGAATTGAGGCAAGGCTTGCTGAGGAATTCCCACCATGTCTGAGCCGAGTATGATGAATTGAGGCAAGGCTTGCTGAGGAATTCCCACCATGTCTGAGCCGAGTATGATGAATTGAGGCAAGGCTTGTTGAGGAATTCCCACCAGGTCTGAGCCGAGTATGATGAATTGAGGCAAGGCTTGCTGAGAAATTCCCACCATGTCTGAGACAGTCTGAGAAATTGAGAAATGCCGGTTTGTGTCTCTTGAGGTAGAGTTTATTCAAACTGGCTATCTTTAGAATGAATAAAGTGCAAGTGTCTTACAAACAATCTACTTCTCAGTGCCCAGAGGCTACCCATGCTTCTTGTCAGTTGTTGACATGTGAGTCCATTGAACTTCTTCAAGGTAGGAAAAAGCTGCTTATAGGTATAATTGAACTTACAAAACAATGCTGATTTGGTATGAATGTATGCTTTGGTGTGCCTTTGATACATTTTTCTTTTTAAATGGTAGTATAATGCTGGTTGTATATTACTGCAAATGTCTTTGGTAAGAGTGTATCTCTCTTGAATCTGTCTGGAGTGTGGGTTGTATCTATGCCAGGTGTTGGAGTGTGGCCTGTAGTGTGTATTTATGTACGACAGGTGTCGGAGCGGGCTCTACATTCGGCACGGTTGTTGACGCGTGTATTTGAATGTGTCTGTGTCTATGCCAGGTGTTGGAATGCGGCCATTTCTGGGCGCAGTACGGGGAGGAGGAGAACTACCAGCAGCTCTACACGGTCCAGGAGGCCCTCAACAGGGAGCGCGGTCGCAATCTCCAAGTACGTATAGACTCGTCTTATCATCCCATCTCCACGTACGTGCCTCGTATGTACCACAATCTCCACGTACATATAGACTCGTCTTATCATCCCCTTTCCACGTACGTACCTCGTATATACCACAGTCTCCATGTACGTATAGACCACGGCCGATTGGACACCTCCATTGCCGCCATTAGCTGGGCTTACTCTACTACTGGTATTAAACCACAGGCGATTGAATTTTCATCCTTCCTACTTTAGAAAACTATTACTCCACAGGTGATTGATCTTTCCCCCAATAATCTTATAATGTTGAATTATTTTAGGTTGCTTGTTCATTTTTAATTGTCATTTTTTGCAAAAGAAAGTGAAAATATAAGTAATATTGTCTCGTGTGTTTTGCATTTCTTTTGTCAGTGATTATACTCTGGTCCGGTGATGTCTTAGTTGTTTTCACTGTAAAACTAATCAACGTTACATCAAACCAACAAATTCCACCAATTATAACTAAACCTAATCAATATTACATCAAATTCTGCCAATTGTAAATTTGTAACACGCGTGATGCCCCACAGGTAGTTCTACAGGAAGCTGCTCCGTGATTTTCCATCTTCAGTAGCCTTTAACCCTTAGAAGCCGGGAAATAAAATTGTCTGCTGTTGTTTTATATTTTCTCTTCTTTTTCAATAAAAACATGGCTTGACAGCACTTGAGAATCATTTCCATTTGAAATGATTCACAAGTGCTGCCAAACCACGTTTTGATGAGAAACATTGCAAATAGAAATGCAAAAGCAGACGACAAACTTTAAGTCAGCGTTGTAAGGGTTAATACGGCTAGTCTTCTACACGTTGTTGACAAATCAATACCTTGCAGCCGATCCAGTCCCACGTGAGGCCGGGGATCTTCTGTGTGGCCCCATTCATGGACGAGACACTCGAGTTTTACCGTGCCAAGGTCCAGTTCATTGACCGCAAGTTTGACGAAGGGCTACGTGCCTACAGGGACTACGTCGAGGCAAGTCATGGATTGTGCCATAAAGCTGCTGGGCACCGATATTGCCCCGTGTATCATATCTGGTTTTTGAGTTAGAAAGTGTTTTAATCACATAAATCATTAACATCTGTTGGAGAAATGGGGCTTATGGGTTTTGCGACCAGTGTAGATCCAGATCAGACTGTGCATCTGCTCAGTCTGATCAGGATCTGCACTGTTTGCCATTCCAGCAATGAAACACTTGTTATGCAAGAAATATAGATCGTTATCAGGCAACATGAGTGTTCTATTTGATCAGCAACTACACTGGCCATGAAACCCATAAGCCCCATTTATCCAGTCACAGCCACATATTTGTTCCATGCTTTAAAACCTTTTCAGCATGTTCATACTTGAAATCAGGCAATTGCCTGTTTATGACTGGATGAAGACCACATGTTTCAAGTGTTTGTGGTCAGCCTCTATTGTTCATCTATACCACAGGAATAGGATGGCCTATGGGTGAGAAGACCTGACTTCCAATCCGGAGTTTGTGGGTTTAAATCTCGTCTTAGGCATACAAAAATACTTCCATAGTACTAGTATTTCCATCCCACTGGCCTTTCGGATGTGACTTGAAACCTAGGTCCCGTCCCTAAATTACCTTAGCTATTGCTGCGATGTTAAACACATTCACTTTTCATCTTCTATATCACATGTTTCTAGTATTAATGACCTTGTATTTCCCATTTCTGTGGTCAGGTGTTCTACGTGGACTACGGCAACACGGGCAGTGTGGCGAAGGACGAACTCCGGGAACTTCCCGACAAACTTCTACAGCTGCCCTTCCAGGTAAGACACACGTATATGTGCACATAGAATATGATACCTTATTTCCCATCAGTTTGATAGTCTGAACCATACCAGTAGCCTATTTCACCAAGATGGCAAAGTATACTTTTCTAGCAAAGAAATTTTTGAGGGAGAAATTTTCAGTTTTAGGAGAAATTTATTAATTTTTTATTATACTGAATTTATTACATTATCACAGCCAAAAATGGCTGTGATAATGTAATAAATTCAGTATAATAATTATGCATACTTTTAATCATCAAATATATGCAGTCGTTAGTTCTATATGAAATAATGCATTTCAGGAAAAATAAATGATTACTCCCTCATAGTATAATTTGCTTTGAAAAGTATACTTTGCAATGTTGGTGAAATCGGCTACTGATCTCAATTTCCTCCAAACGTGTGGTTTCAGCATAACCGTTCCCCTTCATACTGGTTTTTGCCGGCCTTAAATGACCGTAACTATTGATAGGCCGTTAAACACCAATAAACATAAACACACTGGTCTTTCGGATGAGACTTTATACGTCTCCCATCTCTATGATTTATGACGTTAAACATTGTATGGATGTTAAACCTTTTCACCTTTCATTCAGTCACAGACTCGCAGATCAGTATCTGATACCAATATACTCGCCTATAAGTATATAGAGGATTTGCAAAAATATGAATATTCTATTTATTATATACCGCTCCATGGAAATTAGCAGTTTTTTAGACTGTATACGGTAATGAATGTGTATTTGCAGCCTATTTGCGCTGTTTTCCCGAACATAGATTTTATGAATATAGATAGCGGAAGTAGTCGTATTTTCACCGGAAGTTGTTTATTTCATCGATGAGAACATATGACTGTTATTTACATTGCATAACTATGTATTTCATGGGTAGGTATATAATAAAAGACTTACTTGCTCCTGTCACTTCCCACCTCCAAATGCCCAAGGTCAATGTCACTTTATTGTTATGTTCCCTGTTTGATTGAGGCTGCCTATGAGGGGATTTTATTCATGTCACCAGATCTCCAGATAAGCTGCGTATTTGCATAAATACCCAATTAAAATTGCCAAAAAACCCAATTGAAATCGGAAGTAGCGAGTATCAAAAGCAATAACAATTTTGTGGTACCTTTATCATGCTGCAGAAAACAATAAACAGACCACAAATATAGCATATTTTTCTTATTTTCCATGAAAACACATCTTGGTATTTCATTAGAATTGTCTTTAAGGAGACAATTCTAATGAAATGCCAAGATATGTTTTCATTTCGGAGCAAACTAATTCAATAATTGCTGTCTGTTGATGTGTATTAACAGTAGTGTGACTTTATTTTACCCAATTAAAATTTTGAAATACCCAATTGCTTCAGAAATGATTGAGTGAAAATACTCAATTCCTTATTTCTTATCTGGAGCCCTGTGTAACAATGCTATATGTTTGCCATTGTTGTAGGCGTTTGAGTGCCGGTTGATCCAGGTGCGGCCGTCCCCGATCCGCTGTCCGGACGGCAAATGGACGGAGGATGCAACCACCTGCTTCAAACAGATGATCATGAACACGAAGCTCATCGCCAAGGTTTGTGGGCCGTCCTGTCTGAATTTGCCATCTCTCACAAACTTTTGTGATGTTATACATAAAATATATAAAAGCACATCACAAAGGTTTGGTGGCATGCCAGTCTTGCTCAGTCTCCCTTATACAATACTGATACTAATCCATGATCGTCTTACAAATAATATTCTGTTAAGAGTGCCCTTGCTCCCTGAAAAGGTTTCGGGGGAGCATATAGTTAATGCTTTGTCCGTCCGCCATCCGCACTATCCTTGTGACCACGATAACTGGAACAGTTTAAGTCTGATTTCCACCAACCTTTGTCAACATATTGAAACCACATATATCACATGACCGGGTTCAGAGTTATTGCCCTTTGATTTTTCTTATTGGCTGAGCTTGTGACCTCGATAGTCTGATTTCCATCAAACTTTGTAAACATAACTTCTTTTGATGATATTCTGACGAGTTCTTAAACCACATGTCACATGACCAGTTTCAGAGTTATTGCCTTTGATATTTCTGATTGGCTGAGCTTGTCTCCATGTTGAAAGTTATGTTTGAATCGGGGAGCATCTGTCAATTATACTAACTTTCTAGATATACCCACGGCATAAGTATGTCAATGGGTATAGTTTTCGTAATTCCGTCCGTCCGTCTGTTTGTCCGCGTTAAAGTTTTTGGGGACACATTATCTCTGTAACCGTATGTCGGATTGACCTCAAACTTCATATACTTCCTTATCATCATCCATATTTTCATTCCATACCACACTCATGGGGCCTTCATCCGTTAAGATTTGCATTCAAGTTTTCGGGTACCCATTATCTCTGCACCAGTAAGTCGGATTGACTTCAAACTTCATATACTTCCTTATCATCATTCATATTTTCATTGCATACCACACATCTTTCTTAGAAATTTGCATCCGTAAGATTTACGTTAAAGTTTTTGGGTACCCATTTCTGCAATGGTAAGTCCGATTGACTTCAAACTTCATATACTTCCTTATCATATTTTCATTCCATACAACACCTATGCAGCCTTCATTTCCAAGGTCAAGGTCAAATTACTTAGAAATTTGCGTCCGTAAGATGTATGTTAAAATCTTTGGGTACCCATTATCTCTGCGACGGTAAGTCAAATTGACTTCAAATGTCATATACTTCCTTATCATCTTCCATATTTTCATTCCATACCACACCCATATGGCCTTCATGTCCAAGGTCTAGGTCAAATTACTTAGAAATAGTTATCTGTAAACTGGTAAAGTGTCTCAAATAATCTACAGTGTTAAAATGTCCTACCCATTTGCTCTATGTAATGTTGTCACTGTCTGCTTGTCTGTCCATCACAATTATAACCCCAAACATAACCTTTCACCACTATCTCCACAGCCATACTCGATTGTCCACGGTGTGCTGCGTGTTGAGTTGATCCAGGTGCCCTCTGCCCCCAACCTGCGCCAGGTGGACGTTCGACAGCGGCTAATCGAGCTCGGCTTTGCGGACGATACAGAGGAGAGCAATCTCTCAAAGGTAGGTGGCCGGCCACGCCTGGGCCGCTGCTGTGTGAAGTGTCATTTTCAAAATCAAAGTGTTTAATTGGTTGAGCCTGAGCTATGCTCAGGGTCATCCAATTAAACTGTTAAAAGTCAAATTTCTTATGTATGCCAAGAATGTTTTAATATCTATGCTTGTTTAACTAATGTCTGTTCCACGTTTTGCTGCCGACAAACTTTTGGCTATTAAATTAAAAGAAATATTTCAATTTAAGTACTTTTTCATCAATAACAAAAAGGTCAGTCACTTTCCAAAAAAAAAACAATTTTTTTTCGAAATTAACTCCGAAACCTGGCTTGGAAATGATGTAACTAAGAAAACAAAAATTAGATTTTGAAACTATTTTTACCCCCCATGTTAAATTCCCATAGGAAAATCGTATTTTTTGCAATACAATTAATATTTGATGGAAATTCATCACATAATTTTTGTTGGGGAGGGTGACTTCTGTTATTGATGATAAAGTGCTTACATTTAAATATTTTTCAGACTGAATGTGTGTAATAGCCAAAAGTTTGTCGGCAGAAAAACGTGGAACAGACCATAGTTTGTCTTGTTGTCAATAATTAATGAATCTTACCAGTGAATCGTACTGGGACTGACCCCTGGGGTAAATTGATGTGGTGTAATACGGGTGCTGGCACTGTAAATGGATATTGTCGTCTGCTGTTGTTTGTATTTTGCCTTCTTTCTCAATAAAACATGATTTAACAGCACTTGAAAATGATATTAAAGTGCTGTCAAAGCATGTGTTTGATGAGAAAGAAAGCAAAATATAAAGGGTTGGAAGGGTTGGGTTTGAAGGGTTGTAAATCATTCTCATGTGATGTCGAAGCATGTTTTTGATGTTAAAAATGGAAAATAAACTGCAGACAACAAAGATTAATCCAACATTGTAAGAGTTAAGTACCTCTATCATCAGCAAAACCACGAGCAGCGGGAGGTGGAGTACACAGTGTCGCGGCACAGGTCAGTTGCCGCGGACGACAGCCAGCGCCTGGGGGCGCCACGACAGGCCGACTGGTTACAGGTGTCACTAGGCGGGGGCGGGGCCGAATCGGTCAGCAGGAGACGCGGCTCCAGGGTGGGTGTACATTCATCTTATACATGGGTTACCGAACTGGGAATATCATGAGTAACTTCCCTTAGTACAATGTTCGGGGCATCCTTGACTTTGCTTAGTTTAAACTAAGCCTTTGCTTAGTTTAACCCTTCCATCCCTAAGTAACTGGAATGGGCTGCGATATGTTAATTTTGCAACCAATCCAATCATCGCAAAATTATTTCCATTTATAAAAAGGGGGTATTTGTTGTTCTCAAAAATATGAAAATTACTTTCAAACAGTGCAGATCCTGATGAGACGGCTCGTTACGAGCCGTCTCATCTGGATCTGCACTGTTTGCATAAACCGATATAGCGGGCTTTCGGGTTCAAAGAGTTAAACAGCAACGTGATGTCACACTGCCAAACTCTGCAAACTCTGCAAATTCTAGCGCTAATGATGACATGGAAGTAGTTCTGAGAGAAGTTACTAAGTACCCATCTAAGAAGGACATTCTAAGAGAAGTTACTCCTATGTTATTGTTCCACCTAGACGTCTCTTGTTGGTCAGTTTCTCTGTGACGTGACGCGTTTCCCATGGTATAGTTTAACATTTCGGCCATGCCACCATGACCGGACTAATGCTGGTTTATTTTGGATCAGGGCATAATATGCCTGCATATTTATGATACCTGTAGCCTATTTCACCAACATTGCAAAATATACTTATCTTGCTAAGGACACTTTGAGGGAGAAATTTTCAATTTAAGGATAAATTTATTAATTTTTATTGAACTGAATTTATTACATTATCACAGCCATTTTGGCTGTGATAATGTAATAAATTCAGTATAATAATTCTGCATACTTTTAATCATCAAATATATGAAGTTGTTTGTTCTATATGAAATAATGCATTTCGGGAAATATAAATTATTACTCCCTCAAAGTATACTTAGCTAGATAAGTATGCTTAGCATTTTTTTGTGAAATCGGCTACTGGTAATGCAATGTTTTAGTTAGATATATAAAACATGTTTCACTGATGGACATGTAACCCTGATCAGACTGCAGACGAGGGAAGACATCTCTTGAAAAGTGTTTAAGCCCAAAGAACATGGTAAAATTGTGCTGTATATGTTTATATATCCTTCAGTGTTTTGGGGGTTCGTATAGTCACCACCCTGTCTGTCTTGTCGTCTTTCTGTGTGGAAGTTTTCTGCTACATACTCTCTGTTACCGTCGGTCAGATTGGCTTGTAACGTCATATACTTATTTGTCATCATCCATATGTTCATTCTATAGCCCTGCCATGCTCAAGATCACATGACTTGCCTCCATCAGTGCTACTGATTTCTTGCCTATTTGATATGTTACTACAGTGAAACCTCTCTAAACTGGACACCCTGGGAGGTCCCCAGGGTGTCCGGTTTAGAGAGATTTTGCTGTAAATCAGACATATGACCATTCTGAGACGCGTGTGTGCTATGAACTGACATTGTCACCGGAGATAAATGATAAACCAAGAAAATAAAAATAAGATCATGTTTTGTTGGTGTCCGGTTTAGAGAGGTTCCACTGTACGTTTGGGTCAATCCCCTGGTCAATGTAAGTGCTGTCTATAATCCAGTGCCCTGTTCTACCCGGCAGGTGACCCTGACGGGGCCCCACAATCCGTACGAGATGCACTTCTACAGCATCACAAACGTCGGCCGTCTCAGGTACGTCGTAACACCAGTTTGTATGGAGACAGTGCTTGTTTCCTTGTGAATATTCCCAACACAGGCTTCATGTATTTTTAGCTCACCTGAGCGAAGCTCATGTGAGCTATTGTTACCGCAATGTGTCTGTCGTCCGTCGTCGTCCGTGAACATTTTCAAACGTCTTCTCCTCGGTAACCATTGGGTCTATAGTCACCAAACTTCATGGTCATGGTCCTTAGGTAGGGGGATTACAAAATTGTTAAAATGACGTCATTACGTAATCCAAGATGGCCGCCGTCTAAAAATAGCACAAATTCTTAAAAAATCTTCTTCTCAAGAACCGCCAACCGGATTTCGACAAAACTTGGTAGGAATGATCGATGTACATTGCTCTTTCAAAGTTGTTAAAATGGTGACCCCGGGGTCAAAAAATGGGTGTGGCCCGTGGGGTCAAATTGGAGTCAAATTTTATTTTTGACTGAATATGGTCATGTCATATATGAAATTGAAGGTATCAATGAGGCGATCACTCTGGTGCATTTTTTGTCTATATCGGATTGTTATGTCATCCAAGATGGCCGCCGAAATGTCAAAAGGTCGTTCTTTTATTAGAGATTTCAAAATTCTTCTTCCCATGAACCGCTTGGCCCATGGTAGCCAAACTTAAAAGTTATGGTCCATGAGTGAAGCCTTTTCAGATTTGTTAAAATGGAGGTCATCGCTAATCCAAGATGGCCGCCATCTAAAAATAGCATACATTCTTAAAAAATCTTCTTCTCATGAACCGCTAGCATGATTTCGACGAAACTTGGTAGGAATGATCAATGTACATTGCTCTTTCAAAGTTGTTAAAATGGTGACCCCGGGGTCAAAAATGGGCGTGGCCCGTGGGGTCAAATTGGGGTCAAATTTTATTTTTGACTGAATATGGTCATGTCATATATCAAATTGAAGGTATCGATGAAGCGATTGCTCTGGTGCAATATTTGTCGGAATCGAATGATTATGTCATCCATGATGGCCACCAAAAGGTCCATTTATTCAAGATTTTGAACGTCTTTTTCTCAGGAACCACATGGCCGATGCTGGCCAAACTTCATAGGAAGTTAAGATCCTTGGGTGAAGCATTTTCAGATTTTGTAAAATGAGTCTTCGCTTAATCCAAGATGACCGCCATCTAAAAATAGCACAATTTTTTTAAAACACATGAACTCAATGTCACATTCTCCTCTGGTGTTCATGGAGTCAGGTGAGCGAATTAGGGCCGTCATGGCCCTCTTGTTTAGCTCACCTGAGCAAAGCTCATGTGAGTTATTGTTACCGCAATGTGTCCGTCCGTCCGCTGTCCGTCCGTCCATCCGTGAACATTTTCAAATGTCTTCTCCTCGTTAACCATTGGGCCTATAGTCACCAAACTTCATGGTCATGGTCCTTAAGTAGGCGGATTACAAAATTGTTAAAGTGACGTCATTACGTAATCCAAGATGGCCGCCATCTAAAAATAGCACAAATTCTTCAAAAATCTTCTTCTCAAGAACCGCCAACCGGCTTTCGACAAAACTTGGTAGGAATGATCGATGTACAATGCTCTTTCAAAGTTGTTAAAATGGTGACCCCGGGGTCAAAAATGGGCATGGCCCGTGGGGTCAATTGGGGTCAAATTTTATTTTTGACCGAATATGGTCATGTCTATATTAAATCGAAGGTATCAAAGAGGCGATAGCTCGGGTACATTTTTTGTCGAAATTGGATGGTCATGTCATTCAAGATAGCTGCCGAAACGTAAAAAGGTCGTTCTTTTATTAGAGATTTCAGAATTCTTCTTCACACGAACCGCTTGGCCCATGGTGGCCAAACTTCACAGTGATGGTCCATGGATGAAGCCTTTTCAGTTGTTAAAACGGAGGTCGTCGCTAATCCAAGATGGCCGCCGTCTAAAAATAGCAGAAATTCTTAACAAAAATTCTTCTTATGAACTGCCAGCCTGATTTCGACAAAACTTGGTAGGAATGATCAATGTAGAATGCTCTTTCAAAGGTGTTAAAATGGTGACCCCAAAAATGGGCGTGGCCCGTGGGGTCAAATTGGGGTCAAATTTTATTTTTGACCGAATATGCTGATGTCATATATCAAATTGAAGGTATCGATGAGGTGATTGCTCTGGTGCAATATTTGTCAGAATCGGATGATTATGTCATCCATGATGGCATCCAAAAGGTCCATTTATTTGAGATTTTAAACGCCTTTTTCTCAGGAACCACATGGCCGATGCTGGCCAAACTTCATAGTAAGTTAAAATCCTTGGGTGAAGCATTTTCAGATTTGGTAAAATGAGAGTCATCGCTTAATCCAAGATGACCGCCATCTAAAAATAGCACAATTTTTTTAAAACACATAAACTCAATGTCACATTCTCCTCTGGTGTTCATGGAGTCAGGTGAGCGAATTAGGGCCATCATGGCCCGCTTTTTATTGGAAACGTTTTGATAGGTGAATTGGCACATAATCTTATTGCCTCCTGTCACAAAACCTGTCCAAATTTTACGGCCATATAAGCAATGCAAAAACAATATTTTTTTCGATAATAGGTACATGCCCACTCATTAGGCACAATATGTTCTTTATAGGAATTAAATAAGTGTATAATTGTGTCAATATTCCACCAGTTTTAAAATTACAAGTGGCTGCTATAGAGATATAATCATCTAGTAATGTTTATTACCATTGAATTAATCAATCATATGACATGTTCGTTATATTACTATGTGCATGTTGTCAGGGCTACCAAGATTGACCCTGACAGTGTGAACTCCGTTGCCATTGACGATGAACCTCACAACCCCCACCAGCGGTTGATGGTGTCTGGCTTTGTGGGCCTCAACCCGTCCGGCTCGTCGATGGTTACCCGGGATACGACCATCATGCCCCTGTTGCCAGGGTTACCAGCACTCATCCTCCTCCTGTTTTCTCCTATGGCAGAGCTGAGGTTTGTCCAATACATTAGAATGTGGGAACCGTAAATTGTCATCTGCTGTTATTTTACATTTTGTCTTCTTTCTCAATAAAAACATGGCTTGACAGTACTTTAGAATCATTTTCAATGAAAATGATTCGAAAGTGTTGTCAAATCATGTTTTTGATGAAAAAACAACAACAACAACAAAAAGAGGAGACAACAAATTTTAATTCAGCCGTGCAAGGGTTAAAAGCATCAACCGTAATGCCCGTTGATGTTTACAAAAGGTGTAGGCTCGTAATGAGCCCTCATCAGACATTAGCTTTTTTGTGATTAATGAAATATTGTGAACATGAATGTATAGGGGTGAAATGATTAACATGGACATCTATCAGATAATGTGAATTGTTGTTGTAAAATATTCAATTATAATCAATGTACAGTCAACACTCGTTTACTCAAAAGTCCAGAGAACTGTGGAGAATACTTCGAGTTAATCAGAATTATTATATAGGAAAACATGTACTTGGGACACGGAAATTCACAGTTGTCAGTAGTTTCACTAGTTTGACTTAAGAGAGTTTGAGGTAACGAGTGTGGAATGTATATCTATTTGCAGAGTATTTGTCAGAAATTCAGTCTCAGGTTTTGCAAATTTCAGTCATAATCATATATCATATATCTACCTAAAACACAAAATAGTTACTGCAACTTGACTCGTGGAAAATTGAACATCATATTTATAATGTGACCAATTGGGTGGTGGTTGTTCAATGCAGGAAGTGTAAACAAGTGACATTTCGCCAAAAATACCATAATTTGAGATTTTTCCATTTTCTGTAAGTCCCATCTTAGCTATGTATCATGAAGAAAGTTCAAGTTTGCTTTGTTTTGAAGATATATACCGTATTCGTGCGATTATAAGTCGCAATGATGTATATGTCGCACCCCTATTTTCACTCCAAAATCTGGGGGAAAAAGTCTACATGGGTCTATAAGACGCCCTCAATTTTCTAAAAAAAAAATGAAACAAAAACAAAAAAAATCGCAGAGTTGTAGTTGTTGTTGTTTATAAATACCAGGCACTGTTTTTTTGGTCACTCACAAGCTTCGTACCCTGGACGTTTCGGACAAATAGAATTAATCGCCAAGTTGTTGTTGTTATTTAATACTAATTCTTGGTCGCAAGTTGTTGTTGTTATTTAATACTAATTCGCTGTTTTTGTACCCTGGAGTTTGGACCAATACAATTAATCGCCAAGTTGTTTGTTGTTATTTAATACTATCCCCGCGCTTTTATTTTTCGTACCCTGGAGTTTCGTCGGACCAATACTTTTTTTAATTTAATCGCCAAGTTGTTGCCAATTGTTGTTGTTATTTAATACTAATTCCCCGCGCTGTTTTTTATTTATTTTTCGTACCCTGGATGTTTCGGACCAATACAATTAATCGCCAAGTTGTTGTTGTTATTTAATACTAATTCCCCGCGCTGTTTTTTATTTATTTTTCGTACCCTGGAAGTTTCGGACCAATACAATTAATCGCCAAGTTGTTGTTGTTATTTAATACTAATTCCCCGCGCTGTTTTTTATTTATTTTTCGTACCCTGGAAGTTTCGGACCAATACAATTAATCGCCAAGTTGTTGTTGTTATTTAATACTAATTCCCCTTCCCCGCGCTGTTTTTTATTTATTTTTCGTACCCTGGAAGTTTCGGACCAATACAATTAATCGCCAAGTTGTTGTTGTTATTTAATACTAATTCCCCGCGCTGTTTTTTATTTATTTTTCGTACCCTGGAAGTTTCGGACCAATACAATTAATCGCCAAGTTGTTGTTGTTATTTAATACTAATTCCCCGCGCTGTTTTTTATTTATTTTTCGTACCCTGGAAGTTTCGGACCAATACAATTAATCGCCAGTTGTTGTTGTTATTTAATACTAATTCCCCGCGCTGTTTTTTATTTATTTTTCGTACCCTGGATGTTTCGGACCAATACAATTAATCGCCAGTTGTTGTTGTTTTAATTTAATACTATTCCCGCGCCTGTATTTATCGTACCCTGGAGTTTCGGACCAATACAATTAATCGCCGAGTTGTTGTAATTCATTTACTAATTCGGCAAGTATTGTTGTTATTTAATATAATCCCCGCGCTGTTTTTTATTTATTTTTGTACCCTGGAAGTTTCGGACCAATACAATTAATCGCCTAGTTGTTGTTGTTATTTAATACTAATTCCCCGCGCTGTTTTTTATTTATTTTTCGTACCCTGGAAGTTTCGGACCAATACAATTAATCGCCTAGTTGTTGTTGTTATTTAATACTAATTCCCCGCGCTGTTTTTTATTTATTTTTCGTACCCTGGATGTTTCGGACCAATACAATTAATCGCCAAGTTGTTGTTGTTATTTAATACTAATTCCCCGCGCTGTTTTTTATTTATTTTTCGTACCCGCAATGTGGACCACAATTAATCGCCAAGTTGTTGTTGTTATTTAATACTAATTCCCCGCGCTGTTTTTTATTTATTTTTCGTACCCTGGATGTTTCGGACCAATACAATTAATCGCCAAGTTGTTGTTGTTGTTATTTAATACTCTGTTTTTTATTTATTTTTCGTACCCTGGAAGTTTCGGACCAATTCATGTAATCAAGTAATACAAACAATATGGCAATAATTGTTTTCTATCATAAATAATTGGCTAGCCCTGAAAAGGGCTGTTTGTAGCCCTGAAAAGGGCTGTTTGTAGTCTAGTTTGTAGTCTAGAAATTCCTGTCCACGATATCAGATGCGTCAAATCCCTCGAAATCGCTATCCTCGCTGTCCGATTCAAGGAATCGCTGCATTTCCTGGTCAGTCAGCGATGTCGTGTCATTATAAAAAGCTTCATGAACGCGTAGACCCAGGATTGGGACGCCGTAAAATTCTTCAGTGCCGGGTTCCCTCTCGTCAGTTTCATAGCTTCTTCGTGCAGCAGCACTGTTGCCACGCCGATTCCTTGGCTCCGTCGGTCGGTGACCCATTCCAGAAGCTTCTTCTCTAACTCGGGATACTGTTCTGATCGTCCCCTGTTAGCACGTCTCGTTTTCGACACTCGCTGCAACGATTCTTTCATCCGCCGCCATTCTCGTACATTCTTCTCATTCGTGGTAAATTGGCGTCCAGCTGCTCTGTTACCATGAGCTTCAGCGTAGGCGATAGCGGCCAGTTTCTCCTTCACAGTGTACGATGCTCTGATTCTTCCCATTCTGATTTTGTGAGATTATTGTGCAACAGCAATACGGTTAAATGGCTCTAAAAAGTGCCGTTTGAGCAAGTTTGGCAATATATAGAGGATACTGTTCAAAATGCGATATGAGAAAACAAGAATTTTCGGTGGTATTTAACCCTACTGTCAGTTTGAGAAATTCTTCTCGATGTCAACACCTAATCAGAATACGACTCAATTATCGCGACAGTTTCTCACTAAGAAAACAAATCTGACCACTTCACACGAGAAATGGCTTGTGCCGAAAATTTAGTAATTGACGTTTGACACGACTGAGATTAAAGGTGGCAATAAGGCAGTTCTCAGTTTCTCACCTTTCAAAATAACTGGCAAACACCGCAAATTACACATTGTCAACACATGGGAAACCCTTCTCGTCTATAATTGAAGCCCACTGTACATATTGTAGACACAGATCAGCTTGTAAATCAATGCATTCAATAATAAATATATACTATATAGACCATTAACTCAGAACTTCAGTCAATTGCGTGTTCCCGATACAGGGCCGTAACGAATATGGGGCGAACTGGTTAGGGTACGAACATGCCATTTTAAAAATAGGCTAAATCAGCAAACTGGATCTGATCTTGGTATACACTGTTCGCCTTCGGTATAGAAAATGTGTACCGAATGTGACACAGGGCCGGAACGAGTAAGGCGCGAGTAAGGCGCGAACTGTTTAGAATACGAATCCATTTTTCCAATACCGGATTTTAGCCCAAAGACTAACAACAACAACATATATTGGAACGCATTTTATTGTTTTGATTTTTGGTCGTTTATTTCAATATTTCGGATGGAAAAAAATGCTCATGTATCTACATGTATTTATAAGACGCAGGGGCTTTCTGGGATACAAATCTGAGGGGAAAAAATGCGTCTTATAATCGCACGAATACGGTAGAGGATATTCATATTTTTGCAACGAATATGACATATATGTTCATCGAGTGGTGTGAAATGTCCATATTTCGAGTGCCGTTAGGCACTGTTTTCCCGAACATAGATTTTATGAATATAGATAACGGAAGTAGTCGTATTTTCACCGGAAGTTGTTTATTTCATCGATGAGGACATATGACTTTTATTTACATCGTATAACTATGTATTTCATGGTACAAATGTATATAATAAAATACTTTTTTTGCAAATTGGTATGACTTGGCAAGCAGACATTGTCAGTCTTAGACATTATGTTCTCAAACTGACGTCACATACCATAATCCCCGATTCTCCGAGCACACATTATGTATTGCTCTGTAATTTGGGCCACTTCCAGCCAATCGCTACTTCATTCACTACGCCAAATATGACTACGTTGCCATGAATACAACGCATTATAATAGCAGGTACAGCTTTTCTGCTAATTAGAATACAGTATACGTCATGATTTAATAAGGAATTAGTAATTGAGTATTGTCACTCCATCATTTCTGAAGCAATTGGGTATTTCAAAATTTTAATTGTGTAAAATAGAATCACACTACTGTTTACACATCAGCAGACCGCACTTATTGAATGGTTTGCTTCTCAATGAAAACACATCTTGGTATTTCATTAGAATTGTCTCCTTATTTTTTTTTGGAGACCATTCTAATGAAATAACAAAATGTGTTTTCATGGAAAAATAAGAAAATATGCTATATTTGTGGTCTGTTTATTGTTTTCTGTAGCATGATAAAGATACTTCCAATTTTTATTGCTTTTTGATACTCACTACTTCTGATTTAATTTGGGTTTTTGGCAATTTTAATTGGGTATTTACGCAAATACGCACCTTATCTGGAGCTCTGTTTTGACAAAAGTTTAATGTCGTGACGTAATCTTCATTAAAACCCTTTAATGATTTTCGATATGCTTGCATTTGGTGTTTAATTAAAGGACATTAAGGCGATCATAACATACAAAAAGTAAAGAATAGACATTTAGTTAATGTAAAAAAAACCTAATCCGTAATTTTCACCCAACTGGCTACTTTTCCCTTGGCGGGTTACATATATTTTTCCAAAAGACTGGTACATTTTGGTCTACAAATCCATATACAGTGCAACCTCTCTACAACAGCCACCCATGGGAAGACGCAAACGTGGCTGTTGTAGAGAGGTGGCTGTTGTAGGGAGGTTAATGCTGAATTAAATTTGTCGTCCGCTGTTTATTTATTTTTTTCGATAATTTTCATCAAAAACATGCTTTGGAAACAGTTTAGAATCATGTCCAATGGAAATTATTCTAAAATGCTGTCAAAACATGTTTTTATTGAGAAAGAAGGCAAAAGCAACAGCAGACGACAATTTTTGTGCTCAGCAGTCTAAGGGTTAGATACAGAGGAAATCATCCATTTGGGATACAAAATAGCCGCTGTTATAGAGAGGGTGTTGTTGTAGAGAGGTGGCCGTTCGGGGAGGTTCGACTGTAGTACATGGCAATATGCTCTATCCTATAATGTTGAACTTGAGATTATCCTCAGTTGTACTGGTTCCCTGTAGGGTTGATGCCAAGAAGTTGCGGTACATCGGTGCTATCTGTGGGCTGGGTACCAACCCCCACACTGGCCACCCCGCCTTGCCCGACAACGACATTGAGATTCCCTTCGACGTCAACATTGACCTCGAGGACATATATAAGGTACGGTCGTGTAAGGTACGGTCGTCAGATTCCCTTCGACATTGACCTTGAGACCAGGGGGCCGTTTCACTAAATTTGTACGATTAAAATATTTGTAAGTGCAAAATTATGATGGTCTGTAAAGTTCACATTAACAATGTTTGGATTTACATTTATTGAGCATATGCAGCCTATGTTCAATAAATGTAAATCCATGAATTGAAATTTCTAGACGATCCTCAATTTGCACTTACGGACATTTTAGTGGTACAAAGTTTAGTGAAACGGGGCCGTTTCACTAAACTTCTTACGACTAAAATGTTCGTAAGTGCAAAATTATGATAGTCTGTAAATTTCACATTAGCAATATTTTCTTGTAAACAATTATTGGATTTACATTTATTGAGCATAGGCTGCATATGCAGCCTATGCTCAATAAATGTAAATCCATCAATTTAAATTTCCAGACGATTCTAAATTTGCACTTACGAACTTCTTAGTCGTAAGAAGCTTAGTGAAACGGCCCCCTGGCCCCTGCATCGAAGCTTGACTAAGTTCATGATATTGGACACTTACAAGCACTGACCTGCTACAAGATATTTAGAATCGGCTCACAGTTTTCATATAATATGAAAACTGTGAGCCAATTCTAAAGACCTCCAAGTTCATTATTGAAGTCCGATTTACTGGATGACATCTGACCTGCTACAAGATATTTAGAATCGGCTCACAGTTTTCATATAATATGAAAACTGTGAGCCAATTCTAAAGACCTCCAAGTTCATTATTGAAGTCCGATTTACTGGATGACATGTATAAGGCATTGATAGTTTGTTACTTTGTGTCATAGTCGAGGAAATAAGTTATGTGTAGACAAACATCACAGTTTCTCTGTGTTAAAAAAAGCTGACGAGGACGGCATGTTACAAGGGTTTTAAAATCGGCTTGCCGTTTTCATTTGAGATGTAACATTTTAATGAGCATGTTCTTCAAATGTATTCTTAAAATCACAGTTTGATTGTCCAAGACTGTGCACAGCTTTGCCTCAACCAGTCGTACCTCCTGATTTTGAGCATCACCAAGTTCATGCTCGGGAAATTATCACAGACTCGAGACTCTTGATTAAAATGCATATGCTCAAAATTTTGAATTCAAACTGATTGATTGGGTGCAACTAGTATGAGACAGAAATACACAGCAGTTGTGTGATATCCCTGTACACCAATAGCTGGCCCTGTTTCTATCACAGATCAACGGGGTACGGAATGGCCATCAACATTGCTATCGGGAGCCAGACGTCTGTCACAGGCTGGGGACCAGACGCTGTGCTCAAGGTGCAGGCCTCCGCCAGGCAAAAACTGCTCGAGTAAGTCACACGTGTCATTGTAGCCTTCGCAGCATGGTGTCTCTAAATATATTTTAGCATTTATGTAGTACAGTTCTTTACCTATGATCCTGTCTCATTTGTTACACAATTTGTTATGCCTCCGCCACCGAATGGTAAGGAGGGTATATAGCATTGCCAGTGTCCATACGCCTCGTCTCGTTCTGACCCGTACGTCACAAACTTAAATCTCAAGTAAATTTCTTAGTTTCTGTTTCCTGTCACGTATCTGCTTCATATTTCACACATGTATTCCTCTGATGGTCCCCTATCATGCTGTGACAAATCTATGATCCTCGTCTCCCGCTAAGCCCAAGGTCAAGGTCACATACTTGGTGTCAAAACCTTCATGCTCACGTAAACTGCTTCATATTTCACGCATGCATTCCTCTGATGGTGCTCTATCATGCTGTAACAAATCCACCATCCTCCAGCCTTTTGTGTTTTCAAAAATGCTCTTTGTGCCGATAGGCCAGATTTCTAGTTTACTATGTGGCATCCGTACAGCTGAAATGTACCTGTATCCGGATATTTAATAGGTGGTGAGATACGAGAGAGAAGTTCCTGATAATGTGTGTCAATTCAGAGTAGGTGGTATTCAGACACTGTATAATCACTGATGCCCCAATCTAGGATGTGAGCATGTGTGCCCCCCACTAACTGCCCCTCTGTCGCCCCGTACAGACTGATCCAGAAGCGGCGGGCGACATGTGGGGTAGTGAGTCCGGCACGGATGTACGTGTGGGACCAGGTGTCACCAGACGACGTGCTCGACCCCGGTGTTGAGGACAACGACTGCCCGATGCTGCTCAACCTCCACTCGGCCGTCATGCTGGCCGACGAGGAGCCCCCCGCTGACACTGAGACAGAACGCAGCCGCGCTCACGTCCGCCACCTCCGCGACGTGGTCAAAACGTGTGTATATATGGTCGCCATGGTAACATTGGCCCACAAAACAGGTGTGTGTCTGTGGTCACCATGGCAACATTGACCCATGCAACAGGTTTAGTGTATATGATCGCCATGGAAACATTGGCCCAGACAACAGGTGTGTATATATAATCACCAAAGCAACATTGGCCCGCACAACAGGTTTGTATATATAATCACCAAAGCAACATTGGCCCGCACAACAGGTGTGTATATATAGTTGCCACAGCAACAATGGCCCGCACAACAGGTGTGTATATATGGTCGCCATGACAACATTGGCCCACACAACAGGTGTGTATATATGGTCGCCATGACAACATTGGCCCACACAACAGGTGTGTATATATGGTCGCCATGCCAACATTGGCCCGCACATGTGTATATATGGTCGCCATGGCAACATCGGCCCGCACAACAGGTGTGTATAAATGATCTCCATGGCAACATTGGCCTGCACAACAGGTGTGTATATATGGTCGCCATGGCAACATTGGCCCGTACAACAGGTGTGTATATATGATCGCCATGGCAACATTGGGCCGCAGGTGTGTATATATGATCACCATGGCAACATTGGCCGCACAACAGGTGTGTATACATGATCACCATGGCAACATTGGCCCGCAGGTGTGTATATATGACAGAATTACACAGCAGTTGTGTGATATTCCTGTACACCAATAGCCGGCCCTGTTTCTATCACAGATCAACGATATTGGCCCGCACAAGATATCCAGGCCTTTCCTCCAGCTCATTATATCGGTGTGGTACCCCAGTTCCTTAACTTCAAAAACAAATGTTGTGCATATATCAGTCGCCGTCACTATTTCTTTTATTAAATCCCGATTCTTTTGACGACTCGTAGATACAAATAGGTTCTGAAATATAATGCAAATCCACAATTAAACTAGTCTATAATGTTTGGACTGTGTGTCCATGTGTCCATCCGACACATTAAGAAGTTCGCCGGAGTTTATCAATTCTGTCGTAACTTCTTTATACCTTGAAGGATTACTTAAATATTTCAACACAGTATACTTGTGGACAGATGCCACACATCCATGATGCCCTTAAAGGTACATGCCCACTCAATAGGCATAAAATGTTCTTTTTAGGGATTAAATAAGTGTATAATTGTGTCGCTTTTCCACCAGTTCTAAAGATTACGAGTGGCCGCTATACAGACATAATCATTTAGTAATATTTATTATACTGACTATGATGCGCGTTGGTATCAGGCTATTTTCATATGCAAATGAGGCATGGTATTTTATAATTATTTATACTAATTAAATGAGTCATCTGAAAAAATAATTGTTTGACAGATTATAAAGTTTGATAATTGCACATCAAAAAATAAATACAGAGTATAAATAGTAATGTCCGTTAACATTTTAAGGAAACACGGTTATCACCCCGGATATCAGTGTGGAAAGTTATGTCTGATATAAAATGTATAATAATGCCAATCAATACGTGGGCTAATGGTGAATGAATGTTTATTTTGTCAGAAAATGTCGTAGATGATGTCTCTGATTGAGAACATTTTGTGCCTACTGAGTGGGCATGTACCTTTAATATGACTTCTTTTGACCTTCAACTGAACCTTTTCACTTTTCACACATTAAGAAGTTCGCCGGAGTTTCTCATTTCTGTCATAACTTGTATATCCCTAGAAGGATTACTTTAATATTTCAATACATCATACTTGTGCACAAATGCCACAAATCCATGCTGCTCTTAATATGACCTTGACCATCTGACCTGCACAACTTTGAACTCTTTTACACATTAAGAAGCTTGCCAGAGTTTCTCATTTCTGAAATTTTCTCATTAATGCCGGCCATGTACACAACAAAATTTACTACACATGTTTATGCAAGAAGAAGGCCCTATTGATTGTCAGTGAGTTATCTCCCCTTGTTGACTTGCCATGCTTTGACGGGCGTATATTGTGACCTTCAACACACCTGTTACTAATCTGTTTCATCAAATTCTGCACACATGTGACATCCAGTGCCTGTACATGTGTTGATGGCTGTGTATACGTGCGACATGACGGCTGTCCATGCCATTGCAGCAACAAGAAGCAGGGAGCGACGATGTGCGAGCTCTGTCATGTGAAGTGCCCCACCACCAAACTGCTCGCCCTCCACCTAGAGACAGCCAATCACAAGAAGCTCGAGGGTCAGCTAGGGGTCATCTGAATGGCGGCATGATCGGCACACAGATAAGCAGCATGTTTCGCCATTAGTTACAGACTTTCGTCTCATTTCTTGACAAAAACTTGTTTCTCTTGACATTGACAAGAACATACATTTCTTGACAAGAACCTGTACTTGTATGTAGCGTGTGTGCTCTTTATGTTCATTTTTGATGATTCTAAGGAGCATCCAATATACATTATATTACGGAGAAGAAATAAAATGTTAAGTTGAAGTATGCTGTGTAGCTAGGTTGCCGGTGTATTACGCCTGGCAGTATTGACATGTGGTCGTGTCCGGGGCAGTGTTTGTTCCTGGTTAGCATCCGGCGGCGTTATCTCATTGTCCAGTTCAGAGTTGGTGTAGGTCAAGGTCACGCTAGCATAGGACAGCGCTGACATAGGTCAAGGTCAGATAACTTGGCGACGAGAAATGCGGAACACGAGAGGCAGACACTTACCATCAGAGATGTCAGGGCCTGTGTTTATAAATCTTTCTGAACTCGTACTCTGCTCTTGTACTCAAAATCAGGAAGTTTGATTGGTCGAGGCGATACCAGTAAGATCATTACTGGTATTCATGCGCTACTCACAGCAGCCTGGTCCCATGACATGGGCATCATCCTGTCACTCGGATTGATTGTTTGTATATGTGCAATACAGCACAGTGTGGACCCATGTGCAGGCTGATCAATGTCTGCCATGGTATCGTACAAGACATATAGAACACGTATGATTGTCTTCGGATCTCGGATAAATATAGCAATTTATCTATTTTTGTTATGTTACATTTCATCTCTTATCATCAAAGTGGTCTGTGAACCTCCAACTCATTTGTTGTATATATCATGTTCATGTTGTACATAAACTTACCACCAATCATCATAGTGCTACATGTCTCGTTTCATCTACATCTCATTTCCCAATCATTGTACCAAACTGGATACTCCTCCTGGACATCCATTTCATACATTTACCGTCCATAGCCATAGGTGCTGTAATTGCAAACATGTTTTGTGATATTGTTCAAGCAGAGCAGTGATATGCCATATATGTTCACCGACTGTACAGGTTACATGGTTCGTGAGATATGTTGTTTCACAAGGATGAGTTTTCCATATTTTATGGATTCCATTTTCACCAATACAGTGGAACCTCTCTAAACCAGACACCCTGGGGAGCTCCCAGGATGTCTGGTTTAGAGAGGTTCCACTCGTCTAGCAGTTTTCTGGCTATATGTCACAGCTTGTCTATAGTAAATAAGGTGTGCCCTTGTGTTACAATGTTCCTTCAGTAAGAGGTTCATGTTGACAGCTTATCCAGGACATTGTCCTCACTGTTTGTTATTCTAGGTTGGCATTACTGGTATTCACAGAGGCCATTTTGGCTACTAAGGCCATTAAAAAAGTGCTTTGGTTCTCAGGTATCGCAGCGTCACAACAATCCGTGCGTCAAGCATTTTAAATTGTACTGTAAATTCGCCACATGATCAATAAAAAACTACCATGCAAAAATATGTTAAATCCAATTATGTCTGTCGAAAATCTGATGGTGTTCACGTCTAAAGAGGTTATAGAAACTTTATAGAACACATATGCATCTGGAGACTTAAAACAATCAGAATTGAACATCTTGAACAATAACACGGTTTCTGTTAGTACACGGTTGTGCCTTGGCTCCCAATTGTTTTGCCTATTTGTATATAAAAATCGTGTTAAATTTGTAACAGACTATCGTCAGAAATCATGTTATATTTGCGATCATATTGCTGCCCAAAGTGGTATTATATTGTTTAATAACTATTGATTGCTGTATGTATTATCTCTGTGCGTTTGAAGTTAAGAAATAAAGGTAGTACTTGCATGTACGTACAATAGTACAATTCCGCATTTCCTCATCTTCCAACGTCATTTACAGAAAATATCACAGTAACATCAAACAATACTACAAGGTCCGATTTTCTTTTGAAGTCTGCCAGAAACCAGAACACACATATCATCAGCCGATTACTCCATAACCCAACATTCCTTTCATATCTAAAGCCACCGACAATTCCGCATGAACTCTGAATTTTGTGTCAACTTTTCAACACCATTTACGGAAAATATTTTCGAAATCAATATTGGCGAAATATGGCGACAGATCTGCGTATAATCCAGTGTTTTTTTGTAATCCATTCCTTTCGGAATACACATTTACTGGTATGAAATTATTAAATAATTTATTTTTATCTTTGTTATTTCTCAATGAAAGTATATGTTGTGACCACTACATTTAAACCGTCTCGACTCGACGAGACGGTTTAGATGGTGGTCGCGGCATATACTTCTGAATGCATAGAAGGAAAATATTTTTCCGCAAACATAATCATATCATCAGAATGAAATGGGTGACTGCATGATTGCTGAAAGTCGCACGTTCGCGACGTCTGCGGCACATCAAAAGGCGTGTTGACCAATCAGTAACATTTCAAAACATAGCCTAAAGGTCACACAGTTTACAGCCTCGTGCTGAATGATGTCATACGATAAACACCTGTTAGTTGACACGGCTTTGTGTTATCAAATTTTTGCACAAAGCAACACACAAATCTCGTCTGTGTAATATGTGTCGGGTTTAATCTCGGATTTGGAATTCATATCCCCTGGCACTATTAAAATAAAATCGACTTCTGCAAATTACGTTGAAAACGGACATAAATTTCAGAGCAGACATTATCGTATTTTGCCGATATTGAATTTCAATATCGGTCCTAACTTCCGTAAATGGCATTGAAATTGACATAAATTCCATTTATATAAAAAGGGCTGTGCAGGTCTGTGGCGTTGAAAGGGTTAACATAATGACCAACTGGGGTTTGAGTGTACACAGATTGCAACGCATGAGCTTTGGGCTGATGCAACAGGATGTCGGTAATTGGGTCATTGCGTCATCGAATGATGATGGCTACGCGTGTTTACAATAATGCATTGCATGGACCTGCGTAGATCTACATTCTACATGGATAAATTATAAAATAAAACATGACGGTAACAATTCTTGGTCGATTCAATATATTTATTACATGCGAAGATAACAGTGAAAACATTACATATGACATATAGATAGAAATTTATGGCATATTATAGGCATTGGCGACGTCGTACATTCGCAAAGTGTACATGTATTTGTTGTTGACATGATGCGTCTTGGGCGAGTACGGATATTGCACGGTTCGGATAAACAACACGGAAGGTCGTATTTCGCCGGACTTCCGTGCAATAGAGGGGTCGCCTGTATTTAAAAAATCTGCCCTCCCATGTCACATTCCGCAAACCCCGTGTTTGAGAACCAAACTACTTTCTTTATGACCTAATATTTCAGAAATGGCCATATTGGCTACTGAAAATTTCAGAAATTGTTAAAAAAAGTACTATGTTTTACAAATATTGGAGCAAATGTAAAATAGTTTTGTCTTATTTTCTTCATGGTAAAAGTTCAATTTGACTACGGTAAAAGTTCAATTTGATTTAAAAATGCTAGCGCCAACCTATGTTGTTGATTATTTACTTGTGTCTTCACAGTTCATTATCATCATACATGTACTAACTTGCATTTCATTGGCAGACAGTCAGTTCTGTTTCCTGTTTGAGACCCACCATATGATTTTGTAATTTCGGACATTTGCGCAATTTCTTGAAATACTTTTACAAAAAAATGGCATAAAAAGTTGAGAAAATTTGAGTAAATGTGGTATATTTCGCATGTACTGTGAAAGTTTTCTCAACTTTTGACTTTATTTATGCAAAATATTGGAAAGTTTGTAAACGTATTTAATGAAATTACGCAGATGGCCGAAGGTACAAAATCATATGGCGTGTCTCGTTTGTTTTTCACTTTACCGTTTATTTGTTTCTGTTCGTTCTCTGACATAGTTGACATCGTTTGTTTTTCTTTTATATTAACCCTTTCACCCCGAAGTAACTGGAATGGATTTTGATGCTAATTTTTCAACCAATCCAAGATGGTCACAAAATGATTTTTAGATTAGTCCATTTATGAAAAGGGAGTGTTTTTGTTCTCAAAAATATGAAAATTACTTGCAAAAAGTGAATATTCTGATAATACGGCTCGTCACAAGCCGGCTCATCTGGATCTACACTTTTTGCCAATACTATACAGGCCTGTGGTGTTGAAAGGGTTAATATGCAACTGTAAAAACTTTATCATTAGATTATTATACGTTGTCATACTGAGTCCTACTGAGTTATACCTACCGGTAGTCATGATGACTGGAAATGATAGAACAAAGAAAACAAGTGTTAGATTTTCAAAATCAGTCTAGAATTTGCAAAGTTATTAACTAATTTCTACTTGTTTATCTGAGATTGACGTCGGACGATATTTGCAACGTCATGATGTTGTACCGTTTGGCACCATATTTCTATGACGTTTTACATGTGCCAATACAATTATATAATTCCTTTCTAGAGCAATATAAAGCATATACCTATGACAAATGTGCTGTGTGGGTGGCAGGTGGGAGTATGCGATGGGTAATTTAATGATCGGGGTTCATCCTTACCGGAATTCCGACTGGAGACCTGGTTTGGCCCTAACATACGTCTTTGGCATCTTGTATGTGACAGTTGAATCTGGTTATACCCCTTATGTGAGTATTATGATTGATCGTAATCATATATTAGGGGAAGGGGCCAAGTGACTTTGGTGTGGTATGAACCTGGCACCAGGTCGGGTTATTCTAATTTCAAGGCTGAATATATTTTTTCTCAATGTAAATATTCCATTCTGATGTTGGGATCAAACCCGTTTGCCCGGTCTTACATGATCCTAGCTGTTGATAGGCCGTTAAACATCAATAAATAAACAAACAAACAAACAAACAAACAAACAAACAAACAAACAAACACATGTGCTGTTGTGATTCTGCAACAGTCAACGTGGTGCCCTATTGCCTGCCTGAATACAACACCATGATGACTGTAGAATCACAATAACTTATATGTGACTGTGGCTGGAGAAATGGGGCTTATGGGTTTTTGTGACCAGTGTAGATCCAGATCTGCATCTGCAGTCTGATCAGGATCTGCTCTATTCGCCATTCCATCAATGAAACACCAGTGTAACAAAACTGGTCATAAATAACATTGGACTTCAATACCGGAGGTTATGAGATCAATCCTCACCCTAGGGATGGACCGTGGCCGAGGGGATGTGACATTGGACTTCAATACTGGAGGTTGTGACATCAATCCTCACCCTAGGCCTGAAAAATACGTACATGGTATTTCCATCCCACTGATCTGTCGGAAGAGACTTTAAAGCCCGTTTCTATATGACCGTAGCTGTTGCTGGGACGTTAAACCCATTGACATTCACTTTCTCCAGTCATTGCCACATAATGTGACCTGGCATGACAGAAATGGGCGTACTGGCCAATGTAGCTCCTGATTGGCTAGCACAACACTTTATAAACACATTTTTGTCGAGTAACTGGCACAAGAAATTTGCGCCAGTTCCTAGATGAAAAATTGATTCATGTGACAGCTCTAAGTAGAGTTAAGTGGCATCTTGTCAGGAAACTGGTGTGGAGTTGGGTGTAAATACTGTTCGTGTTCTACATTGGCATTGTAAACTCAGTGTCTGTTTCATTCTAAAATTGCATAAGGGAGAGTTCAATGATCACCATAATTATTATTATTTTTTTTTTTAAATATTTTTATTTCACTTTTATAATAATTTCAATAATCATTTCATTTTGTTCCTATTTGCAATACATGTTGTCCTAAAAATGTTCTAACAGTACATGAGAACCACTTACAAATAAGAAGATTCTTACATGCTGTTAAATCAGGGTAATGTGTTTTCAGTGCTGGAAAAATAATTTACTTTCAGTGAAAAACAGGGGACCATATCATAAACTTTGTACGACTATAAAATGTTCGTAAGTGCAAAATTATGATACTCTGTAAATTTCACATTAACGATGTTTTCTTGTAAACAATTATTGGATATACATTTATTGAGCATAGGCTGCATATGCAGCCTATGCTCAATAAATGTAAATCCATCAATTGAAATTTCCAGACGATCATAAATTTGCACTTACGAACATTTTAGTCGTACAAAGTTTAGTGAAACGGGCCCCAGGCCTACACATACAGGTCCATTCCTTTGTCTACATGGACAAGTTGAAGTCTTGGACAATTTATTCCTTCAATCAATCTATCTAATATACTATACGACTTGTTTCAGTGAGGAAATATGGCCAGTAATATTTGTTTCACACATGAAAAGGTGTACTTATAATGTGCGTGTATGTGCTACTGTATGCATCAGTCCAGATTGGACTGTAATACTGTAATACCGGCTTGTGACATACGGGTACTGAACTTAATGAATACATTTACTGTCTTTCAATAACATTGTCATTGATGTATAGAAACTGAAATCATAAAAATATGAAGTCATTGTTGGTTAAAATACAGTGAAGCCTCTAGGGATCCCAGGGTGTCCGGTTTTGAGAGGTTCCACTGTATTATGGTATATTATGAGCTATGCAAGGCATTTTTGTAAACATTGCAATCATGACGAGACCTTATTATGAAATTATAATGAACCCTATGAAGATTGAACACACTGATGAGGCTCTCTAGGTGTCATATGTAACCCTTTCAACCCTAAGTATCTGGAATGGATTTTGATATGTTAATTTTCCAACCAATCCAATCGTCACAAAATGATTTTCAGACTTGTCCATTTATAAAAAGTTGGTGTTTATGTTCTCAAAAATATGAAAATTATTGGCAAACGTGCAGAGAACTCATCTGGATCTACACTGTTTGCGAATACCGCTATACAGGCCTGTGGTGTTGAAAGGGTTAAAGAGGTTGCACTGTATATGTTTCACTGTACCAAAGTTGTAACACAGATAGATCTATAGTGTAACGAGTGTAGGCATACTGCCATCAAGCACGCTCGACCCCTTGGTAATAACCATGTAATCACTGTTAATCACACCATCTGTACTTCAATTACGCAAAAACACCAATTTATATGTGACCTAATTGTCTAGGAATGTTCCTTGATGTATTATGTGACATTTCATGTAAGTGAACATAAAATGTTTTCGGTTTGTAAAATATCATGTCTCCATGTATTTGTTACTATGAAGGTTTAAAATAAAACAAAAAAACAATGAAACCTTCAGAATTTATGTTTTGAATGCATGTACCTAGAATAGTACGGGTAGCTTTGTTTCCCACTAACTGCAGTGAAACTTGTGTTCCCTTGGTTTCAACAGCACATGCCACTACTCCAGCCCTTGCAAACAGTTCAGATCCAGATGAGCCAGCTCGTTCGTAACGAGCCGTCTCATCAGGATCTGCACAATTAGTGGACCTTTTCAAAGTTGTTTTTCATGTACCGCAAAAATATTTTTGTGTGTATATAGTCGCCACACTATCTGTCTGTTCGTCTGTCTATCGAAGATTTCTGTTAACCCTTACACCGTTATCTTAATCTTTTGTCGTCTGCTGTTTATTTTCCATTTTTATCTTCAAAAACATGCTTTGACAGCACTTTAGAATAATTTACAACATGATTTGACAGCACTTCAGAATCATTTCCATTGGAAATGATTCTGAAGCGCTGTCAAACCATGTTTTTATTGAGAAATAAGGCATGGTATTAAAGCAACAGCAGACAACGATTGTTGTGTGTAGCGGTCTAAGGGTTAATGTTTTCTTCTACCTGCTATCTCTGTCACCGTAAGTCAGCTTGAAATTTGAAATTGCATATGTTTATTTGTCATCATCCATATTTTCATTCTATAGCCCACCTATGTGACCCCTGTGCTCGTGGTCGATGTTAAATGTTAAAGATTTTGAGGGGTACATCTCCCACCAGTGTTACTGATTATACAAAATTCACTCTTCTGGTTAACAGAATAATCTACAATTAAAATGGAATATTCAATTCCAATTTCTTAGGGGTGAAAGGGTTAAGTGCTGGTCACCTGTGGATTAGCTATATTGCTTCGTCTAATTTATAAGTCTGTCCTGTGAGGATGAGAGCGTGCTGTGGTGGTTCGTTGGCAGCAGGCGATGGGTAATTTAACGATCGCGATTTATCCTTTCTGGCTGTGGTGGTTGGGTGGGAGGTCCCCAGGGTGTCCAGTTTAGAGAGGTTCCACTGTAAATAAGCACTCCATGAACATTGTTTGTCTTTCACATGAACAGACATAACAATTAAATAAATTACACTGAAAGCCACCTAGATTACACACAATTGATCTCCAGAGTGTCTGGTTTAGAGAGGTTCTACTGTATATACATCTGACTACGACATACTTAGCCTCCCTACATCTTCGTCAACTTCTGTGATGGATCTGCGATCATTCACTACTGTCTGTTTCAAACCTGCCCAAATTTTACAGCCATATAATCAATGCAAAAACAAAATTTCTTCGATAACATTAATTTTTTTCAAAATTTAAGTATGAAACCTTTTTAGCTCGACTATTCGAAGAATAAGTAGAGCTTATGATGTCACCCCGGCGTCGGCGTCGGCGTCACCGTCACGCCTTGGTTAAGGTTTTTAGTCAAGCTTGTATATGGAATACTACTGGCCCTACACCCACCATACTTGGACAACTTCATCTCCTAGTGATGCACATCAATAACCCCTGATCTATATTTGACCTTGACCTATATTTCCTCTTGAATTAATTACTTAATTCCCCTTGGTTAAGGTTTTTAGTCAACCTTGGTTAAGGTTTTTTTTCAAGCTTGTACATTGAATACTATTGTGCATCCACACACCATACTTCGACAACCTTTTCTCATAGGTATGTACATCAATAACCCCTGATCTATATTTGACCTTGACCTACATTTCCTCTTCAATTACTTACTTAATTCCTTTT
The DNA here is from genome assembly GCA_029237695.1 of Conchocele bisecta. Classification (NCBI taxonomy): domain Eukaryota; kingdom Metazoa; phylum Mollusca; class Bivalvia; order Lucinida; family Thyasiridae; genus Conchocele; species Conchocele bisecta. The sequence goes on along the minus strand of CM055269.1, from coordinate 2,420,606 downwards.
GGTTAAGGTTTTTAGTCAACCTTCTATATGGAATACTACTGGCCCTACACCCACCATACTTGGACAACTTCATCTCCTAGTGATGTACATCAACAACCCCTGATCTATATTTGACCTTGACCTACATTTCCTCTTGAATTACTTAATTCCCCTTGGTTAACGTTTTTAATCAAGCTTGTACATGGAATACTCCTGGCCCTACACCAACCATACTTGGACAACTTCATCTCCTAGTGATGTACATCAACAACCCCTGACCTATATTTGACCTTGACCTACATTTAACATTGAATTACTTACTTAATTCCCCTTGGTTAAAGTTTTTACTCGACCTTGGTTAAGCTTTTTACTCAAGCTTGTACATGAAATACTATTGTGCATACAGACATCATAATTGGACAACCTTTTCTCATAGTGATGTACATCAATAACCCCTGATCTATATTTGACCTTCACCTACATTTCCTCTTGAATTACTTACTTAATTCTCTTTGGTTAAGGTTTTTACTCAAGCTTGTAGATGGAATACTCATGGCCCTACACCAACCATACTTGGACAACTTCATCTCCTAGTGATGTACATCAACAACCCCTGACCTATATTTGACCTTGACCGACATTTAACCTTAAATTACTTACTTAATTCCCCTTGGTTAAGGTTTTTACTCAACCTTGGTTAAGGTTATTAGTCAAGCTTGTAGATGGAATACTATTGTGCATACATACACCATACTTGGATAACATTTTCTCATAGGGATGTACATCAATAACCCCTGACCTTTATTTTACCTTCACCTACATTTAACCTTGAATTACTTGGTTAATATTTATAGTCAAGCTTGTATATGGAATACTTCTGGGCCTACATCAACCATACTTGGACAACTTCATCTCCTAGTGATGTACATCAATAATCCCTGACCTATATTTGACCTTGACCTACTTTTATCCTTGGATTACTTAGTTATCTCCCCTTGGTTACGGTTTTTACTCAACCTTGTATATGGAATACTCCTGCGCCTACAGCAACCATACTTGGAAAACCACGCACCTACGTCCAAGGTCAATGTCACTGTTGAAGGTCAAAGGTCAAACCTATTGAAATTCCCTTCCGCTCTATATCTTCTACACCGATGCATGGATTATCAAATGGCTTGGCACAAATGTTTCTCATGATGAGAAGGTGTGTCACGATCAATAACCACGCACCTACATCCAAGGTCAAGGTCACAGTTGAAGGTCAAAGGTCAAACCTATTGAAATTCCCTTCCGCTCTATATCTTCTACACCGATGCATGGATTATCAAATTGCTAACCACGCACCTACGTCCAAGGTCACAGTTGAAGGTCAAAGGTCAAACCTATTGAAATTCCCTTCCGCTCTATATCTTCTACACCGATGCATGGATTATCAAATGGCTTGGCACAAATGTTTCTCATGATGAGAAGGTGTGTCGCAATCAATAACCACGCACCTACGTCCAAGGTCAAGGTCACAGTTGAAGGTCAAAGGTCAAACCTATTGAAATTCCCTTCCGCTCTATATATTCTACACCGATGCATGGATTATCAAATGCCTTGGCACAAATGTTTCTCAGGATGAGAAGGTGTGTCGCGATCAATAACCATGCACCTACATCCAAGGTCAAGGTCACAGTTGAAGGTCAAAGGTCAAAAATATTGAAATTCCCAAATGGCTTGGCACAAATGTTTCTCACGATGAGAAGGTGTGTCGCGATCAATAACCACGCACCTACGTCCGAGGTCAAGGTCACTGTTGAAGGTCAAAGGTCAAACCTATTGAAATTCCCTTCCGCTCTATGTCTTCTACACCGATGCATGGATTATCAAATGGCTTAGCACAAATGTTTCTCATGATGAGAAGGTGTGTCGCGATCAGTAACCACGCACCTACGTCCAGGTCAAGGTCACAGTTGAAGGTCAAAGGTCAAACCTATTGAAATTCCCTTCTGCTCTATATCTTCTACACTGATGCATGGATTATCAAATTGCTAACCACGCACCTACGTCCAAGGTCACAGTTGAAGGTCAAAGGTCAAACCTATTGAAATTCCCTTCCGCTCTATATCTTCTACACCGATGCATGGATTATCAAATGGCTTGGCACAAATGTTTCTCATGATGAGAAGGTGTGTCGCAATCAATAACCACGCACCTACGTCCAAGGTCAAGGTCACAGTTGAAGGTCAAAGGTCAAACCTATTGAAATTCCCTTCCGCTCTATATCTTCTACACCGATGCATGTGTCACAGGGTGAGAAAAATGTGCTCCGGCCCGGGGCTCGAACCCGGGACCTCTGGTTTACCGTACCATCGCTCTAACCGACTGAGCTAGCCGGGCACGAATACACATTTCCTCCCCATAGTGAGTTACGTACCGTGACATACTTCCCCGCCAAATTGGAATTCGTCCCCGAATTCTATATTTAATTCGTCTCTGAATTCCATATATTTGGTACATTTTGGGTAGTATATATATCAGTCACGGTCCCTCGTTGGGCGCCAAATGTCACAGGGTGAGAAAAATGTGCTCCGGCCCGGGGCTCGAACCCGGGACCTCTGGTTTACCGTACCATCGCTCTAACCGACTGAGCTAGCCGGGCACGAATACACATTTCCTCCCCATAGTGAGTTACGTACCGTGACACATGGATTATCAAATGCCTTGGCACAAATGTTTCTCAGGATGAGAAGGTGTGTCTCGATCAATAACCACGCACCTACGTCCAAGGTCAAGGTCATAGTTGAAGGTCAAAGGTCAAACCTATTGAAATTCCCTTCCGCTCTATATCTTCTACACCGATGCATGGATTATCACACTATGCCCAGGGTCAAGGTCACAGACTTGATGCGTTTGAAACCTTAACGCTCGGCTAAATGGCTTATAATCAAAAATGCCTCGTTTTCTTTGGCTGCCAGTAGGGGTATTCGTGTGCCGACAGGCCACATTTCTAGTTTCCCTTGGTTAATGTTTTTAGTCGACCTTGGTTAAGGTTTTTATGCAGGCCGCAGCCACCTTCTTTGTCAAGCTATGTGTACATCGACAACCCTCATAGTCGAGCTTTGCTGTTCTCCTACAGCTCTTGTTATTTTGTGAAATGAGTTCTCTATGGGAATTTAACATGGGGGGAAAAGAGGTGGAGAACCTGGAGGACTAGAAAAACAAAAAAAATGGATAATTCTGCATACTTGTAATCATCAAATATATGCAGTTGTTAGTTCTATATGAAGTAATGCATTTCGGGAAACATAAATGATTACTCCCTCAAAGTACACTTTGCTGGAAAAGGTTGCGTTGCAATTTTGGTGAAATAGGCTACTGGTGTAGTAAGGGTGCCTGGCACTGGATCAGGATACTGTGTTTCAGCGCTGGATGCTATTATTGTAATTTCAGTTCTGATTGTATAGTTCTCCCTACAAACAGGGCCCCGTTTCACTAAACTTTGTACGACTAAAATGTTTGTAAGTGCAAACTTATGATAGTCTGTAATATTTTACATTAAAAATGTTTTCTTGTAAACAATTGTTGCATTTACATTTATTGAACATAGGCTGCATGTGCAGCCTCCATGCAGCCTATGTTCAATAAATGTAAATCCATCAATTGAAATTTCCAGACGATCATAAATTTGCACTTACGAACATTTTAGTCGTACAAAGTTTAGTGAAACGGCCCCCGTTGCATGCCGGACTGTATAATTATGACCTTGTTGTTGAACGGATGTAAAACCCTGTTTGATCGATTAATCATACATTTTATACACCAATTTGAAAAATGGGACATATTATGGTATTGAGTTGTTTTTCTGTCAGTCCGGGCACACAATCAGGGACTTTGGTGGTTGTAGATGTGGCATATGACAAAAAAAAACAATGTAACTTATTCCATATCAACTTAAGCCTATTGTTCCTTAGGTGGCCATTCTTTTGTGTGAAAACAATGGATGTACCACCTAAGGGGTGTATTGTATGGATGTCCATCCGTCCGTAAACTTTAGTCTTATACAGCCAAATAGTCCTGCAGTTTTCCACTGATCAAGTTCATACTTCCTATACATCATGTGTGGGTGGTTGGTCGGGCAAACTCAACGGCGTAAATTAACGGTAGGGATTCTTCCTAATAGGAATCACGATTTGCCTGGTTTGAGTACGTTTTTATCTTTGGCTCTTTTGTTACCTGGGAGCTTTTGGGAGAGGGCCAAGGGACTCTGATGTGGCGAGGACCTGGCATCAGATCAGGATTATTCTGATTTCAGGGCTGAATATATAGTTTTTTGTCGAGCCCGCTTACGGAAAGCGAGACATAGTGATCACAATGGCGTCCGGGCGTCCGTCCGTCCGTCCGTCCGTCCGTCCGTCCGTCCGTCCGAAATTTGCGTTGAAATTTTTAAATACCTTATATCTCTGCAGTACTAAGTCACATTGACTTGAAACTTCATATGCTTATTAGTCATCATCCATATATTCATGCTGTGTCCCACTCATGCGGCCCCTGTGCCCAAGATCAAGGTCAAATGACTTAAAAGTTTGTGTTAAATGTTCGTCAAAATTTGCATTAAAGTTTTCAAATACCTACTATCTCTGTAACCGTAAGTCGGATTTGCTTGAAACTTTGTATGCTTATTGGTCATCATCCAAATTTCATTCTGTGTCCCACTCATGCGGCCCCTGTGCCCCTATGTCAAGGTCAAATGACTTAGAAGTTTGCGTTAAAGTTTCTGTCAAAATTTGCGTTAAAGTTTTCACATACCTACTATCTCTGTAACCGTAAGTCAGATTTGCTTGAAACTTTGTATGCTTATTGGGCATCATCCATATAATCATTGTGTGTCCTACTCATGTGGCCACTGTGCCCCAAGGTCAAGGCCAAATGACTTAGAAGTTTGCGTTATTATAAAATCTGCGTTAAAGTTTTTACATATCTTATAATCATTAATAATCTTTAAATCATTTATGATTTAAATAGGACCGGATCTCTATAAATAGATTTCCTAAGGGAAATAACTGACTACGATTCCCCATTGATACAGGCACAACCTGACTGGACTCGACTGTTGCTGCTCTGCAACACAGCCATGCCTGTGGAGCATATATCTCAATATTTTATGAGGTATTGATGAGCCAGTTGCTATATTTAGAGCGCCTAAGGCTACGCTATAACATGAATTATGAATTCAATACTATAGACAAGCACTCAACAGGCCTGGCTATGGGAAGCTCCTGGAAAATCAATAGCCAGTGGATACATTATGGAGCTGAGTTAGGAACTGTCACAGAGCTGGCCGTACAATCAAGTCCTCCCACCGTCTGTCTGATAGTGTCCAGTACTGACCACCATTGCAGGCAATAATCCACTGACCATGGCTGCCAGCTGACCAGGCCCAGGGCTGACCAGCATGACCTTCATTCACTTCTCATGTAAGTAGTGTCCTGTTGGCTCTGTGTTGGTGTATTGTCCCCGTATTGCTGGTGTATTGTCCCTGTGGTGCCTGTGTACTGGTCATACGTTTGGTTGATGCCTTGTCCGTGATATAAGAGGGGGTGGGGGCATAGTGGGATGTCGGGTTACAGGATAACAGAAAATACAATTTACAAATTACAGTTAACAAAAAATAAAGAATGTGGTGACAGTTGCAAAATACACCAATAACGGTTATTTTTGTAAAAAATAGTAATTTAATGTAAAAATAAAAAATGCCGAAATCAGGCTAACAGTATTTATCCAGGCTCCCACCGCCCCTGTCCCCGCCCACCCCACCCACTTATAAGGGTCCTTGGCTGAAGAGACCGAATAAATTAATGGAAATGTGAAATATTTTTTGGCTACGAACTGTAAATGCAGTAGCATGAAAAATGACTACTTACCATGTAGACCCTGTTCAAGCTGCACAGATGTGCAGGCTGGCTCGAGGCTACACTCGTAGCAATCAGCTGCAAGGTAAATAGTCCACCAGCAGCCCAACATATTGCGCAGTATATGGTCATAGTTTCATCTAGAGACTATCTTGGTTCCTGGATCAGGAAACAAGATAGTCTCTAGATGAAACTATGTTAGATAGTAGTTATAAAACAATATACGAGACTTGCCATGACCAAAAGGGGACATCTAGTCAACAATACCATGCAGTTCCACACCAGACTGTGCATCCACACAATCTGATCAGGGTCTGCACTATTGACTATGGACGTATGAAACGACATACCACAGCAGAATGCTAGCAGATAAATGCATTTAACTCTGCATGCTAGCGTCGAAAATATCCGCCAAACAAATTAGGACTATATGTTTTATTTCTCTGTAAATATGTCTTGAAATTTCATTAGAATTGAGTCCTCAGGACTCAATTCTAATGAAATTCCAAGACATATTCATGATATTTACGGGGAGAAATACAATAAAACATGATGAATTCTTGTCCGCTTGTTTTTAACTATTTATAGCCCACACATTTCCCAGCATGCAAAGAGTTAATGTACGAGGTGCAGTCATAAAATTCTAGGACTGTGTTCATCTAAAGAACCATTTGGTCAAATCAGTTATTCACGGGCATCTACGTCGCCATGAAGCAGTTTGACGTCGTTTTACGTTACATAAAAAATGTGCATGGTATATGCGCCATTTGGACACCGCATATTCTACTGTAACCGGTTTCATTGTATGATGATGTCAGCCCTAAATAATTTTGTACATTTGCTGTATTTAGCGCATGTGTGTTTTACCTGTTGTTTTCTGTATGATAATGCCATTCAACACTTGATTCTGGTCATCATGGATTAACCCTTACAGTGCTGAATTAAAATTTGTCGTCTGCTGTTTATTTTCCATTTTTATTATCAAAAACATGGTTTGACAGCACTTTAGAATCATTTCCAATGGAAATGATTCTAAAATGCTGCCAAACCATGTTTTTATTTAGAGAAAATACAAAATAAGTTACAACAGCAGACAACAGTTTTCGGTTCCCGCCTTCTAGGGGTTAATAAACTGCATATATTAATTTCATTATACATGTGTAAGAGACCGGCAATGATTGTTCACCACCGTGTCGGAATACACACGTGTAAGTTGGAGTCACTATGTCACAAAACACAGAAATAACCATCAAACATTGCTTCGTCCATTGGCGTGACAATATAAATTATTGTCATACCGCAGATAAGTTTCTCGGCTTTTGATTGGCTAGCTTGCCTGGTCATATATATTATATGACCTGCCAAGGCCGTCGGACATACAGGAATTGCGATTCCCCTCCGGCGCCTCGCGTCCAATGAAGACACATTTTGCAAACGTCTACCGATTGCGAATTGTATTCCTCACTAAACACAATAAAACCCCGAATTGATCAATACAAGTAACAAATTGTACATTCAAAACCAGTCTGTATTGTTTATTTTTCCATAATTATTCTTCGCTCATCAAAATATGAGCGAAAAATTAGCCAAAATAACTAAAATTGCTTTTCAAATTGACACGACTATATTTTGGTCACAAACTATGGGTTCCACGCACGAAACCGCTGCATAGCAATGACAGCGAATGTTTGGGAACCAGTCGCATTATTCTAGAGGCGCCAAAGGGAGAGCAGATCGATAGAGCAGTGGAATATAAATTAAATTACACGATATAAAAAAACTGTCATAAAGTCATTTTCGATGGATTTCTTACTCCATATTTAGTTTGTTTTCGTTTAATAAAAAAACAAAATGTTCATTTACGCCTTTATATTAAGACTGACGATAGAAAATCGAATCTCGGATTATTTTTCTTTCTGAAAAAAACGCAAAGATCAAAATAAGAGATATGTTTCTACGGCCAAATACAGGATCTGCGGTATGACAAATACGTTATTGTGCTTCTACACGGGCTATATGGTGTAATATTGCCCGTCTGAAGGTATGTTCACCCTCGGCTATCGCCTCGGGTGAACATACCTCCAGACGGGCAATATTACACCATATAGCCTGTGTAGAATCACAATAACTTATAATATAAATACAATATAAATTTTAAATAATATGGCTGTTTTAAAACGAACAAAGTCAAAAATGGGGCCAGTGTATAGTATAGGCATTTCCTTGGTGGAAAGGCAACACAACTAAAGTCTGGCACCATATGCTCCCCAGTAGCCGATTTCACCAACATTGCAAAGTATACTTTGAGGGAGAAATTTTCAATTTTAGGATAAATTTATTATTTTTAGCTCACCTGAGCGAAGCTCATGTGAGCTATTGTTACCGCAATGCGTCCGTCGTCCGTCGTCATCCGTCGTCGTCGTCCGTGAACATTTTCAAACGTCTTCTCCTTGGTAACCGTTGGGCCTATAGTCACCAAACTTCATGGTCATGGTTTAGGTAGGGGGATTACAAAATTGTTAAAATGATGTCATTACGTAATCCAAGATGGCCACCGTCTAAAAATAGCACAAATTCTTAAAAAATCTTCTTCTCAAGAACCGCCAACCGGATTTCGACAAAACTTGGTAGGAATGATCGATGTACAATGCTCTTTCAACGTTGTTAAAATGGTGACCCCGGGGTCAAAAATGGGTGTGGCCCGTGGGGTCAAATTGGGGTCAAATTTTATTTTTGACCAAATATGGTCATGTCATATATCAAATTGAAGGTATCAATGAGGCGATCACTCTGGTGCATTTTTTTGTCGAAATCGGATAATTATGTCATCCAAGATGGCCGCCGAAATGTCAAAAGGTCGTTCTTTTATTACAGATTTCAAAATTCTTCTTCACATGAACCGCTTGGCCCATGGTAACCAAACTTAAAAGTTATGGTTCATGGGTGAAACCTTTTCAGAGTAGTTAAAATGGAGGTCATCGCTAATCCAAGATGGCCGCCATCTAAAAATAGCATACATTCTTAAAAAATCTTCTTCTCATGAACCGCTAGCCGGATTTCGACGAAACATGGTTGGAATGATCGATGTACAATGCTCTTTCAAAGTTGTTAAAATGGTGAACCCGGGGTCAAAAATGGGCGTGGCCCATGGGGTCAAATTGGGGTCAAATTTTATTTTTGACCGAATATAGTCATGTTATACATGTACATGTATATCAAATCGAAGGTATCAATGAGGCGATCACTCTGGTATATATTTTGTCGAAATCTGATTGTTATGTCATCCAAGATGGCCGCCGAAATGTCAAAATGTCTTTCTTTTATTAGAGATTTCAAAATTCTTCTTCACATGAACCGCTTGGCCCATGGTAGCCAAACTTAAAAGTTATGGTCCATGGGTGAAGCCTTTTCAGATTTGTTAAGATGGAGGTCATCGCTAATCCAAGATGGCCGCCGTCTAAAAATAGCATAAATTCTTAAAAAATCTTATCATGTACCGCTAGCCTGATTTCGACTAAACTTGGTAGAAATGATCGCTTTACAATGCTCTTTCAAAGTTGTGAAAATGGTGACCCCGGGGTCAAAAATGGGCGTGGCCCTTGGGGTCAAATTTTATTTTGGACTTAATGTGCTCCTGTCATATATCAAATTGAAGGTATCGATGAGACGATTGCTCTGGTGCAATATTTGTCGGAATCGGATGATTATAACATCCATGATGGCCGCCAAAAGGTCCATTTATTCGAGATTTTGAACGTCTTTTTCTCAGGAACCACATGGCCGATGCTGGCCAAACTTCGTAGGAAGTTAAGATCCTTGGGTGAAGCATTTTCAGATTTGGTAAAATGAGAGTCATCGCTTAATCCAAGATGACCGCCATCTAAAAATAGCACAATGAACACATGAACTCAATGTCACATTCTCCTCTGGTGTTCATGGAGTCAGGTGAGCGAATTAGGGCCATCATGGCCCTCTCATTTATTATACTGAATTTATTACATTATCACAGCCATTTTGGCTGTGATAATGTAATAAATTCAGTATAATAATTCTGCATAGTTTTAATCTTCAAATGTATGCAGTCGTTAGTTCTATATGAAATAATGCATTTCAGGAAAAATAAATTATTACGCCCTCAAAGTATACTTTGCTAGAAATGTGTACTTTCCAATTTTGATGAAATCGGCTACAGGACTATGAAACTTGAAACACAGGTATTTCATGAAACGTTGCGCTGTAGTGACGTTATTTGGTTGGTATAGATACACATTACTTGCGAACGGTTTGTCTAAAAGTATGTTTCTATTTTCAAAAGAATTTGATTTGACCACATGGAGGAATTTATCTGCTAGCGCTCTTCTGTGGACTGCACATATACCATATATACGGGCAGACATGTCCATGTTTGAACTCATCACCTCAACCATGGTCCCCTCCCCTCTATTCCAGCCTAAATAACAGATAGACGTTATTATGCCACTGCAACGACAGTTGTCGAGGGGCATATAGTGTTTACCTTGTCCGTATGTCTGTCCATCTACCAGGAGACAATATTCCATATATCCAATCTTTATGATACTTCACCTGTACATTCATATCACCCATGGGAACTCTATTGAATATGGCTTTTGTCTCTTAACTGTCAAGGTGAATGGTACTAAAATAGATTGTTTATTGCACATTTACTTTGTTTTCGTACGATAACTCAACTCCATATATCCGATCTTCGCAATACTTTTTAGCTCGACTATTCGAAGAATAAGTAGAGCTTATGTTGTCACCCCGGCGTCGGCGTCACCGTCACCGTCACCGTCACGTCACGCCTTGGTTAAGGTTTTTAGTCAAGCTTGTATATGGAATACTACTGGCCCTACACCCACCATACTTGCACAACTTCATCTCCTAGTGATGTACATCAATAACCCCTGATCTATATTTGACCTTCACCTACATTTCCTCTTGAATTACTTGGTTAATTCCCCTTGGTTAAGGTTTTTAGTCAACCTTGGTTAAGGTTTTTAGTCAAGTTTGTATATGCAATACTACTGGCCCTACACCCACCATACTTGGACAACTTCATCTCCTAGTGATGCACATCAATAACCACTGATCTATATTTGACCTTGACCTATGTTTCCTCTTGAATTACTTACTTAATTCCCCTTGGTTAAGGTTTTTAGTCAACCTTGATTTAGTTTTTTTTTCAAACTTGTACATTGAATACTATTGTGCATCCAGACACCATACTTCAACAACCTTTTCTCATAGGTATGTACATCAATAACCCCTGATCTATATTTGACCTTGACCTACATTTCCTCTTCAATTACTTAATTCCCCTTGGTTAACGTTTTTAGTCAAGCTTGTAGATGGAATACTCCTGGCCCTACACCAACCATACTTGGACAACTTCATCTCCTGCGATGTACATCAACAACCCCTGACCTATATTTGACCTTGACCTACATTTAACCTTGAATTCCTTACTTAATTCCCCTTGGTTAAGGTTTTTACTCGACCTTGGTTAAGCTTTTTACTCAAGCTTGTACATGGAATACTATTGTGCATACAGACACCATAATTGGACAACCTTTTCTCATAGTGATGTACATCAATAACCCCTGATCTATATTTGACCTTGACCTACATTTCCTCTTGAATTACTTACTTAATTCTCTTTGGTTAAGGTTTTTAGTCAAGCTTGTAGATGTAATACTCATGGCCCTACACCAACCATACTTGGACAACTTCATCTCCTAGTGATGTACATCAACAACCCCTGACCTATATTTGACCTTGACCTACATTTAACCTTAAATTACTTACTTAATTCCCCTTGGTTAAGGTTTTTACTCAACCTTGGTTAAAGTTTTTTAGTCAAGCTTGTAGATGGAATACTATTGTGCATACAGACACCATACTTGGATAACTTTTTCTCATAGGGATGTACATCAATAACCCCTGACCTTTATTTTACCTTCACCTACATTTAACCTTCAATTACTTGGTTAATGTTTATAGTCAAGCTTGTATATGGAATACTTCTGGGCCTACATCAACCATACTTGGACAACTTTATCTCCTAGTGATGTACATCAATAATCCCTGACCTATATTTGACCTTGACCTACTTTTATCCTTGGATTACTTAGTTATCTCCCCTTGGTTACGTTTTTCACTCAAGCTTGTATATGGAATACTCCTGGGCCTACAGCAACCATACTTGGAAAACCACGCACCTACGTCCAAGGTCAAGTCACTGTTGAAGGTCAAAGGTCAAACCTATTGAAATTCCCTTCCGCTCTATATCTTCTACACCGATGCATGGATTATCAAATTGCTAACCACGCACCTACGTCCAAGGTCACAGTTGAAGGTCAAAGGTCAAACCTATTGAAATTCCCTTCCGCTCTATATCTTCTACACCGATGCATGGATTATCAAATGGCTTGGCACAGATGTTTCTCATGATCAGAAGGTGTGTCGCAATCAATAACCACGCACCTACGTCCAAGGTCAAGGTCACAGTTGAAGGTCAAACCTATTGAAATTCCCTTCCGCTCTATATCTTCTACACCGATGCATGGATTATCAAATGCCTTGGCACAAATGTTTCTCAGGATGAGAAGGTGTATCGCGATCAATAACCACGCACCTACATCCAAGGTCAAGGTCACAGTTGAAGGTCAAAGGTCAAAAATATTGAAATTCCCAAATGGCTTGGCACAAATGTTTCTCACGATGAGAAGGTGTGTCGCGATCAATAACCACGCACCTATGTCCAAGGTCAAAGTCACTGTTGAAGGTCAAAGGTCAAACCTATTGAAATTCCCTTCCTCTATGTCTTCTACACCGATGCATGGATTATCAAATGGCTTGGCACAAATGTTTCTCATGATGAGAAGGTGTGTCGCTATCAATAACCACGCACTTACGTCCAAGGTCAAGGTCATAGTTGAAGGTCAAAGGTCAAACCTATTGAAATTCCCTTCCGCTCTATATCTTCTACACTGATGCATGGATTATCAAATTGCTAACCACGCACCTACGTCCAAGGTCACAGTTGAAGGTCAAAGGTCAAACCTATTGAAATTCCCTTCCGCTCTATATCTTCTACACCGATGCATGGATTATCAAATGGCTTGGCACAAATGTTTCTCATGATGAGAAGGTGTGTCGCAATCAATAACCACGCACCTACGTCCAAGGTCAAGGTCACAGTTGAAGGTCAAATGTCAAACCTATTGAAATTCCCTTCCGCTCTATATCTTCTACACCGATGCATGGATTATCAATGCCTTGGCACAAATGTTTCTCAGGATGAGAAGGTGTGTCTCGATCAATAACCACGCACCTATGTCCAAGGTCAAGGTCATAGTTGAAGGTCAAAGGTCAAACCTATTGAAATTCCCTTCCGCTCTATATCTTCTACACCGATGCATGGATTATCACACTATGCCCAGGGTCAAGGTCACAGAGTTGATGCGTTTGAAACCTAAACGCTCGGCTAAATGGCTTATAATCAAAAATGCCTCGTTTTCTTTGGCTGTCAGTGGGGGTATTCGTGTGCCGACAGGCCACATTTCTAGTTTCCCTTGGTTAATGTTTTTAGTCAACCTTGGTTAAGGTTTTTATGTAGGCCGCAGCCACCTTCTTTGTCAAGCTATGTGTACATCGACAACCCTCGTAGTCGAGCTATGCTGTTCTCCTACAGCTCTTGTTTAGCTACCTTATATCTCCCCAACCATGACGTGTTTGTTTTAGACTATTACCTTCTGAATTTACTTTTGGGTGTATACATTTTTTTTGTCGGTAATCTTCTTGTTCTTATGACCACTCATTTGAATCGTCTCAATCACACATGCTCCGTTTTTGCTTTAAAGGTACATGCCTTCTTAGTAGGCACAAAATGTTCTTTATATGATTTAAATAAGTGTATAATTATACGACCGTTTTTAAAAAACGGTACGTATTATGTTTTACCGCACGGCGGGCTGGCGGGCGGCGGGCGGCGGGCGGCGGGTGGCGGGCGGGCGGGCGGCTGAAGAAAAAGCACATAGTTTGTGTACACAACTCCTCCGAAACCGTTCAGTCGATCGATATGAAACTATACACACGTCTTCTACACATATTGAAGATGTGCACCTTTTTAACTTAGCCATTTTTTCTACATTTTTCTATACATTTCTATATACGGTACAGAGTTTGTGTACACAACTCCTCCGAAACCTTTCAGTCGATCGATCTGAAACTATGCACACGTCTTCTACACATATTGAAGATGTGCACCTTGGTGTTTTTATGCCGAAGATTTTGAAAAATATCACCTTTTTAACTTATACATTTTTTCTACATTTTTCTATACAATTCTATATACGGTACAGAGTTTGTGTACACAACTCCTCTGAAACCGTTCAGTCGATCGTTCTGAAATTATACACACGTCTTCTACACATATTGAAGATGTGCACCTTGGTGTTTTTATGTCGAAAAAATATTTTTTAACAAAAATATCACCTTTTTAACTTAGCCATTTTTTCTACATTTTTCTATACAATTCTATATACGGTACAGAGTTTGTGTACACAACTCCTCCCAAACCGTTCAGTCGATCGTTCTGAAACTATACACACGTCTTCTACACATATTGAAGATGTGCACCTTGGTGTTTTTATGCCGAAAAAATATTTTTTAACAAAAATATCACATTTTTAACTTTTTTTCTACATTATTGTATCCAATTCCCTATCATTTCTACTTTACACTCTACTTTTCTATCTCTGCCTAATTAGTATACATGTTTAGCACAACGAGATGAAGAAATAATGCTATAGACTTTCAAATTCTCATTAATGTTTCTTGCCTTGGTGACAGCTTCACATTTCTGCATCTTCGCTGTCTGGCCCATATTCGACGGGCGTATTTTGTGACTTGCGGCACTCTTGTTGTCACTATTCCACCAGTTCTAAAACTTATGAGTGCTCGCTACACAGATATAATAATTTAGTAATATTTATTTTACTGATAGTGACGCGCGGTGGTATCAGGCTATTTTCATATGCAAATGAGGCATGATATTTTTAAATTATTTATACTAATTAAATGCGTCACCTGAAAAAATAATATTTATGACAGATTATAAAGTATGATCATTGCACATCGAAAAATGAATACAAAAAATAAATAGTAATGTCCGTTATCATTTTAAGGAAACACGGTTATCGCCCCTGATATCAGTGTGGAAATTTACGTCTGATATAAAATGTATAATAATGTGAATCAATGCGTGTGGTATTGGTGAGTGAATGTTTATTTTGCTAGAAAATGTCTCTGATATAAAAACATTTTGTGCCTACTGCATCTTTAGACTTTAAAGTTGAATAAATTGAATTATATTTTAACTTTTTCGTTCACCGACACATTTCATGCTGAGGATACTCCATTTTGTTTGTGGAAAATCCTAAATGTTTTCTTTATATATAATAAGCTCAGAGACGGTTAAAATGAGTGGTCACAACATATACTTTCATTGAGAAATAACAAAAATAAAAATAAAATATTTGAAAAAATGAATGCCCATAATGGTGTATGCCACATGTAATGGGTTAAACACTAATTGCACTGAAATTGCCCTCGGTCTGTTGAAGGCCCTCTGGAGAGAAATTGAAATAGAGACATGGAAAGTTGAATACAAGGGCAGTGGAGGTGGCGGTGGGGGTGAGGGTGAGGGCTCATATCAATTACTTGTACCCGAGACGGGAAAAGTTTACATGCAAGCAGGATACACCTAAATATTTTAGTATTTGGTAACAATATAATATACTTTCATAGAGAAATGAAGTAAAGAGAAAAATGTTTGTAAATTTTGATACCTGTGAATGGGTATCCGGCATGTAATTGGTTACTGCAGAATGAAAATCACTTGTCTCAACTTGACAAAGGGCTTATTGAGATTTTGCTCAGTTTAACCCATTCCTTTCGTAATACACCTTTACGGGTATGAAATTTATTAAATATTTTATTTTTATATTTTTGTTATTTCTTGATCAAAGTATCTGTTGTGACCACTCATTTGAACCATCTTGATGGAGATGTTCATATGGTGGTCGCGACATGCTTCTGAGCTCATAGAAGGAAAATATTTAGGATTTTCCGAAAACATAATGGCATATCCTCAACATGAAAAGGGTTAACAGCGTGTTCAGCTCTAAAGGTTAGGTTCACATATAAGCATGTGTCCACCAGAGTAGAGCTTGATCTTACTGTACAGATGGTACAGGTTTACTGGTTGCTGACTCAATAAACCCTGTTTTGTTGTTACGGGTCAGATGTGTTTGACCATACTCACAATGCATGTTGGTGTATGTGATAGTTGCTGTACATTGTACCTGGCCCGAGCTGGCAATACAGACATGACATTTGCAACCAGTATATGACCAGATCAGATTGTGCAGCCACGTTGAGTACACTATTTGTCGTTTTTATGGCACCTGGACAACAGTCGTGGAGGCGGGCATTAATAATTTGCCCTTGTCTGTCCGACCATCAGTACCTACATGGCAAACTACTTTTCAACGACTCCTTTTCATACTTGATATATTGGACAACTGTCATATGGAGGAAAGCAAACATTACACTCTGCCTCAGTTATGCCTCCACTCCATCTGCAGTTATGCCTCTTGTTCAAATTAAATCCGAAAACCCATTTCTTGCTTGGGGAATCATCTGTGTCTAACACAATTGTCTACAATCCATCCATTTCTTGCTTGGGGAATCATCTGTGTCTAACACAATTGTCTACAATCCATCCATTTCACTAAACTTAAATGTTTGTATGTGCAAATTTAGGTTTGTCTGGAAATATCAATTAATGGATATACATCAATTGAGAATAAATAGGCTGCATATGCAGCCTATTTACAATAAATGTAAATCCAATAATTGTTTACAAGAAAACATTGTTAATTTGAAATTTACAGACTCATAATTTTGCACTTACGAATATTTTTTTTAGTCGTACGAAGTTTAGTGAAACGGCCCCAGGTGATCAGCATCTGTGAGCTACCATGTAATGTCATTGTTTCCAGCCAGCGGCCCACATGTAGTGTTTTATGTTTGTAGTGACGTAGTAATGTCGGTCGTATGTGTAGATGCGTGTTTGTGGACCACTAGTCGCCCAGCATTATGTCACGTGATCCCCTGTGTAAGTATCGCCTGCACACCGTTTACCTTGCCAACTCCTGCATGTGAAAGGTCGCTTTGTCTCTGGTCCATTGTCGACACACGGTGATATATGGGGGATGTTCATTTGCATCGCGGTATATCCCATTCATGTGTAGTTGTATCATTAATATAACCCTTAGAATGCTGGAAACGAAAAGTGTTGTCTGCTGTTGCTTAATATTTTGCCTTTTTTCTCAATGAAAACATGGTTTGACAACACTTTAGAATCATTTCCGTTGGAAATGATTCTAAAGTGCTGTCAAAACATGTTTTTTATGAGAAAAATGGAAAATATAAACTTAAGAGCAGACGACAATTTAATTCAGCAGTGTAAGGGTTAACTATCCTGATGTCGCATGTGACATTAAGGATAGTTCATGGGGCGGCTACACATACTCGTCCTATAAATAGGTTACCAAACTTGGAAAATCACAGCCATATGTAGACCAGTCTTGTAACTAGGTTACCAGTCGTGTAACTAGGTTACCACAATCTGAAACCACTCTTCCAACCAAAATAACAATTTTCTTCGCATTTACTTATTGTACTGTTTGATGCCTCATTTGTATTTTATCAGTAAGATTAATTCCAATGTGGTAGCATCACAACATAAAGACTTGCATGTAAACGGAGAAATAAATATGGGAGGCAAATAAAAAGTTCAGAAATGTTAGTTCACTGAGGTACTGGTTTTAGGAGACTCGTTTTACTGTCGTTACTTTCTTCTGCAAGTTTATATTAACCCTTTCACCCCTAAGTAACTGCAATGGATTTTGATATGTTAATTTTGCAACCAATCCAATCATCGCAAAATGACTTTCAGACTAGTCCATTTGTTCTCAAAAATAAGAAAATTACTTGCAAAAAGTGCAGATCCTGAGGAGACGGCTCGTCACGAGCCGGCTCATCTGGATCTAGACTGTTTGCCAATACGACTATACAGGTATGTGGTGTTGAAAGGGTTAATATAACTCGTACACCACTGTACATTGTTGCATATTAACTGTATGTGTGTGGATTTTTAGACTGCATGCCTTTATGTTTGCAATGTTTTACAACTAACAACGTAACCATGGAAATCAGAGCTGCACTTGACAACTGAAGTTTGTATAATTGTATCTGCTCCGGTATTATTATTCAGCTGACATGCACATATATACACATTGTTTTAAAGTCACTCTTTTCGAAAATTTAATAAAAAAGAGTGACTTTAAAACAATGTGTATTAATATTGTGCTTCCCTTCAGTCGGAGGTTATTGGAAATTAAAATTTTAAGACCATGTGGTCGAAAATTTAAAAAAAATAGTGATTTTAACCCTTACACCGCTATAACGTTTTTGACGCAGCAGACGACAATTGTGTGTAGCGGTCTAAGGGTTAAAACAATGTGTATTATTGTGCTTCCCTTCTGAGGTTATTGGAAAATACACATAAATGTATATAGTTCAGGCGCGTAATCAGGTTCTGGCTGAGGGGGTGCGCATTGAGCGATTTGCCTAGGGGGGTCCAGAGCATGCCCCCCTGAATTTTTTTGGATAAAGAGCCCTCCAGACATTGATATATTATGCAAAATTTTATTTATTTTAGCAGAGAAATTTTCAGTTTACGAAAAATGTATAGTCCCCCCCCCCCCCCCCCCCCCCCCTTGTCTGTTTACACGCCTGTAGTTTTCGCTTGTCCGTCTATCCATTTGTTTGTCCGTACACACGGCGAGGTACTTATGTGGCTAGAGAACAATGGGCAACTGTAAATGCTATTCATTCCGTTCTCTTACATGGCATTATTTTTGTCTTACGTGTTTAAACAAAAGAAGAGCCACATAAGTATCCATTAGTGGGAACGTGTGTGCATTTTTCCATAACACATAAACGTAACATTTCGCAAGTTCCTTATAATCTCTGCTGCCCTACATGGAATGTTTTCATATTCGGCTGATGTCTTTCAAACATCATCCTGCATTATCTTTTAATCCATCTTTAATTTTACCGTCTGTGCATATGACCCCCAGGCCCAAGGTCAAGATGAAATGAAATTGCGTTTAACCCTTACTACGCTGAATTAAATGCTGTCGTCTGCTGGAAATGTTTTATTTTCAATATTTCTCGACAAAAACCTGGTTTTGACAGCACATGAGAATCGTCTCTCAAGTGCTGTCAAAACCAGTTTTTTGTTAAGAATTAAAGCAAAAATGAAAAACAGCAGACGGCAATTTCCGTCAACAGCGTAGGAAGGGTTAAGTTTTGGATTAATTGGTCCAGGCAGTGGATGGGGGCATCCGTGATGCCTTGCTCACTTGCTCACTTGCTCTTATTCTTACAGCAGAAACAGAATTTGTTAGAAATGCATATTTAGTAGCTTAGTTTTTGTTTCAGAATCTGAATGTTCTATGAATCGGGTCCATTTCAGTGGCGCCGGAAGCATCATAAGATTGGTCCGGCGAATCTATTGGGTGCCCTGCTACCCACCAAAGTGTATGTTATTACCACTCAGTAGAACCATCTCACCGAGACTGAGAGTTCAACTGAGTGGTAACAACATACACTTTTATGAGAAATGAGAAATATTAATGTTCCTGAATCCTGATATGAATTCCTAATATTTCAATAAAAACATTGTTTTGTCACAAGAATTGGTCCGGCAATTGCTGGATCTGCCGGACCTGTTCCGACGCCCCTGCATTTGCAGCTCCTTTTCACAAAGCACACAGAACAATATCCACTCTGTGATGATGTCCAGTGGGCTACAGCTGTATTTTACCTCCGGCTTATGAAGTATGCCGAGGGCTATACAGTGTTTGCCTTTCTGTTCGGTCGTCCGTTCGTGTGCCAACAAACCCGGCAGCTAAATATATGCTATGCACACCGAAATGGGGTCATGTTGGATTGAATACGGGCATATCGTCCTGCAATATAGTATTGATATATATTGGCTTAGGATGAAGACGTCATACAGCTATGTACTATACAATATAGAGGGAGGTAATTAAATTGTCAGGCATGCTGGGTAGGGAAAAACACAAACATGGGAAAACATGGTGGTATTTTGGTGGGGGGAGACACAGGTCTGCCTCAGCCTCCACTCATGTGCTCGTTGATCAGTCTCTACTGGCTGATTTATTGTGATCACTGTGATTTACATGTGGCTAACTTTGTAGAGCCTGATCAAAATGTAAATGACAACTTGTATGTTTCCTCGTGTTCCTTGGTCTACATGACAAATAGGGACAATAAAGGACAGCCTGCCAGCTCGGAGCATTCTACAGCACTTAAAAGGCGGGGAAACAAAAAATGTTGTCTGTTGTTGTTTTATATATTGTGTTCTTTCTCAATAAAACATGGTTTCACAGCATTTTAGAATCATTTCAATTTTGGAAATGATTCTGAAATGCTGTCAAATCATGTTTTTATTGAGAAAAATGGAAACTATAAAATAAATAGCAGACAACAAAATTGAATTCACATTGTATGGTTACCTAGAGCTACAGATAAGGGTGTGTTATCCGCGCTATGAATGACAGATCGTATTTCTTTCATGAAAACATTACAGAAGCGACCCTTTAACCCTTATAATACTGAACAACATTTTGTTGTCTGCTGTTTATTTTTATTTTCCATTTTGCTCATCAAAAACATTGTTTGACAACATTTTAGAATCATTTACAACATGCTTTGACAGCACTTTTCCATTGGACATTGGAAATGATTCTGAAGCTCTGTCAAACTATGTTTTTATCGAGAAAGAAGACAAAATATAAAAGAACAGCAGACGACAGTCTGTTTCCCACACTCTAAAGTCTGCCATTACAGTCGCCTCCATGGCATAATTCAGAGACCTTCAACTTGCCGTCAGGTTGACAAACAGAACATATAGTAAGCAATCTGTCTGACAATGGAGACCTCACGGCGTGTTAACTGAGCCTAGTGAATCCCCATCACATTATCTAATCCAGCTCCTGGTGTGGTGGAATTAACAATCTCGATATTAACTTCTGCTTCACCGAGTATTATGTACCGCTCGACAGGTTATTGGTGGATAATTGTACCTGTCATGTATTTCTGGATAATTGTTCTTGTTGAATATCTCTGGATAATAGTTCCTGTTAAATATCTCTGGATAATAGTTCCTGTTAAATATCTCTGGATAATAGTTCCTGTTTAATATCTCTGGATAATAGTTATTGTTACATATTTCTGGATAATTGTTCCTCTTGCATATTTCTGTATACTTGTTCTTGATATATATTATGGATAATTGTTACTGTTGTATATTTCTGTATAATTTTTGCTGTTACATGTATATAGTTGTGGATAATTAGGGCCCTGCTGAGAATCGGCCGTGCTCTATAGGTTTCGCCCTGACTGTCCATCTGATACATCATTCACGGCACTAACCCACTATTCTATTTATCCCGTCAACACTACAAATAGCTTTAAAATGCAAAAAATAACCCCAGCCGCATCCTCAAAATCAGAGGATCAACTAGTATTACAACCGCACATGTTCATACGCAGTGATCAAAAATGTTTAACGGCACATACACACTGTGTTCACCAGATAAAATACAATTACCCTTGCTACTGATAGTACATCCGTCCGTCTGTCTGTTTATTTTTTGTTTAAAGTTTTTGTAACAGTTTCTCAAATCACCTATACTTTCTGTTTGCCTTCAGCTAATATCTTCATATTGCACACATGCACTACTTAGTATCGATACATCCTTCCACGTATGTCCGTTCATCTATCTGTTTATTTTTTTAAAAGTTTTTGTAACAGTTTCTCAAATCACCTATAATTTATCTTTCCCTTCAGCTCATATCTTCATATTGAACACATGCCTTACTTGAGTAACGATACATCCTTCCACATTAATACAACTACCCTCACTACTGATTGTACGTCCGTCCGTCTGTCTATTTATTTTCAAATCACCTAGGGGGCCTAAGTGCATCGACAGTCGACATTTTCTACTTGTTCCTGTTACAGTTCTGGGTACTTGTTCCTGTTACATATTTCTGGATAATAGTTCCTGTTATATATTTTTCTGGATACTTGAAGGGTTCAGGGGAAGTCCCTCATGGAATTAGCGCCTTCTACCACTGACCACTTCAATCTATATTGGACCTGTACTATAGTACAGCTTAATTAGTTTCTAGATAGAATAGATGGGAATGGAATCGTGCTTAACCATTTCACCCCCAAGTAACTGCAATGGATTTTGATGTTACTTTTCCAACTAATCCAATTGTCACAAAATAATTTTTCAAAAATTAAATTACTTGCAAAAAGTGCAGATCCTGATGAGACGGTTCGTAACAAGCCGGCTCATCTGGATCTACACTAATTTCAAACACCGCTATAGCGGGCTGTAGTGTTAAAAGTTAAATATGTAGATGAGATGATATAAGAGCCGTGTATGGTCCATGTATCTGCAGTGAAGTATAACCGGGAGCCTGCACAATTCCCCGGGTAGAGGCTGGCAAGGCTGGCAATGCATAGCCAATGAATATTACGCGAGCAATTACTAATGCATGCATCACAAATGATAACACAAGATTTCTGTCTCTAATCCTGTGCGACTCACAGCCAGAACGCACAAATGTTCTTTTTCTGTCAATTGTTCAGGCGCAGGGAGTCGTAATACATTTAAAAATACAATCATTAAAGTATCACAATTTCTTCATACCACATGTTAGTGTAACATAATTATATGTCTGTTCAAAAGAACATGTACCTGAAAAGATAAATCTCTTGAAACGTATTTATTCACATTATTCCAATACAATGTCAACAACATTTTCTATTTTCATGATATTAATGTAATTACCCTCTTTAATTTCACCGCCTGTTATTAGCTCACCTGAGCCGATGGGTGAAGTCTCAAGTGAGCTATTGTTACCGCTTTTCGTCTGTCCGTCGTCCATCTGTCGTCCGTCCGTGAACACTTTTCCGACATCTTCTGAACCGCTGGGCCGATGTTGACCAAACTTCATATGGATGGTATATGTGTTATTCCTTTTCAGATTGTTAAAATGGGTGTCATTGCAAATCCAAGATGGCCGCTGTAGAAAAGTAGGTCTAATTCTTAAAATATCTTCTGCTCACGAACCGCCAGACCGATTTCAACGAAACTTGGCAAAAATGATTGATAGTTTATGATCTTTCAAATTTGTTCAAATGATGAACCCGGGATCAAAAATGCGCGGGGCCCGGGTGGTCAAGTAGGGCTCAAATTTCAAAGAGGAAGGTGCGGTAAGGCCCTGAAATCGCATCCGGTTTTGTCAAAATTTCATTTTATCAAAAATATATAAATTTTACTCATTTTGTTACATACAACATCTCATCTCCGCGTGGCGTGACGTCATGAAACTGGAAATTGGCATTTTCTTGACATTTTCTTCCCTACGTTCATGAATTTAATACCCAGACCACCCGTGTACCAAGTTAATATTTTCAATTTAAATTACCTCTGCAGTCATAAACCTACTGTAGAAATTAAAACTTGGTACACGCGTGGGCTGGTAGCTAACTTTTGATTTGAATAAATTGGGCTCTATTTCCCCCACCCCACCCACTTGCCAACCACTTGCCAACCACTTGCCAACCCTTGCCAACCACTTGCCAACCACTTGCCAACCACAGCTGTCTGGTTATTTTGACACTCAACAGCGTGGATAGCATGTTTATTCCGATGTAAGATATCTATATATATATTTCTATACAACAACAGACCTTGTGTATTCACTGACATAGTTTATTTCATGCATTAATAGCCAAAAATAAGTAATACAAATTGAAACATTTGCGCCTTCAAAGTTTGTTTATAAAGGGAAGTAATCAACTGAATGTGTGTAATGATATAAATTCTCGCCATCAAATTCATCCCATGCTAGGTTAACTTACACCAATACATGTATTTGTAGACTGACGCATAAAATAACACTGGATAGTGTTATGTAGTTCTAAGTCATTGGATCTATGTTAATTTATTGATGCATTTACAAGTGTGTGAAATTGGTTGGTTATTGAAAGGGATATACTGTTCTAGCTTTAGGATATTTAAAGGGACTGCGTCTCATATGATCAGGGCCGTAACTACACTGAGGCACGAGGAGGCAGTTGCCTCCTCGGTTTTTTTGGCCTCATTTATTTTTAGGATTTCATCTTCAAATATTGGCCTATATTCTAGATACCCGGTAGGCTATAATACTGACACAAAGTGTAGCTTTAAATAGATACTGTTTTTACAGTTTACACATGAATTATATCGGTATACACCTTAATACCTATGGTCTTAATGTACAGGGTTTTTGCCATTTTATATTTGCATATGAATTGATATCATAAAAAATGAGTTTGTTTGAAGAATTTACCCCTGTGCCAAGTCTTGAAGCACTACGATGACAACCAATGTCTCACTGTATTTGTTCTGAGTTATGTCCCAACGGTTTTGGCTGTTGTTTTTCTCCGGGCCCTCCGGTTTTCCACCCCATTCAAAACAAGCTACAAACTCAATAGCAGATTCAGAAAAAGTTAATCTTAGGTCAGATACAGCTGCAAGTTTTGTCTGGTGCTAATTATCATACTTTGGTCACACCAATTCGCAATAGCATAAAGTCTTAGATCTGCGTGTAGATTAGTATGGATGATAACTGGATCGCTACCTGATGTATGAATTGTTGTATCATCGGCAAACATATCAGTTGTTAATTAATAAAGGCAAATCATTTATAAATAAAAGAAATAGAATACGTTGGTCCAAGAAGTAATCCTTCAGGAATACCAGCTATGACATTAGCGAAATCGGAAGAGATACAACCGTTTTGCTTACGGTCAGTTAAATACGATGACAACCAGTTAAGTGATGCCATTTTTAATTTATAGATTTTCAATTTTTGCAGTAATACAGTGTGATCTACAAGGTCAAAAGCTTTCTTAAGGACCCATTCTATACCTGATCATCGTTTGATTCAGAGATAATTGCTTCGTAAATGTGATGGAATATATGTATAACATGTATGTGAACACTGCCTCGTTACTGTATCCTATACGGCACATGGAATGGTGAACTCGGCATATTGTGTGTTCAAGCCATCAGCCACTTTCACCTCTTCTGGCGTTTGACACAAAGCACAAAATGTGAAATAGAACATATGGAATAATGCAGAAAACCCAAGAGAACGGACTCCTATCAATTATATTACACCAAACTGTAAAATATGTCAGATTTCTGGACAGGTTTGTGCCTGTGTTTTTAACAACATGAACCACCATTATAAATAGCCTCACACACATACTTTTGCACAGTGTATCACTTTTACCTGGCAAACCACACAACAAATACAATATATACCCACTACTGTACCCTGTTATTATATATCAATTCCAGTGACATGTAAGCAGTTACCTGAGTGTATTGTCCCTGGTGTCTACTCACCTACTATGCGAGTAAATATGGCTTTACCTATGGATTGGATAGCGTGTACACTCACAATAGGCTGTGAATCAGATTGAAAAGTTTACACATTTATTTTGAGATTGATGGGAGAACTGCTCAGGTATCTCGTCTTTTGTATTGTTTGCTGGCATAATATTTATAGCATGCCGTAGTCATATCTGTCTATGATGTATTGCACCAAATTGTTTTTGGTGTACTGTCATACTATTTGCTGTATGTGTCAAACGCACGAAGTGGTGAAACTGTACGATGGCTTGTACATACAAAGAAGGCGGAGATGGCAGCTCATTGTACCATATAGTATACAGTAGCAAGACAATATTTACATAGGTTATATTCATATATCACATCACATCATGTGAAGCAATTATCATTGAAGCCAAGTGTATCTATCTATGACCTACTACCTTAAAGGTACATGCCCACTCAGTAGGCACAAAATGTTCTTTATAGGAATTAAATAAGTGTATAATTGTGTCACTATTCAACCAGTTCTAAAAATTACGAGTGTACGCTATTCATATGCAAATGAGGGATGATATTATTTTAATTATTTATGCTAATTAAATGCGCCACTTTAAAAAAATAATATTTTCGACATATTATAAAGTATGATCATTGCACATCAAAAAATAAAATACAGAGAATAAATAGTAACAGATTTTCGAAATCTAGATTGGGTTGCATGTAGCAGTTTGTACTTGTTTATACACTCATTTAAGTGTTTGTTAACATGCTTTTCAAATAGTCATGGTCGTGATCATAACTTATGAAAAATAACACAAAAGTGTAGTGTGTCTTATTTTCATGTTAATTTCAACTAAAAATAGTTTCCATTAATATTCGATCATATGTTTGGCTATCCGTATCCGGATCCAGATCCTGTAATGCTAGACGATATTATTCAAACAAAAACGGATATGGAAATGTGTATTCATTTTTTCACACTCACCAGGTGACCTGAGACAAGGATATCCGTAGTCATGCGCGGGCTGAATGGTGATGACATTGAACATTAGTTTAATAAAAATTTGTAAACGATCCATTGAACTGCTATTAGCATCCAATTCGTGGGTTAAAACAAAGTTTTGACGTTTTGTTGACATGGCGAGCACGTTGGACATATCAAAAGTCGCATACATTCAGCGAATATAAAGTTGGGTATTATTCTCGGTCAGACATATATTTTGAGATTCGCAAATATGTTCTATATAGGGGTGAGAAAAAGTATCCATCATATGCACTGGTGTGAGAGAAGGATATTCCACCCTCGTGATCAGAATATGTCGTCAGAAACTCGGCAAAGCCTCTGACGACATATTCTGACATTCGGGTGGAATATTATCCTTGCCACACACTAAATGCATATGATGGATATTCTTAATATAATCTCAATGTTCCTGAAGCAAACCCGGTTCTCGGTCACGTAGATATTACTGATGAGTTTGCATTTATGGGTGGCATGATTCCAGCATAAATATCAACTTCTGTGCATATATGTAGGACATTCTAAGATGTATTAATTATTATGTGGGCATATTGCGTTGCTCTTGAGGTTCCGTACATCCTTCCGTCTGTACGTCCATCCGTGTACATTTACGTCAAAATGTTTATAAGAGTTATTCCAACCATGTAATATCGTCAATATTACGATAAAGCATTGCTTCAATACTTGGACACTTGAATCACCTGAACATTTGTCACACACCCGCGCCACCATTAACACGACCTTCACATTTGTCACCTTCTAACTATCACTGAAACCATTTTGTTACGTCGAAAAGTTTGTACGAGTTTCGCCAACATGTAATATCTTCAATATTGCATGAAGGATTGCTTTAATATTTGGACAGTTCATTCACCTGAATATGTGTGGTGCAATCACATCACCAATGACATGACATTTGTGACCTTCAAAATGATGCTGAAACAATTAGCCATTTTCTTACGTCAGAAAGTGTGTAGGACTTTCTCAAATGACTTTGAAATTTGTGTAAATTAAACACCGCAATATCTTGCTTACACGAATCACAACATTGACAACTGTTATGTATGTCGAAAATAAAACTTTTTTATATATATACATTGTATATATAATATATATATTGCATGTATCCCATTGATATAACACTCAGGCCATACACAAGTACTTGGTTCTCAGACACGTGCATTGTGGAATGTGACACGGGAGGGCAGATTTTTTTTAAAAACACACGTGTCTTTTTGTTTCAGATGTTTGTCTCTGATTTTTTCAAGTCACCAGATGCATATACATGTATGTTCTATAAAGTTACTATAACATCTTTAGACGTGAAACATCACCAGATTTTCGTCAAACATGATTGGATTTAACATATTGTTGCATGGGCGTGTTTTTTATTGATCATGCAGTGAATTTAAAGTAAAATCTTATTTCTCCATTTTGATAAAATGCTCGACGTGCAGGGATCTTTCTGATGCAGCGATATCTGAAAACCAAAGAACTTTTTTCATGGCCTTCTACATATATATTTTATATATACATACCAAGTTTCAGGTCTGTAGCTATTACGGTCTAAACGTTTTACGAGTTACAAGACAAAATAAGTCGAAAAGGGGGAGATAATCTATGACCCCGGGGTCGAATAAAAAATCAAAATAAACTTTGCAGATCTACTCATCATAACGAAGCTACATACCAAGTTTCAGGTGTGTAACTAGTACGGTTTAAAAGTTTTCAGACTTACAAGGTTGGTGATGGACGAACGGGACGGACGGATAAGGGTAAAACTAAATGCCCTCTCCACTATCGTGGTGGGGCATAATAATAAGTGCACTAGGGTGATGGACAATATGCAATAAATATAATGCCGTTTCTCAAATTTTACCTTTTTTGAAATCTACGTTTTCATAAGCCATGCTCGTATATAGTCATGAAATTGATAAAAATGGTGGCCATTTTGAAGAAAAGGTCAGCCATCTCAAAACTGAAAAGATGTTTAGGCCCATACAGTTATATTGTCTTAAATCATGGCAATCAATTCTTTCCTGTGAGCTTCATGATGTTTGTCTAGAATGCCAATTATATTATTATATTTCAATCACAAAATCCCCCGCTTCCCAGTATCGTAACGTCATCTCACATGTTTTAACGTCAAATTGACGGTGCTGTCCATTGACATGTGCCATTGGGTTGTATCATTAAAAACGATATTGTCCGAAAAGTAGTAAAGATATCAAATCGAAATTTTCAACTTAGCTTCCTGACTTATCAATGTACTACATTGTTATTTTCCAATTTGGGTGTGGGCCGATTTTTGGCCTTATTGCCCCTTGTCCTTTGATGAAATGACGGAGCAGCTTTTGTCGAAATCAAATGATTAGATCATCCAAGATGGCCACCGAAAGGTCATCCTTTTATTATAGATTTCAAACGTCTTCTCGTGAACTGCCAGTCCAATGCTGGACAAACTTCACAGTTATGGTCCTTGTGTGAAGCCTTTTCATATTTTTTGCATAATCCAAGATGGCCGCCTTTGAAAAATAGGTCAAATTCTTAAAAAATATATTCTCACGAACCACCAGACCGATTTCGTCGAAACTTGGCAGGAATGATTAATAGTCGATACTCTTTCAGATTTGTTCAAATGATGACCCTGGGATCAAAAATGGGTGTCAAATTTTACAAAATATGTTCATGTTATATATCAAATCGAAGGTATCGAGGAGACGATCACTCTGCAGCATTGTTTGTCAAAATCAGTTGATTACATCATCCAAGATGGCCGCCAAAAATATTGTTTCTCGCGAAACTCTTCGCCGATGCTGTTCAAACTTCATAGTTATGGTCCATGTGTGAAGCCTTTTCATATTTGTTAAAATGAAGGTCGTCGCATAATCCAAGATGGCCACCATAGAAAATTAGGTCAAATTCTTAAAAATATTCTTCTCACAAACCGCCAGACCGATGTCGACGAAACTTGGTAGGAATGATCAATAGTCAATGCTCTCCCCGGGATCAGAAATGTGCAAGGCCCCGGGGGTCAAGTAGGTCAAGTTGGGGTAAAATATCAAATTTGACCAAATATGGTCATGGTATATATCAAATCGAAGGTATCTTTTGTCAAAATCAGTTGATTACGTCATCCAAGATGGCCGCCAAAAGGTCATCCTTTTATTATAGATTTTATATTCTGATATAGATTTGATTTTATAGATTCTGCTCGTGATCTACTTGGCCGATGCTGGTCAAACTTCACAGTTATGGTTTGTGGGTGAAGCCTTTTCATATTTGTTAAAATAGAGATTGTCTCGTAATCCAAGGTGGCCGCCATAGAAAATTACGTCAAATATTTAAAAAATCTTCTCACGAACTGCTCGACCGATTTCAACGAAACTTGGCAGTAATGATCAATTGTCATTGCTCTTACACATGTGACCAAATATGATCATGTTATATATCAAATCGAAGATATCGAGGAGACGATCACTCTGGAGAATTTCTTGTCAAAAACGGATGATTACGTCATCCAAGATGACCGCCGAAAGGTCATCCATTTATTATAGATTTCAAACGTCTTCTCGTGAACCGCTTGGCCGATACTGGTCAAACTTCACAGTTATGGTCCATAGGCCAGATGAGCGATACAGGCCCATTTGGGCCTCTTGTTTATAGTAATTGTCATCAGTAATTAGGAATTAAAGTGAATTAAAACATATACTCTTTTGGTGGCTTTATTACTGTTATTATTGTACAACTTTACACATAAGAATAATAGTTATTTGTTTACTTAAGGACGCGTGGGGCCCCTGATAATCCAATGAGTTATGCATAATTGCTTCGTAAATGTGACGGGATATATGCATAACATACACGTGAACATTTGTAATAGGTATAAATTATTTCTGAAGGACTGACTATATAGAATATGACTGTTTGTTTCAAATGCAGTAGAATCATACATGTGACTGAATATCTATATAAAGTATATCTGACCCTGTTCTTCTTCGAGTATATTTTACAGAGCATTGAATTGCCATCTCCGCCATTTTAGTTTGTACATGCTATCGGACAGTTTCACCACTTGGAGGGTTTGACACGTACAGCCAATAATATGGCAGCAAATCTAATAAAATTTAGTGAAATACGTCCCAGATATACAGAACGACAACGTCCTATAAATATTTTTTCAGCAGACTACACAAAGTGCTAGATATCTGAGCTTTTCTACCATCACTCACAAAATATACAATGGACACTTTTTCCATGTGTAAAATGTCAAACCGATGCACTGTCTATTATTAGAAGTACATCTGACACAGGTAAAAGCCGTATTTACTCACATAGCAGGCAAGTTACTAAGACAGTAGTAACAATACACTCAGATAACTGCTTACAAGTCGCTGTATGTATGGTAATACAGGTATATATATATCTACAGCACTGTGTAGATATTGTTCTTGCTGTTACACAGTCTTTTACTGAATTCTCAAACATTTTAACAAAGGGTCAACAAATCCTTCATATATCAGACTTTGTATATAAAAGACATGGCAACTCCATGCACTGTGTGGGATATAGTAAGAAGAAAATGTATGTTATGCATATATCCCTTCACATTTACGAGGCAATTATGTGGGTGGTTGGTCGGGCGAACGCGACGGGTAAATAAACGGTAGGGGTTCATCCTTGTAGGAATCACGATTTGCCTGTTTGTATCTTTTGTTACCTGGGAGTTGAACTGGGTTATTGCCCATTATAAAAGTAGTAAGATTATTACTGATCCTACTCCTTTTGGGAGAGGCCAAGTGATTCTGGTGTGGTGAGGACCTGGCATCAGATCAGGATTATTTTTATTTCAGGGCTGAATATATAGTTTTTTAGCTCACCTGAGCGAAGCTCATGTGAGCTATTGTTACCACAATGTGTCCGTCGTCGTCCGTCATCCATCCGTCGTCCGTGAACATTTTCAAACGTCTTCTCCTCGGTAACCATTGGGCCTATAGTCACCAAATTTCATGGTCATGGTCCTTAGGTAGGGGGATTACAAAATTGTTAAAATGACGTCATTATGTAATCCAAGATGGCCACCGTCTGAAAATAGCACAAATTCTTAAAAAATCTTCTACTCAAGAACCGCCAACCGGATTTCGACAAAACTTGGTAAGAATGATCGATGTACAATGCTCTTTCAAAGTTGTTAAAATGGTGACCCCGGGGTCAAAAATGGGCATGGCCATTGGGGTCAAATTTTATTTTTGACCGAATATGGTCATGTCATATATCAAATCGAAGGTATCAACGAGGCGATCACTGTGGTGCATTATTTGTCGAAATTGGATGGTCATGTCATCCAAGATGGCCGCCGAAAGGTCAAATGGTTGTTCTTTTATTAGAGATTTCTTCTTCACATGAACCGCTTGGCCCATGGTGGCCAAACTTCACAGTTATGGTCCATGGGTGAAGCCTTTTCAGATTTGTTAAAACGGAGGTCTTCGCTAATCCAAGATGGCCGCCATCTAAAAATCTAAAAATAGCACAAATTCTTAAAAAATCTTCTTATGAACCGCCAGCTGGATTTCGACGAAACTTGGTAGGAATGATCGACGTAGAATGCTCTTTCAAAGGTGTTAAAATGGTGACCCTGGGGTTAAAAATGGGCGTGGCCCGTGGGGTCAAATTTTATTTTTGACCAAATATGCTCGTGTCATATATCAAATTGAAGGTATCGATGAGGCGATTGCTCTGGTGCAATATTTGTCGGAATCGGATGATTGACATGTGATCCATAATGGCCTCCAAAATGTCCATTTATTCAAGATTTTGAACGTCTTTTTCTCAGGAACCACATGGCCGATACTGGCCAAACTTCATAGTAAGTTAAGATCCTTGGGTGAAGCATTTTCAGATTTGGTAAAATGAGAGTCATCGCTTAATCCAAGATGACCGCCATCTAAAAATAGCACAATTTTTTTAAAACACATGAACTCACTCAATGTCACATTCTTCTCTGGTGTTCATGGTGAGCGAATTAGGGCCATCATGGCCCTCTTTGTTTATTGTAAATATTCAGTTCTGATTTTGGGATTTCCCCCCCCATTTGTACATGTACTTGAACATGTACATGTACAGGTAATATATGAGATTTAGTACTAAACCCATTGACCCGGCCTTAAATGACCATCACTGTTGATAGGCCGTTAAACCCCAACAAACAAAAACAAACAAACAAAAACGAAGCAATTATGTATGAATCATCGGGTTATCATGGGCCCCACTTGTCAGAAAAGATATGGTATGGCCCGACTGATAGACAATTCTTGCTGCACAGGTTGATATGAGGCTATGCTGCTTACAAACATTATACAGTCCTTTCTGTTAAAGGCCGTGGCTGAAAATACTCAATAAATATCTTGGGGCATCATTATTCTTGAATTAAACAACATTGCTGAAACATTTAGGGAACATTATCAGAATGCATGGGTTTAAATGCAGGATGGGGTGATTACTATCTGACACTCCTCACATTTGCAAACATGAGACAGTAAATGAAACAGCAGTATTACATGTATGCTCATTATATATATATGTATAGTTGTTTTATTCACGCTGTGAACACGTAGATGCAGCAGCTTAACCCTTTCCCTGTTTTGCGATATTTCAACTCATGCAAATCCAAAACATCTGAATAAAAGAATCAAATGATGGGTCAAATGATGGTTAAATTATCTGATATAGTAGAAAACATTGTGGGAAAAGGAGAAATTGCTTGTTACAAGCAATTTCTCCTTTTCCCACAATGTTTTCAAAAGACATCTTCTGCAGAGGAGTGAAAAGTCGTCTCTATCAGGGAAAGGGTTAAGTCCCAATTACACTCCATGAAGGTGTTCACCTAGGCTGTATACATTGTGTTGTAAACATCATGGTGTAGGGTTTCATTATACAATTGTTGGAAATTATGGAAAACGGCTGTATTGACTTTCACTGGTGTCCTATAATTTCTGTCAGCTATCACCATCACCTATCATTTGTGGATCTATTTTGGAGATATATGTGTTGTGTAGAAGGTTGATAGCGATTTCTACAAATTTGTGCATTATTGGACATTTGACTAATCCATTGCAGTCTAAGTATATAAAATATTTGGTTTAAAAAAATCTATATTATTTTGTTTATTTCTCCATAAAAGTATGTGTTGTTACCACTCACCTGAACCATATCATTGATACGGTTCAAATGGATGGTAACAATATATATATTCGAGAAGAAATAAAGAAATTAGGATATTTTTTATCTCAAATGTCTGTTACAAATTGAATC
Organism: Conchocele bisecta; assembly: GCA_029237695.1. Lineage (NCBI taxonomy): Eukaryota > Metazoa > Mollusca > Bivalvia > Lucinida > Thyasiridae > Conchocele > Conchocele bisecta. Next base: position 2,386,755 of record CM055269.1, on the reverse strand, counting down.
CTGCATGTAACTGGCTAAGCACCACAGGCGAGTGAAGTTCCCTCTCCACATTCAGAGCCCTCCCCCCCCCCCCCCCCCCCCCACCCATACTATTATAAATATAGTCTATATACGTACTAGTCTGACCAGATTGATTTATCTAAGGGGCTATGTGGGTGGGGAGTTCAATCGCCTGTGCTAAGCAATAACCCTTACACCGCTGTCTGTTTTTTGTTGTAGGCTTGTTTATTTTCTATTTTCCATTTTTATCATAAAAAACATGTTTTGTCAGCACATCGAGACAATTCTCAAGCGCTGTTAAAACATCAATAGATGTTGTCGTCAACTTGTCATCGAGAAAAACGGTAAAATAAAAACAGCATACGGTCCAATTTAACCCTTACACCTCTATCTTAATTGTTTGTTGTCTGCTGTTTATTTTCTATTTTACATTTTTATCATCAAAGACATGCTTTGACAGCACTTTAGAATAATTTACAACATGCTTTGACAGCACTTCAGAATCATTTCCATTGGATTTCCATTGGAAATGATTCTGAAGTGCTGTCAAACCATGTTTTTATTGATAAATAAGGCAAGATATAAAAGCAACAGCAGACGACAATTGTTGTGTGTAGCAGCTAAGCTTATAACAGATTCATTGGTATTGGGCACCTCGGCCTCAGAAATACAAACGGATACAGGCCAGTCTTTCAGATTGGGTGTATGCCCAGTGAATATCAAATGTTTTTTGAAAATTGATTTAGATATTAAAATATGATATATAAAATATAATAAATATTTTCTATAAATGGCATAAAATGTTGGTAAACGTTTCAGAACACGAAAGGAATGGGGCTACACTTTTACTCTAACATTTTTGTAAACTTATGTCTGTATGATTTAATATGATATTTATCCAGCAAGTTTGCTGATTTCATACGAAAATGCTATGTTGATGTTCTTATGAAATCAGTCAATGAGTTTAATAAATATATTAAATCAACACATTGTTAGATTCTGTTTAGTACACACAGTGAAGCTGTACTGGTCATCTACACATTTTATGTACAGGTGTCACAGGAAATTCTCCCCCCTGGAAACCTTCCCCCCCATGGGGGAAGATTTGCAGGCTCGAGCCTGGAAATATCCCCCCCGGGGAAGAATTTCCTAGGAAATTCCCCCCCCTCCCGGGGGGGAATATTTCCAGGCTCGACCCTAGCTAGGAAATTCTCCCAACCACCCTGGAAATTCTCCCCCCCACCCAAAAGTTTGTGTTTGAATGCTACAAAGCAGAATTATTTCCCACCAAACATGTGCACATAGGCACGCACAATGTATGCCATTTGGTAGTATAAGAAAGGGGAACATAAGAAATCACCTCCATCACACCCCACCCCAATCTACCATATGCATAGTGTAAGTCCCTTGATATACAAGAATATCACAAGATTGGGGGAAGATTTCTGATCAAGTGAAAATGTTTGTGTAGAACAGTTAGCATGTGACGCATGGGGGGGGGGGGGGGGGGGGGGGGGGGGGGGGATTGGGGGGGGGGGGGGGGGGGGGGGGGGGGGGGGGGGGGGGGGGGGGGGGGGGGGGGGGGGGGGGGGGGGGGGGGGTGGGGGGGGTTTGGGGGGGGGGGACGGGGGGGGGGGGGGGGGGGGGATATTTGGCGGGGGGAAGAGGGGGGGGGGGGGGGGAGAGATTTTCCTAGGAAATATCCCCCCCAACCATCTACCATATGCATAGCGGATGTGAAAGCCCATATGCATATAGCGGATGTGGATGTCTCTATGTAGACAAGAATAACCCACGATTGGGGGAGTATTTCTGATGAAATAATGTATGTTGGTGTAGAACAGATAGCATTTGGCATGTATTGAGGGAGGGTGAGGGGGGAGATTTTCCTAGGAAATATTCCCCCCTCCCAACCAACTACCATATGCATAGCGGATGTGGATGTCTCTTTGTATACAAGAATAACCCACGATTGGGGGAGTATTTCTGATGAAATAATGTATGTTGGTGTAGAACAGATAGCATTTGGCATTTATTGAGGGAGGGGGGGGGGGAGATTTTCCTAGGAAATATTCCCCTACCTACCTAACTACCATATGCATAGCGGATGTGGATGTCTCTTTGTAGACAAGAATAACCCACGATTGGGGGAGTATTTCTGATGAAATAATGTATGTTGGTGTAGAACAGATAGCATTTGGCATGTATTGAGGGAGAGGGGGGGGGGAGGATATATTCCTAGGAAATATCCCCCCCCCAACCAACTACCATATGCATAGCGGATGTGGATGTCTCTTTGTAGACAAGAATAACACACGATTGGGGGAGTATTTCTGATGAAATAATGTATGTTGGTGTAGAACAGATAGCATGTGGCATGTATTGGTGGGGGGGGGGGAGATTTTGCTAGGAAATATTCCCCCCATCCCACCAACCATCTACCATATGCATAGCGGATTTGAATGTCTCTTTGTAGACAAGAATAACACACCCCCCCCCCTCCCTCATGATGAAATAATGTATGTTGGTGTAGAACAGATAGCATTTGGCATGTATTGAGGGAGGGGGAGGGGGGGAGATTTTCCTAGGAAATATCCCCCCTTAACTAACTACCATATGCATAGCAGATGTGCATGTCTCTTTGTAGACAAGAATAACCCACGATTGGGGGAGTATTTCTGATTAAATAATGTATCTTGGTGTAGAACTGATAGCATGTGGCATGTATTGAGGGAGGGGGGGGGAGATTTTCCTAGGAAATATTCCCCCCCCCCCCCCAATCATCTACCATATGCATAGCGGATGTGAATGTCTCTTTGTAGACAAGAATACCCCCCCCACCCCCCCCCCCCCACTCATGATGAAATAATGTATGTTGGTGTAGAACAGATAGCATTTGGCATGTATTGAGGGAGGGGGGGGGAGATTTTCCTAGGAAATATCCCCCCCCCCCAACTACCATATAGCGGATGTGGATGTCTCTTTGTAGACAAGAATAACCCACGATTGGGGGAGTATTTCTGATGAAATAATGTATGTTGGTGTAGAACAGATAGCATGTGACATGTATTGGTGGAGAACTACCCAACTACCATATGCATATTCCCCCCCCCCCCCCACCCTAAATACATGCCAAATGCTATCAGTTCTACACACACCTAACATACTTATTTCATCAGAAAATACTCCCCAATCGTGGGTTATTCTTGTCTACAAAGAGACATCCACATCTGCTATGCATATGGTAGTTGGTTTGGGGGGGGAATATTTCCTAGGAAAATAAATCGCCCCCCCCTCCCTCAATACATGCCAAATGCTATCTGTTCTACACCAACATACATTTCATTTCATCAGAAATACTCCCGCAATCACCTGTTTTCTTCTCTACAAAGAGACAATCACACCCACTTTGCATATGGTAGATGGTGGGGGGATATTTCCTAAGGAAAATCTCCCCCCCCCACCCACCAATACATGGCACATGCTGTCTGTTCTACACCAACATACATTATTTTGTTTCATCAGAAATACTCACCCAATCGTGGGCTATTCTTGTCTACAAAGAGATGTCCACGTCCACTATGCATATGGTAGATGGGGGGGGGATATTTCCTAGAAGAATCTCTACCCCCCCCCCCCACCCACAATACAAGGCACAATCGCTATTCTGTTCTACACCACTACATATGTTTCATCAGAAATACTCAATCATTATTTTTGTGCTATCTGTCTACAAAGAGACGTCCATATCCACTATGCTATGGTAGATGGTGGTGGGGGGGAATATTTCCTAGGAGAATCTCCCCCCCCCCCCCCCCCACAACAATACATGCCACATGCTATCTCTTCACCAACTTTCATTTCATTTCATCAGAAATACTCCCCCAATCACATGCTATTCTTCTTCTTCTCTACAAAGAGACATTCACATCCACTTTGCATATGGTAGATGGTGGGGGGGGATATTTCCTAGGAAAATCCACCCCCCACCAATACATGGCACATGCTGTCTGTTCTACACCAACATACATTATTTTGTTTCATCAGAAATAGTCCCCCATATGGCTATTCTTGTCTACAAAGAGATGTCCACGTCCACTATGCATATGGTAGATGGTGGCGGGGGGGATATTTCCTAGGAAAATCTCCCCCCCCCCCCACCAATACAAGGCACATGCTGTCTGTTCTACACCAACATACATTATTTTGTTTCATCAGAAATACTCCCCCAATCGTGGGCTATTCTTGTCTACAAAGAGACGTCCATATCCACTATGCATATGGTAGATGGTGGTGGGGGGGAATATTTCCTAGGAAAATCTCCCCCCCCCCCACACACACCAATACATGCCACATGCTATCTCTTCACCAACTTTCATTTCATTTCATCAGAAATACTCCCCCAATCACATGCTATTCTTCTCCTTCTCTACAAAGAGACATTCACATCCACTTTGCATATGGTAGATAGAAATCTCCCCCCCCCCCCCCACCAATATACATGGCACATGCTGTCTGTTCTACACCAACATACATTATTTTGTATCTTCAGAAATACTCTCCCAATCGTGGGCTATTCTTGTCTACAAAGAGACAATCACATCCACTATGCTATGCATAGGTAGATGGTGGCGGGGGGGAATATTTCCTAGGAAAATCACCCCCCCCCCCACCAATACATGCCACATGCTATCTGTTCTACACCAACATACTTATTTCATTTCATCAGAAATACTCTCCCAATCATGGGCTGTTCTTGTCTACAGAGAGATCCATATCCACTATGCATATGGTAGATGGTGGCGAATATTTCCTAAGAAAATATCCCCCCCCCCCCACCAATACATGCCACATGCTTGCTGTTCTACACAGATATACTGTTTTTATTTTCTAGACCCACCCCCACCCCCACCATGTGCTATACATTTATACCAATCATATGCAGCTATGGTAGAGATTTAACCTAGAGAACTCTCTACCAGCCAACATACATAATAGTTATGGTATGGTAATGGGGAATTATTGCATATACCGGTAAATAGAATCTCTACCGCCCCACCACCACTATATTGTCTATGTATAGATATTATACTAAATTGGAGAGCTCTTTTATAGAAAATACTGCCTCGCCTATTCACATACTTCTCCACAAGCAGACATACATTATGACTATGTTAGTTGTGTATACATGTAGGGATATTACGTCCTCTGTTACCAACAGACTGGTTCTAGCATGTGCATTTTGTATGCTTCTGAGCACAATATCAACAATGTATATGAAAATACATTAAAAGTTTTGTGGACAGTGTATGTGAAGGTGGTGATGGGGGGAAAGGGGGGGGGGGGGGGGAGGGGGGGGGGGGGGAATTTCCAGGCGGGGGGGGAATATTTCCTAGGCTTAAGCCTGGAAATCTTCCCCCCCCCTGGGGGGGGAAGATTTTCAGGGGTGGGGGGAAGATTTCCTGTTACACCGGTACTGGTCTAATTTGCAGTACAGTTAGGATATTATAATTAACCCATTTCAGTCTAAGGATTCTTTAATTTTTGTACAAAAATAACCTATTGTTTTGTTTATTTCTCCATGAAGGTATATATTGTTACCACTCATTTGAACCGTCTTGTCGAGACAGTTCAAACGAGTGGTAACAACATATACTTTCGAGAAAATAGGGATTTCTTTTCATAAAAGTTTCATACTACTATAATTGTACCCCGTCATTAATGGTTCATACAATGTGCTATATATACACTGAGAAAGCTCATTGTATGCAGTAACAAATATCAAAGTGTTTAGCAGGCAGGCCACGACATCAGGCTGTGGTTCGTATTAGTTATTGTTCACATATTGCATTTTTAAGGAATTAAATGTGAACGAGTGTTAGCGACCGGAGCTTTTAGTTCTTAAAAAATTCTAATTTGTGAACAATAACATACTTATACTTAGCCATGTATATAATGCAGTCTGCCATCCGAGTATTGATTTTTCATTTCCTGTCGGAACAGGTAGTCATTATATCTGTTAATATTTAACTTCTTTGGGTTAAATCTTGCAATACGGGTATGTTAAATAAGTGGAGCACCATACTGGCCAGGGATTGGCTTAGAAAGTAGGGCTTATAGAGGTTTCACTCACTGTCAATCAGACATTTGATCATTATGAGCCATAGTTCTGTGCTATGTGATCACGAACAGGCATTATCACCTGAGATAAATAACCAAAAACTCATCAAAAATAAGTCTTAAGATCAGAGGTATTTTTCGGAGAGGTGCCACTGTATATACATACGGGCTGCGTCATGCGAAAACCGGGCTTAATGACAAAAAAATAGTTTTTCACTTTTTTGCATATTCTGAATACCGCATCTTTTAAAAGTCATATACCACAAAATATATCAATGTATCTCAATTATTTTTCATGTTACATGTATTTTTGTAACACGTGGTAGAATCGCAAACGACGTTTTAGCTCAATGACGTCACAATTACGACGTTAACATTAACGGGCGACTTCAACGTCAATAAGAATGGAGTAGTAATGGAGTAGTAAACGAATAGGCCTGCCATGTAGGTTGATTTTAAGTAGTGTATGTATAATGTTATACTATTAGTGACTAATTGACAAACGACACGTAACCTTGGGCAAAGTCAACATTATCTTGTGTATACTTTTTGCACAACTACGAACGCCAAAAATATATGAGCCGCGCCGTGCGAAACCCGGGCTTAATGACAACATTTTCAGTTTTTACTTTTTCGCGTATTCTGAATTGTACATCTTTTAAAAGCCATATTCCGCCAAAATTATCAATGTATCCCAATTATGTTTCATTTTAGAAGTAGTTTTATGACGCGTGGTAAAATCTTATATGACGTTTTAGATCAATGATGTCGAAATTACGACGTTTTTATCAACGGCGTATACATGGGTTGTTGGTCCGGACAAGTCCTATATATTTGTCAACCGACGAAAAAGAGTAAAAATGTCAAAGAACGACAGTTAGGCGACAATGTACAGCGCCTAAAGTATTTCTAAGTCATTGATGCTGCGAGGAACTCATGCAAGTATCCTTGCTATAATATTTTGTCACGATACCATGGCCATAACATCAAACATGTATTCACGTTCAGTGACGTCACAAGTACGTGACGTCAAGTCATGACGTCATAATGTGTGTACCGAGGTACAAGGTATCGCGTCTCATATTAGTGAAAGTTTCAGTAAGTTATCATTTTCCGTTTTCTGTTCACACTTAATGTTAACTAACACCAGTAAACGTAAATGGGAGGGCAAACTGTGAACTTTTACGGCGACGCTAGACAATTTGAAACGTCGTTTTTCCGACGTCGTTTATCGCCTTTCATGACGTTGTCATTAAGCCCGGTTTTCGTATGGCGCGGCCCATACATTCAAATATAGTGAGAGTGGGTATAATGAGTTAATTGGCTCACTAATGACAATAACATAACCAGAGACATGTTAATAATACTGTATGTTTTGTCTGATAGAATGACAAATAGATCTATTATATTGGATATAATCATTTTTACAATGTTATATAAACAATGTGTTGAACCTTGTAAGGTAATCTTTGATGATGTCAGAATGTGGTGGTGCACATCAGCTGAATTGTTTAACTCTGTGAATGTGGGAAAAGGAAATGTTGTCTGCTGTTGTCTCATATCTTGTCTGTTTTCTAAATAAAACATGGTTTGACATAACTTTCCATTAGAAATGATTTTAAAGTGCTGCCTAATAATGTTTTTATTGAGAAAAATGGAAACTAAAAATACACCAGAAGACAAATTTTAAGTCAGGATTGTAAGGGTTAATTAATATTGAATTAACCCTTAGACCGCTACAGACAACAATTGTCGTCTGCTGTTGCTTTTATATCTTGCCTTGTTTCTCAATAAAAACATGGTTTAACAGCACTTTAGAATCATTTCCATTGCTGTCAAAGTATGTTGTAAATTATTCTAAACTGCTGTCAAAGCATGTTTTTAATAATAAAAATGGAAAATAGAAAATAAACAGCAGACGACAAAATAATTTAAGATAGCGTTGTAAGGGTTAAATATGTTTTGAACGTGTCAGTTACATGTCAATAAGGTCTTAATGATTGATTACTGTATCGGTCACATTTGGTGCAGTTTTAACCCTTAGAATGCAGGAAACAAAAATTGTCGTCTGCTGTTGTTTTATATTTTGTCTTCTTGTCAATAAAAACATGATTTGACAGCACTTTAGAATCATTTTCATTGAAAATGATTCTAAAGTTTTGTCAAATTATGTTTTTAATGAGAAAAATGGAAAATATAAAATAGACAGCAGACGTGAATAGTCAGCATTTTAAGGATACGGATTAAAACCACGAACATCAATTTTCATATTCGCTGTAATGCTGTACCAGCCATGGCTCAACATGCATAATTAATTATTCCATTACGAACATCAAAGTTTCACATCACAAGTAATTATAAACCTGGAATTTACCATTAATAGTTCGTTAACAGTATTGTCAGGTTGTTGTTTGTCATAGAGAACGACATTTTGTGTTACAGAACTCCAGATATGCTGCATATTATATGGCCACACATGCAGTTTGGGAGTTTTATACAAACATATTGTAGATATTTGTATAAATTTCTGATTTGCTTGCTATTATTATTATATTTCAATATTTTTCATTTTATTAATGCAGGAAAATAAAAATAGTCGTCTGCTCTTGTTATATTTGCCTTCCTTTTAAAAAAAAACATGGTTTGACAGCACTTAAGAATCATTTCCATTGGAAATGATTCTCAAGTGCTGTCAAAGCATGTTTTTGATGAGAAAATGGAAAATAAACAATAATCAGTACACGACAGAATTTAATTTGGCAGTGTAAGGGTTAATTATGTCGCAAACCTGGAACCTTGTGTAATATATTCCGAAGTGTTTATTGGTATGATGAGGATTATGTGACTTCTCCGAACTCTGGATAATGTACGTCTGAATCGTGGATGTGTGATCAGCCAACATGCTGTATAATGGCGCCTAAACATTCCACCCACCATGGTGTTCCATCATTTCCATCGACTCGTCCAAGGTAAAATCACATCCGTCTGTTTAACCCTTTCACCCCAATTAACTGGAATGGACTGGGATAAGTTAATTTTGCAACCAATCCAACCGTCACAAAATGATTATCAGGCTAGCTCATTTATGAAAAGGGGGTGTTTTTGTTCTAAAAAATATGAAAATTACTTGCAAAAAGTGTAGATCCTGATGAGACGGCTCGTCACGAGCCGGCTCATCTGGATCTACACTTTTTGCCAATACATCTCTCTATACAGGCCTGTGGTGTTGAAAGGGTTAACCCTTAGAATGCAGGAAACGTAAATTGTTGTCTGCTGTTGTTTTATATTTTTAGCCAGGTTTTTTGAAAAAAAATCCAGGCTATTGGATTGGCGAAAGTCGGGCGGCGGCGTGGGGCGGCGTCCACAATCAATGTTAAGTTTTCGTGTTTGAGTCCATTTCTTTGTTACTGTACCACCTAGGACCACCAAACTTTCACAGCTTCATAATCAAGGGGTGCCCACTACATATCACTATCCAACATGTTACTTTTTTTTTAACTTGACCCATTTTTTCCTTTTCCCGCGCAGTCGACTTACCCATTTGGCAATGTTAAGTTTTTTTACGCGTTTTACAATTGTTAAGTTTTCGTGTTAAAACCATTTCTTTGGTACTGTACCACCTAGGACCCACCAAACTTTCCACAGCTTCATAATCAGGGGTGCCCTACCCACATATCAACTATCCAACATTTTACTATTTTTTTATAACTTGACCCATTTTTGTCTTCCTGCGCATTCAACTTAGCCCAATTTGAATGTTATAGATTTTCGCGTTTACAATGTTAAGTTTCGTTTTAGTCCCTTTCTTGTACTGTAACACTCACCAAGGACCACCAACTTTCACAGCTTCATAACTAAGGGGTGTCCTACCACATAAAACTATCCAACATGTGACCATTTTTTTTACCTTCACCTATTATTTCTACATAATTAACTTAGCCATTTTCAACGTTAACTTTTTAACGTACGTCTGGTTAAAGTTTTTTGGTTAAAATTTTTCCTTATACTATATCTCTGCAACTGCTTCGCCCATTACCTTGAAACTTCACATGGGTGTTTATCATCATCCATATTTTCATTCTACCCCCCAACCGTGCGGCCCCTGTGCCCAATGTCAAGGTCAAATTCATTTGAATTTTTTGTTAAAGTTTTTTCGTGTACTATATCTCTGCAACTGCTTCACCCATTACCTTGATACTTCACATGGGTGTTTATCATCATTGTCGCACCCGCTTGCAGAAAGCCCGATATCGTCGGCATTTTGTCATACGTCCGTCCGTACATCCGTGTGTCCGGTTAAAGTTTTTTCGTTAAAGTTTTTCCATCTACTATATCTATTTTTTTAGTGTCCATGCCTCGCCCCAAGGTGCGACATGCAGGCCACGGCCATCTAGTCTACATCTAGTCTGGGTATAATTATGTTACCCAAGTGTCTATGCTTGGAAAAAACCTGGCCTTCGTGGCTTTGCCTCGTTTCTTCTTGTTTTACCGTCACCTATTATTTCTACGTAATTGACTTAGCCATTTTCAACGTTAACTTTTTAACGTACGTCTGGTTAAAGTTTTTTGGTTAAAACTTTTTCGTTATACTATATCTCTGCAACTGCTTCGCCCATTACCTTGAAACTTCACATGGGTGTTTATCATCATCCATATTTTCATTCTAACCCCCAACCGTGCGGACCCACCTGTGCCCAATGTCAAGGTCAAATTACTTTGAATTTTTTTGTTCAAGTTTTTTTGTGTACTATATCTCTGCAATGCTTCACCCATTACCTTCATACTTCACATGGGTGTTTATCATTATTGTCGCACCCGCTTGCGGAAAGCGCGATATCGTCGGCATTTTGGCATACGTCCGTCCGTACGACCGTACGTCCGTGTGTCCGGTTAAAGTTTTTTTGTTAAAGTTTTTCCATCTACTATATCTATTTTGTTAGTGTCCATGCCTCGCCCCAAGGCGCGACATGCAGGCCACGGCCATCTAGTCTACAAAAATGGGTATAATTATGTTATCCAAGTGTCTATGCTTGGAAAAAACCGGGCCTTCGTGGCTTTGCCTCGTTTCTTCTTGTCTTATTTCTTAATAAAAACCTGGTTTGACATTGGAAATGATTCTAATTTAGTGTTGTCAAAGCATGGTTTTCATGAGAAAAATAGAAAATAAGAAATAAACAGCAGACGACAAAATTTAATTCAGTATTGTAAGGCTTAACTCTTAGAATGTGGGAAATTTAAATTGTCGTCTGCTGTTGTTTAAAAAAAAATTCTTTCTCAATAAAAGCATTGTTTGACAGCACTTTATAATCATTTTGATTATCAGTTCCATTGGAAATGATTTTCAAGTGTGGTCGAAGCAAATATTTGATGTAGAAAAGATTTACACAGCAGACGACACAATTTAGTTCATTGAAAGCTACAGTGAGTAATGTACATGTACGTCCTGCACATCTGCTATTTATGCCACTTCCACATGTGCATCCCTAGTAACCCATTACATGCAGAATACACCTTTTTTAAAATATTTATTTTTATTTTTGTTATTTCTCAATGAAAGTATATGCTGTGACCACTCATTTGAACCGTCTCGATGAGACGGTTCAAATGGTGGTCACAACATATTCTTCTAAGCACATTTAAAGAAAATATATATGATTTTCCCCAATCAAAATGGCATATACTCAATATAAAATGGGTTAATCTCAGCATCTGGTATGGTATGGTTGTTGCCAGACCAGATAATGCAGGATCGAACCCGTTGGCCCGGCCTTAAATGACCTTAGCTGTTGATAGGCCATTAAAGACCAATAAATCAAACAAATAAATCCATCTGTGCCAACAAAAGCATTTTGTATAATATATAAGTGCTCTTGTACTTGTTTGTAATCAAAATTGTTAATCAATAAAGTTTAAACTTTGTAATATCAGCAACTAGTGGCAATTGTGATCTAAAGTCCAGATACAGCAGGGAATTATGTAATGTCTCTTGTCAATGAGGCAGTAATCATTGCTGCAGCCCGTTTCAGAGTTATTTCCAGAAACTCAAGAGTCGGCTTAAACCTTAGACCGCTACACACAACAATTCTCGTCTGCTGTTGCTTTTATATATTGCCTTATTTCTCAATAAAAACATGGTTTGACAGCACTTCAGAATCATTTCCAATGTTATTTGATTCTGAAGTGCTGTCAAAGCATGTTGTAAATTATTCTAAAGTGCTGTCAAAGCATGTTTTTGATTATAAAAATGGAAAATAGCAAATAAATAGCAGACGACAAAAAATTAAGATAGCGGTGTTAGGAGTGAGTTTCTGTAAATAACTCTCAAACAGCTACAGGTGTGAGGACAACATCAGCAACAGGTGTAAAAGACAATATCTCAAATTTAGACTCGTATTAGTATCCAACATTGACCCAGAAAGTGTAGACCTGTATTGTGCAAAAAAAAAAGTTTGTTTTTATTGACACACGTGCTTATTGTAGGCGAGATTGCCAAATTTCGGGACATAGTGACCAACAATGTGGCTATCTCTTGTACGATAAACACGTGTGTGAGTAAAAACAAAGTTAGTTTTTTTAACAATTAACACATGTTGAGATCAACTGAAAGTGGTGAGATTCGCCACTTTTTGGGTCAATGTTGAATACTATAGGAGTATAAGCTAACCCTCGACCCAAAACAGACACAAAATGTAAGTGGCAGCTGCCAGACACAATGTTTCCTATAGTACAATTGTCTTTATCTCTAACTCACAGCGGCATGACCTTTCATTTGCTTGCTTATTTCAGACTGTTGTTCTTATACATGTTATATGCCACAATATACATAGAGTTTATTGGGTGAAATTCTGACTTAGGAGCTCCATATATCATCTAGAAATTGACACTTGCGGCTTGTGTATGAATATCTTTCGCCAAAAATTACTGGTGCTGTTCTATGTGCCAGCGTAAAATATTTTACGTCGAATGCAGAAGATACTGCATAAACACATTTTCATCTAGTAACCGGCGCAAGAAAACCGGCGCAAGAGCCGAGTGGCATCTCGCAATGAAACCGTTGCATTTTTCAACGCGAAACACTTTATGCTGGTGTTGAGTGCAGCACCAGTGGAGATGATGTCAAACATATGATACGTGGCTGTGAGTGGAGAAATGGGGCTTATGTAGTCACAGCCACATATAATTGACATCCCGTGGTCTATGAGGACGGTGTATTTCCCCTATGGAACTATGATATACAGTATTAACCCTTAGACCGCTATCTTATATATTTTGTTGTCTGCTGTTTATTTTCCATTGTTATCATCAAAAACATGCTTTGACAGCACTTTAGAATAATTTACAACAGGCTTTGATAGCACTTCAGAATCATTTTCCATTGTAAATGATTCTGAAGTGCTGTCAAACCATGTTTTTACTGAGAAATAAGGCAAGATATAAAAGCAACAACAGACGACAATTGTTGTGAGTAGCGGTCTAAGGGTTAATGGTAATCACATAGTAGCATAATAATGTAGCATGTGTGATCTGATTGTGAAGTAAAAGATTTTGTCCGCCGTACATTTTCTGAAATGATATGGACAGTGTTGAATTTCATATGTAGAATGTAGAATAAAAAAAGTAGTCACCAATACAGCATATGTTCTGGTTTAATATTAGTTGTCGTCTGCTGTTGCTTGTATATCTTGCCTTACTGATTTCTCAATAAAAACATGGTTTGACAGCACTTCAGAATCATTTACAATGGAAATGATTCTAAAGTGCTGTCAAAACATGTTGTAAATTATTCTAAAGTGCTGTCAAAACATGTTTGTGATAAAAATGGAAAATAGAAAATAAACAGCAGACAACAACAAAATTAAGATAGCGGACTAAGGGTTAATAGTTGTTTTCATGATACAATATACAACATATTTTCATACATTTATCTTACATTACTTTTTAGCTTTGTGAAATAAATTAATGTCAAACATGAATTTGCCATGTCATTGGGAAAATCTGAATGTTATCTGATCACTTGGTCAGTCGTGACATCAGTAGACGTCACAGTATTTAGTATCCCCCTTGACCAAAATGATCTACTATACATGTACAATGTAGAAATTTGGTTATTTTTTTATGAGATGGCTACAAATATGTATCCTATGAGTTCTTCATAATTGTACTTGTCACCTGGTCACACTGTCTCAACAACAACACTTTGTAGTTTGGTAATACCACATTTATTATGCTCCCCGTCCGAGTTTTATGTTAAAGTTTTTCAAATTGCTATATCTCTGTGACTGCTTGGGATCTCAGCTTGAAACTTCATATACACATTGATGATCACCATCCATATTTTCATTGTATACCTACCCATGCTGACCAGGAGCCCAAGGTCAAGTCAAGTGACTTTAAACTTTCTGTTAAAGTTTTACGTTAAAGTTTTTCAAATTACTATATCTCTGTGACCACTTGTGATATCAACTTGAAACTTCATATACACATTGATCACCATCCATATTTTCATTGTATACCCCACAGGTGACGGGGGAAAAAAATCACATGACGGTGTATATATATATAGATTATACAAGTAATAACAGACTATCAGATTAGTTGTTCCCATCACCTGTGGTATACCCTACCCATGCTGCCCAGGAACCCAAGGGTCAAATGACTTAGAAACCTTTTTTTTAAACTTAAGTTAAACAAATTCAAATTGCTATATCTCTGTGACTGCTTGGGATATTAACTTGAAACTTCATATACACATTGATCACCATCCATATTTTCATTGTATACTACACTACACTACCCATGCTGCCCAGGAGCCCAAGGTCAAGGTCAAATGACTTAGAATTTTTTCTTAAAGCTTACGTTAATTTTTTTTCTAATTGCTATATCTCTGTGACCGCTTGCGTTTCATTGATCACCATTTATTGTGATTAATAAGCATACTACACCAATACCCAGGGTCAAGGACTCTGAATTTCAATCGCGGCGTCATCGGGGAGCATTTGTCAGATTTACCGACCATTAGCCCCCTCCTCCCATATTTTCATTCTAAATATGTTATCTTCACATACAGAAGCCATTTAAAACATTGTTTTAAATGGCTTTTGTATGTGAAAATAACATAGTTTGATCCAATTTTCCACGTTTTGATCCCCATATATTGCATAGCTCTGGGAATAAATACGGTACATGTAATGAATTGGGCAATATGTGTTACTTTGTGATGATGATCTGCATCATTTATAATATTGACAGTAAAATACCTCAACCGTGAGCCCATTGATACCATGCTTATGTATATTCAGCTGAGAGTGGCAGGTCACCAGAAACCCACTACACTTGCACATTGTAATTCCACAATAACTCACATAAAATGTGGCTGTGACTGGAGAAATGGGGCTTATCAAATCTCACACTCATGTTGCCCGATAACAATCTAGATTGCTTGTTAGAAGCATGCATGGGTGGGAATTTTCAGGATCTATCCTGAAATCAGGATTTGAGGTTCCTGATAATTGCAGAAAAACACTACGGTAATGTTTCAACATGGAAAGCTCATTTGTACGCATTTGTGGATGCAAATAAAATCAGATTGTCTAGCCATTTTCAGGATTTTGCATTTGAAACTGTTCCAACCTCTGAGCAGGACTGATGTTCCATTGATGGAATGGCGAACAGTGCAATCCATATGCACAGGCTGCTCTGGATATACAGTGGTCGTAAAACCAATAAGCCCCATTTCTCCAGTCACAACCACAAATTAGTATGCACTTGCTAATATTGTTTCTCCTCATTTCGTATTCCCTTCTTTGTTTGCCTTTGTCCCGCAGTGAATTGTATCATTGAGAATAATGAAGCGATTATGTTATTATTGATAATCAGGTAACAGAATAGATTGGGAGAAAGGTCAGTAAACATTGGAGCTTTGTGATGGGTGCATGTGTACACATTGTCAGTCTGACAGCCAGTAACAATATGAATATGTATTTTTCAGCAAGATAATTAGCCACAAAAGTGTTGAGGCAACGTTATTTCCTAGACCGCTACACACAACGATTATCGTCTGCTGTTGCTTTTATATCTTGCCTTATTTCTCAATAAAAACATGTTTTGACAGCACTTCAAGTTCAATAAAAACATGTGCTGTCAAAACATGTTTTTTTATGAGAAAAATGGAAAACATAAAATAAACAGCAGACGACACAATTTAATTAAGCAGTGTAAGGGTTAAACATGATTAAAATAGTACATTGAGCGGCAGCAGGGTCCACCGTATCCTGCTGTAATCATTGTCCTTATCTCATACTCTAAAAACGAGATATTGTAACCCGTGTCGTGTTGAACACCCCTACATGTCAGGCGCGTAGCTGCATTAAGGCATTTTCGAGAAATTGGAAAAATAAAAACGGCCAGAGTGCATCATTTACCTTCTAGTTTCGATTTTTTTTTTTGAGGAGGCATGCCCCCAGACCCCCCCCTAGCAAACTCGCACCAAAGTCGTCAACCGGGCCTGCAGATTCAAATTGGCTAGCTACACCCCTGCATGTACCGCCTGAGCAACTTGGAATAAATTTGTTATTTCTATTCAAAAGTATATGTTGTTACCACTCATTGGAAGCGTCTCGCCGAGACGGTTCCAATGAGTAGTAACAACATATACTTTCATGTATAATTAAGAGAATTATTTTTATTTTATTTTTACTTGAAATATTGTGGCACGCTATGTCATGAACACTTAACCAGCTATCTTAATTTTTTGCCGTCTGCTGTTTATTTGCTATTTTCCATTTTTAGCCAGGTTTTTTTAACAAAAATCCAGGCTATTGGATTGGCGAAAGTCGGGCGGGCGGGCGGCGGACGGGCAGCGGGCGGCGTCCACAATCAATGTTAAGTTTTCGTGTTTGAGTCCATTTCTTTGTTACTGTACCACCTAGGACCACCAAACTTTCACAGCTTCATAATCAAGGGGTACCCACCACATATCACTATCCAACATGTTATTTCTTTTTAACTTGACCCATTTTTTCCGCGCATTCGACTTAGCCATTTTCAATGTTAAGTTTTCGCGTTTACAATGTTAAGTTTTTGTGTTTAAGTCCATTTCTTTGGTACTGTTCCACCTAGGACCACCAAACTTTCACAGCTTCATAATCAAGGGGTGCCCACCACATATCACTATCCAACATGTTACTTTTTTTTTAACTTGACCCATTTGTTCCGCGCATTCGACTTAGCCATTTTCAATGTTAAGTTTTCGCGTTTACAATGTTAAGTTTTCGTGTTTAAGTCCATTTCTTTGGTACTGTACCACCTAGGACCACCAAACTTTCACAGCTTCATAACCAAGGGGTGCCTACCACATACAACTATCCAACATGTGACCATTTTTTTACCGTCACCTATTATTTCTACGTAATTGACATTTTCAACGTTAACTTTTTAACGTACGTCTGGTTAAAATTTTTTGGTTAAAACTTTTTTGTTATACTATATCTCTGCAACTGCTTCGTCCATTACCTTGAAACTTCACATGGGTGTTTATCATCATCCATATTTTCATTCTACCCCCCAACCGTGCGGCCCCTGTGCCCAATGTCAAGGTCAAATTCATTTGAATTTTTTTGTTAAAGTTTTTTCGTGTACTATATCTCTGCAACTGCTTCACCCAATACCTTCATACTTCACATGGGTGTTTATCATCATTGTCGCACCTGCTTGCGGAAAGCGCGATCCTGTGCCCAATGTCAAGGTCAAATTACTTTGAATTTTTTTTTTTTTGTTAAAGTTTTTTCCTGTACTATATCTCTGCAACTGCTTCACCAATACCTTGTTACTACTTCACATGGGTGTTTCATCATTGTCGCACCTGCTTGCGGAAAGCGCGATTATCGTCGGCATTTTGGCATACGTCCGTCCGTCCGTTCGTCCGTGTGTCTGGTTAAAGTTTTTTGGTTAAAGTTTTTCCATCTACTATATCTATTTTTTTAGTGTCCATGCCTCGCCCCAAGGCGCGACATGCAGGCCACGGCCATCTAGTCTACAAAAAGTGGGTATAATTATGTTATCCAAGTGTCTATGCTTGGAAAAAACCTGGCCTTCATGGCTTTGCCTCGTTTCTTGTTATCATTAAAAACATGCTTTGACAGCACTTTAGAATAATTAACAACATGCTTTGACAGCACTGGAAATGATTCTGAAGTGCTGTCAAACCATGTTTTTATTGAGAAATAAGGCAAGATATAAAAGCAACAGCAGACGACAATTGTTGTGAGTAGCGGTCTAAGGGTTAAAACCCCTTTATAACACCATGATTGGGGGGTCCACTGGAAACCATCCTGATATAAGTGAAATTGTGTTATATCCAAACTAAATGTATGGAACATATGATATAACTGAATGTGTACAAAGTTGTGTTTAATATAACGAGTAGTGTTATAGAAGTTTTGAAGTGTATATCCATGCCTGTGAGTGAAGGTCAGCACTGTACAGCGTCCATGGTGTCATGCTGTATCGTGTGTACCCGTTCCATTTCAGTACCGTCAGAAGCGGTCGCGTTCCTGGGAGTGGTTGGTGTGTTTCTCATCGTCCTCATTGTCTTTTTCCTCTACCTGAACAAGACCCTGTGCTTCGCCGACTGTGGCGGCTTCCCCTGCCTCGACACCCGGCCCAGGAGGAAGGAGCGGAGATCCAGTCGACTCGGTAAGTCTTGTAGGCCTCAGTTTGTCTCATCGAGAGGAGATCCCAATTGACATTGTGAGCCTTCTTGAGCTGTGTTTGCCCCGTCCAGAAGAGAGCAAATCGACTGTAAGTCTCGTAGACCTGAGTTTGTCTTCTTTCAACTACATTCTGTTATATTCTCAATTTATTGATTGGTTGTTGTCTAGGAGTACGGTATTGGACTTCAATACCGGAGGTTGTAGTTAAATATTTTCATAGTATTTCCATCCCACTGGTCTTTCGGGTGAGACTTTAAACTGAAGTCCCATCTCAAAATGACCTTAGCTGTTGCTCAGGGACCTTTAGGATGTTCACTTTCACTTTTATGTTCTTAATTTAAATGTTCCACTGATGAATGGGAGTCATCAGTGGAAGATTTCAATTAAAAATAGAATTATGTTGTTCTTTTGCTGTTCATAGAGGGATGAACATCATCATGGTCACATGGCAAATGCCTCGGTAATTCTTGTGGGACTGCATTTAAAGAGAACAACAGGCTCTTTGCATGCTGGGAAATTTGTCGGCTATATATAGTTCACAAATAGCAGATAGCAATTCATCACATTGTCTTTTATTTCTCCCTGTAAAGATCATGAATATGTTTGGAATTTCATTAGAATTGAGTCCAGAGGATGCAATTCTAATGAAATTCCAAGACATATTTACAGAGAGAAATGAGAAACATAGTCATAATTTGTTGGATGTTATTTTCACTGCTACCGTGCAAAGAGTTAATATCACGTTTATCAGGCAAAGCTAGGAAATTTGTAGGAATTCCAAGGCAAGTTTCAGAATTCCTTCCGTTTGTGAGCTTAATTAACCTAATAACCTTGATACTAAAAGACGACACATGTATATATTTTATATTATGTAACCTATATTTGTGACCAAAAAGAAAATAAATATATAAACAA
Source organism: Conchocele bisecta (assembly GCA_029237695.1). Classification (NCBI taxonomy): domain Eukaryota; kingdom Metazoa; phylum Mollusca; class Bivalvia; order Lucinida; family Thyasiridae; genus Conchocele; species Conchocele bisecta. The sequence goes on along the minus strand of CM055269.1, from coordinate 2,367,010 downwards.
AAGACGCAAGCATGATATTCTATTTATGGAAGTAGCATTTTATGCAAGAGGTTGGGCCAATATATTTTGTTGAAAAGAATGCGGGGTTGTTTACATATTGTCATACACACGTCATTCGGTAACGTCATGTGATGCCATTCGACGAATGGAACGTTGGAGAACGTAGTTGTGACCTGGATATCCATACATGTATCTAGTGCATGCAGAATACAACCATTTGTTATCAGTCTGTATGTATTAACCCTCACTACGCGAGAGATGGAAATTGTCGTCTGCTGTTTTTCATTTTTGTCTTAATTCTTAACCAAAAAAAACTGTTTTGACAGCACATGAGAATCATCTCCATTGGAGACGATTCTCATGTGCTGACAAAACAGTTTTTATCGAGAAATATTTAAAATATAACATTTCCAGCAGACGACAAAATTTAATTCAGAGTAGTAAGGGTTCCTCTTTTAAAAGCCAATGCCAATCTCATTTGCAGTCATCTGTGGTAAATTTTCAATTAAGAATTGAATGCTTGTTTTCTTTTGCTGTAAGATGCTGCTTACATGGGAAATCCAATAATTTCACCAACATTGCCGTATCCATCACCATAGCTTATTTCACCAACATTGCAAAGAATACTTATCTAGCAAAGTATATTTTTCCCGAAATGCATGTTTTCATATAGAACTAATGACAGCATCTACTTGATGATTAAAAGTATTCAGAATTATTATACTGAATTTATTACATTATCACAGCCAAATTTAACACGAAAACTTAACATTGTAAACGCGAAAAGTTAACATTGAAAATGGCTAAGTCGACTGCGCGGAAAAAATGGGTCAAGTTAAAAAAAAAAGTAACATGTTGGATAGTGATATGTGGTGGGCACCCCTTGATTATGAAGCTGTGAAAGTTTGGTGGTCCTAGGTGGTACAGTACCAAAGAAATGGACTTAAACACGAAAAGTTAACATTGTAAACGCGAAAAGTTAACATTCAAAATGGCTAAGTCGACTGCGCGGAAAAAATGGGTCAAGTTAAAAAAAAAGTAACATGTTGGATTGTGATATGTGGTGGGCACCCCTTGATTATGAAGCTGTGAAAGTTTGGTGGTCCTAGGTGGTACAGTACCAAAAAAATGGACTTAAACACGAAAACTTAACATTGAAAATGCGAAAACTTAACATTGAAAATGGCTAAGTCGACTGCGCGGAAAAAATGGGTGAAGTAAAAAAAAAGTAACATGTTGGATAGTGATATGTGGTGGGCACCCCTTGATTATGAAGCTGTGAAAGTTTGGTGGTCCTAGGTGGTACAGTAACAAAGAAATGGACTCAAACACGGAAACTTAACATTGATTGTGGACGCCGCCCGCCGCCCACCCACCCGCCCACCGCCCTCCGTCCGCCGCCCGCCCGCCCGGCTTTCGCCAATCCAATAGCATGGATTTTTTTTCATAAAACCTGGCTAAAAATTAATTAATTTATCCTTAAATTGAATCTTTCTCCCTCAAAGTGTACTTAGCAAGAAAAGTATACTTTACAATTTTGGTGAAATCGGCTACTGGTGTGTTTCAGTTTGATTTGTTTGACTAGAATGTTGGTTCATGATTGCACAGCAAGTAAATGTCTGGGTTTGATCCTTGATCGACGCAGTATGTGAGATGGTGTGCTGGTCGTCAGATCGGACAAGTGGGTTTCCTCTGGGTACTCCAGTTTCTTCCCACATAAATTATATATGTAAGACTCGGATCGGGGGGTCAGTCACAGAACAGGGGCCAAATCCCAGAACGGGAGCTAATCCCAGAATGGGGGCTAATTCAGCACGTTCTGAATATGCTGGTTCGACTTCAAGCTCGAATGACGTCAAAGTTAATGACACACCTAACCCTAACCCTCTGACCACAGGCGTCCAGATCAAAGATGACGTGACTATTGAAGATGTCGGGTTGGTCATCGAGACTAAACGTACAATACCAAAGGTGAAGCAATATTAATAATGTGAATTAAACAAGCATTTCTTGTTTCCATGACGGTCGTATCTTGAAAAGCTACCATGTGTGCAATTTTGCTGCCTTTTCCGGCCATTGTCAGATTGGCTCCCGTTCTAGGATTGACGTCACATTTTTGGGACTGACCCCTCGATCTTGGAAATTGTCGTCTGCTGTTTTTCATTTTTGCCTTAATTCTTAAAAAAAAAGAGTTGACAACACATGGGAATCATCTCAAGTGGAGACGATTCTCATGCTCAAAACAGGTTTTTGTCGGAGCAGACGACAAAATTTAACTCGGTGTAGTAAGGGTTAAATTTGTAATAGAGAAATGGAACATAGCTGTATACAGGTAAATGCCCAATAACCAACAATATGAGGAGATGAGATAGAGCGGATACATTAGTCTCCCTTCTATGGACTGGCATCCAGGGGACAGCACTGCGTCTGTACTTACACACTAGTGTCTGTGAGTTGTCTACCATTGATTATGCCAGGAAGTTCCACTACGTCTTCGTACACAATACCGTAGTCTGCTGTCTGTTATTGGCATTGACTGATACTTGGAGTGTACAGCCGGGCCACATCATGATCCCTGTCCAACACGTTTAAGCTTGTACTCTGATTTCATATTTGACATCCAGCAGTTTTTGTCTCCCCACGATAGGGGAAAGTGAAACATAGCGGTCACAATTCCTGCTGCGGTGTCAACTACTATTTTCGACATACGTCCAAATTTCACATATTGTGATAGATATTCATCCAGTGTCATTTAGGTGACCTTGACATTCACCTTGGTGACCTTGACCTTCATGTCAATAATTTTGGAATTGTGTCCACATATTGAATATGTCCTGAACTGTTAGTCGGATCATTACCAAACTGTATCAATAGCTTCCTCACATGGTTATTCACCCAGTGTCATTCAGGTGACCTTGACCTACTGTCTGTTCCATGTTTTTCTGCCGACGAACTTTTGGCTATAAAACTCATTAAATCTAAAAAAATATTTAAATGTATTAAGTAGTTTTTCATCAATAACAAAAATGTCACCCTCCCCCAAAAAATTATTTAATGAAATTCCGTTAAATATTGATTTTATTGCGAAAAAAAAAAGATTTTCCTATGGGAATTAGTATGGAGCTAAAAATAGATTTTTTTAAAAATAATTTTTGAATTTGTAGATCGATTTTCAAAATCTAACTTGTTTTCTTAGTTACATCATTTCCTAGCTATCTCGGCAGGTTTCGGAGTCAATTTCCAAATGTTTTTGTTTTCGACTCACCTTCACTCTTCACCTCCTTTTTTCCCCATTTGCAATAAAATCAATATTAGACGGAATTTCATCAAATAAAATCTTTTTCAGGGTGGGTGACTTTTTTGTTATTGATGAAAATGTACATTTAAATATTTCTCGGCAGCAAAACGTGGAACAGACAGTAGATGACCTTGACCTTTGTGTCAACAATTTTGGACGTACGTCCACATTTTGAATATCTCCTCCGTTGTTTAGATCATTACCAAACTTCATCAATAGCTTTCGTCTATTGTGACATTAACCTTGGTTACCTTGCCATTGATGGCTGAGACACCCGGTGCTGATCGCATTGCTCTGGTTCACTGGCCTTTGCCTTTGGACCTTAGCACTCGTGTTATTATTATTCCGTTTCACCGAATGTTCTTCAGGGTCAGGACAGATAGTATGCTGGGGGCCGTTTCACTAAACTTTGTACGACTAAAATGTTGGTAAGTGCAAATTTTCGATAGTCTGTAAATATCACATTAACAATGTTTTCTTATAAACAATTATTGGATTTACATGTATTGAGCATGGGCTGCATATGCAGCCAATGCTCATTAAATGTAAATCCATCAATTGATATTTCCAGACAATCCTAAATTTGCACTTTTAGTCGTACAAAGTTTAGTGAAATGGCGGCCTCCAGGGTTGTACTGGGCAATGGAGCAAAGTAGCCCATTTCATGCTGATGTTTGTCGAAAATCATAAATATCTTCTTTGTATGTGCTCAGAAGTATATGTTGTAACCACCATTTGAATCATCTCGTTGAGACGGTTCAAATGAGTGGTCACAATATATACTTTCATAGAGAAGTAACATAAATATGAATTAAATATCTGAATTCCGAATGCGATAGGTAATCAGGGCTCCAGATAAGGAATTAGTAATTAGGTTTGAGGCGGCTTTCAGCTGCGCCGAAAACCTATTGTTTTCGTTGGTTTTTTTATTTTTTTATTTTTTTTTATTCAGCCGTTCAGTCTACAGCCCAAACCGCTGGTCGGATTGACTTCAAATTTTGCATGCCGATTCGGATCAAGTGTGAGTCGAGACTTAGAGATTTTCAGAAATCTCTTAATGCCACTTTCCACGAAACCGGAAGTGATGTCATACTTTCTATAACTTCCTTATTTTCCAACCGATTTCAAAAATGCATTGGAAAGCTGACAAAATTCTCTATCTCAGACTCACTGACAGTTCTCGGCTATCTGGTCAAATAAGAGAGCTATAGGCATTTGAAGTTGAAAAATGTACATACTTTTCAACGATTTTGCCGAATTTCGGCTGATAACGCGTGGTCTTTACAAACGTTTTCCAATTTGTACAGTACTGTCAGCAACATAATTTCTTGCCAGGGTGATAGGGGAGTGTCAGCCGCATGAAATATGATAATTTTCAGAGCTATATCTTGACTACTTACGGCTCTATTGGATGTCAAAGATGAACGTATTTTTTCAAGTTTTCAAAATAGAGCAAACGGATTCAATTGTTTTTGCTGTAGTCGATATTTCAGTCCTTTAGCTAAAACTTTGGCTGAGGATCGAACCCGGTATCCCTCGCTCCGAGTCCATCGCTCTACCTCTAAGCTAACCGGCCCCACATCGGTGTGATGATGCGAACACAATAATGTTGGACTGTTCATTCTAAAACTTCAGAAATTCTTTTTGCAACCGATAGTTTACACCTTGGGCTAAAGCTTAGTTACACATGAAATCAATGTTTGAGGCTCAAACCGTTGATGCAGCTCAAGCTGCTCTAGTTGAGTATTGTTACTCCATCATTTCTGAAGCAATTGGGTATTTCATAATTTTAATTGGGTAAAATATAATCACACTACTGTTTACACATCAACAGACAACAATTATTATTATTATTATATGACTAAGTATTTCAGTCATTCTCATTGGCCGAAACACGACCATGTCATTATATACAAATTGAATGTAGACCTCTGAACAGTTTGTTTACACGAATAAGCACTCTCGGACCGCGGGACCGGTCCGAGATGTGTTTATTCGTGTAAACAAACCTATTGTTCACCTCCTTAGAGTGCATGCGTAAACATTTTTGGGGGGCCCTAAAATTTAAAAAACATTTGTTTTAAATAATTATTGAAAATTATGAGAAACCAAAAAAAAGTGAACAATCTTTTTTTCGGCCGGATGTTTTGAACATCACTTTTCTCAGGTCCGTAAATCTCGTGTACACCTCCTCAAAAGACAATAATTGTATATTATTTAATTCGAAATGAAAACATATCTTGGCATTTCATTAGAATTGTCTCCGTGGAGACAATTCTAATGAAATACCAAGATGTGTTTTCATGGAAAAATAAGACAAATATGCTATATTTGTGATCTGTTTATTGTTTTCTGCAGCATGATAAAGGTACAACAATTGTTCTCATTGCTTTTTGATACTCACTACTTCTGATTTCAATTGGGTTTTTGGCCATTTTAATTGGGTATTTACGAAAATACGCAGCTTATCTGGAGCTCTGGGTAATGTTACATGTACCAGATGTTGAGAGTAGATCCATATTGGGCATTTACCGGTATCCGATATTATAGGAATGAATGGCCTTTTTGTGGAATTTATCGGGGTATAAACTTGGAAAAGTCGCATTCATTCCTTATAATTCCAGCATTTGAAATAAATTCATCAAGAAAATGTGTTTATTTTCCGTTTTCTTAAGAATTATTTTAACTGCGCCTCACGGTTACGGAAAGTAGTTCGGCATGGGAGTTTACTGGGATATAAATTTTGGACAGAGACTTGCTACGGACCAATCAAATGTTAGGGAATTGTGTAAATATTTTTGTGCTGGAATTATACTGTATTAATCCATTAAGGACTGACTTTATAGAATTGTTCCTTTTGTTTCAAATGTAGTAGAATCATACATGTGACAGAGTATCTATTTAAAGTATATCTGACCCTGCTCTTCTTAGTGTATATTATACAGAGTACTGAGTTGCCATCTCCGCCATTTTAGTTAGTACATGCTATCAGACAGTTTCACTACTTGGTGCATTTGACACATATGGCAGAAAATCTAATAAAATTATGGTGCAATACGTCCCAGACAATTATATAGGATGACAACGTCCTATAAATATTATTTCAGCAAACTACACAAAAAGCTAGATTTCTGAGCTTTTCTACCATCACTCACAAACTATACAATGGACACTTTTTCAATGTGTAAAATGTGAAACTGATGCACTGTCTATTATTAGAAGTACATCGGCCACAGGTAAAAGCCGTATTTACTCGCATAGCAGGCAAGTAGACAATAGTGACAATACACTCAGATAGCTGCTTATAAGCCACTCGATTCGATACAGTATGTATGGTAATACAGGTATATATCTACAGTCTTTACTGAATTCTCAAAAATGTTAACAAAGGGTTAAAAAGTCCTTCAGATATCAGACATTGTATATAAAATTGATGAAAACAAGGCATAGCACGCTGTAGTCTGATTCTCCCCACCAATTTTTAGCTCGCCTGCACAAAGTGCATAAGAGCTTATGGCATACCCCCGGCGGCGGCGGCTTCGGCGTCAGCGTCGGCGTCATCCACAAACTTAACGTTGGGTAAATGCCTTATAACTTTCATGGAACACCTTGTTATTTCATACATGCATTCCTCAGATGACCCTCTATCATGCTGTAGCAAATCCATGACCCACCACCCAGCCCTTACCCCACTGTCAAGGTCACAAACTTAGCACATTCATAAACTTAACATGGGGTAAATTTATTATAACATCTGTTTCCTTTCATGCAACGCCTTGATATTTCATACATGCATTCCTCAGATGACCCTCTATCATGCTGTAGCAAATCCATGACCCACCACCCAATCCTTAACCCAAGGTCAAGGTCACAAACTTAGCACATTCATAAACTTAACGTTGGGGTAAATTTCTTATGACATCTGTTTCCTTTGATGGAACGCCTTGATAGTTCATACATGCATTCCTCAGATGACCCTCTATCATGCTGTAGCAAATCCACAACCCACCACCCAGCTCTTACCCCAAGGTCAAGGTCACAAACTTGGCACATTCATAAACTTAACGTTGGGTAAATGTCTTATAACTTCTGTTTCCTTTCATGGAACACCTTGTTATTTCATACATGCATTCCTCAGGTGACCCTCTATCCATGATGTTAGCAAATCCATGACCAACCACCCAGCCCTTACCCCAAGGTCAAGGTCACACACTTGGCACATTCATAAACTTAACGTTGGGTAAATGTCTTATAACTTCTGTTTCCTTTCATGGAACACCTTGTTATTTCATACATGCATTCCGATGACCCTCTATCATGCTGTAGCAAATCCATGACCGACCACCTAGCCCTTACCCCAAGGTCAAGGTCACAAACTTGGCACATTCATAAACTTAACGTTGGGTAAATGTCTTATAACTTCTGTTTCCTTTCATGGAACACCTTGTTATTTCATAAATGCATTCCTCAGATGACCCTATATCATGCTGTAGCAAATCCACGACCCACCAACCAGCCCTTACCCCAAGGTCAAGGTCACAAACTTGGCACATTCATAAACTTAACGTTGGGTAATGTCTTATAACTTCTGTTTCCTTTCATGGAACGCCTTGTTATTTCATACATGCATTCCTCAGATGACCCTCTATCATGCTGTAGCAAATCCATGACCCACCACCCAGCCCTTACCCCAAGGTCAGGGTCACAAACTTGGCACATTCATAAACTTAACGTTGGGTAAATGTCTTATGTCTTCTGTTTCCTTTCATGGAACACCTTGTTATTTCATACATGCATTCCTCAGATGACCCTCTATCATGCTGTAGCAAATCCATGACCCACCACCTAGTCCTTACCCCAAGGTCAAGGTCACAAACTTGGCACATTCATAAACTTAACATTGGGTAAATGTCTTATAACGTCTGCTTCCTTTCATGGAACACCTTGTTATTTCATAAATGCATTCCTCAGATGACCCTCTATCATGCTGTAGCAAATCCATGACCCACCACCTAGCCCTTACCCCAAGGTCAAGGTCACAAACTTGGCACATTCATAAACTTAACGTTGGGGTAAATGTCTAATAACTTTTGTTTCCTTTCATGGAACACCTTGTTATTTCATACATGCATTCCTCAGATGACCCTCTATCGTGCTATAGAAAATCCATGACCCAGCGACGATCCCTTACCTCAAGGTCAAGGTCACAAACTTAGCACATACATAAACATAATGTTGGGGTAAATGTCTTATAACTTCTGTTTCCTTTCATGGAACGCCTTGTTATTTCATACATGCATTCCTCAGAGATGACCCTCTATCATGCTGTAGCAAATCCATGACTCACCACCCAGCCCTTTCCCCAAGGTCAAGGTCACAATCTTAGCACATTCATAAACTTAACGTTGGGATAAATGTATTATAACATCTGTTTCCTTTCATGGAACGCCTTGATATCTGATGATACTCTATCATGCTATAGCAAATCCATGACCCACTGCCCATTCCTTACCCCAAGGTCAAAGTCACAAACTTAGTACATTCATAAACTTAACTTTGGGGTAAATGTCTGTTTCCTTTCATGGAATGCCTTGCTATTTCATACATTCCTCAGCTGACCCTCTATCATGCTGTAGCAAATCCACAACCCACCACCCAACCCTTACCCAAAAGTCAAGGTCACAAACTGAGCATGTTCATAAACTTACCGTTGGGGTAAAGGTTGTGTAACTTCTGTTTCTTTACACTTTGAACACCTTGATATTTCATACATGCATTCATCTGATGATACTCTAGCGTGCTATAGCAAATCCATGACCAACCCCCACCCCTTTCCCCAAGGTCACGGTCACAAACTTAGCACATTCATAAATTTAACGTTGGGGTAAATGTCTTATAACATCTGTTTCCTTTCATGGAACGCCTTGATATTTCATACACGCGTTCATCTGATGATACTCTATCGTGCTATAGCAATTACATGACCCACCGCCTACCCCTTACCCCAAGGTCAAGGTCACAAACTTGACACATTCATAAACTTAACGTTGGGGTAAATGTCTGATAACAACTGTTTCCTTTGATGGAACGCCTTGATATTTCATACAGACATTCCTCAGATGACCCTCTATCATGCTGTAGCAAATCCACAACCCACCACCCAACCCTTACCCCAAGGTCAAGGTCACAAACTTAGCATGTTCATAAACTACATTGTGGTAAATGTTGTGTAACGTCTGTTTCTTTACACTTTTAACGCTTTGATATTTCATACATGCATTCATGTGATGATCCTCTATTGTGCACAGCATCCTCTATTGTGCTACAGCAAATCCTGACCCACCCCTTTCCCCTTTCCCCAAGATCAACATCATAAACTTAACGTTGGAGTAAATGTCTTTTTATAACTTCTGTTTCTTTACAGGGAACACCTTCATATTTCATACATGCATTCATCTGATGATACTCTATTGTGCTATAGCAAATCCATGACCTACCCCCGCACCCCTTTCGCCAAGGTCACAAACTTAGCACATTTATACATGCATTCCTCATGTGAATAGCTATCATGCTGTAGAAAATCACCAACTCAATGTGTTCATAAACTTAACGCTGGGTTAAATTTTGTTTTCCTTCTCTTTTCAGGGAGCGCATCGATATTTCATACATGCTTTCATCTTTATATGCTATATCATGCTATATCAAATCAACGACCCACCTCCCAACACTGACCTCAATGTCACGGTCCACCGCACACCCCTTATCCCAAGGTCAAGTTATATAATATTCATGTTTTTTATACAACTGTGACAAGTTTGAATGAAGGCTGCCAAATGGTGAGCTTCGTTGTCTTCTGACAACTCTTGTTATTCATGTGTTTGTCATATTATTAGTGGTATGTTTCAAACGCAATAAGACGTAAAACTTGCCGATGGCTTGTACACACTAAGATGGCCGATATGGCAACTCTATGCAACGTGCAGGACATGGTAAGAAGACAATGTTCACATGTACAGTGGGGTCAGCGTGTAAGTGCACACACGAACGAACACGACAGGTTGGTTCCAACCTGTCGTGTTCGTTCGTGTGTGCACTTACACGCTGACCCCACTGTATGTTATGCATATATCCCATCACATTTATGAAGCAATTATTCATACATCATCGGATGATCCGGGGTCCCACGGGTCCTTAAGGCCAAGGCTTCACAGTTTTTCGCACGAAAAATATATGATAAATTATTATACACAGACGTATATGTTGTTACCACTCATTGGAAACGTCTCATCGAGATGGTTCCAATAAGTGGTAACAACATATACTTTTGAAAAGAAGTAAGAAAAATAGCAAATATTATTTCAATTTGTTCAAACCCTGTATATGTGCTCAGCATGAAATGGGTTAATTGGCAATATAAATCCCAATACACAGCTTGGATGCTCAGCTAATCCAGGGATCTGTCCGGGTAGTTAATTTGCCATGAATAATTCTGCCCTTGGGTCCAACCACTCATGTTGGACATAAATTCTTTAACGCTCTTCATATGTATTGGCAGTTAGTGGCAGCTGTTGTGTTTCCTTGTCTATGGTGTCCCAGGGATTCCGCTGGCGATCGCCACTTTCGCAATTGACGATAAAAATAAACAATTGGCGATAAAAAATTACAATTTTATTTTTTTTTGAAGTGCCAATTTTTTTATTTTCCCCAGCGGAATCCCTGGTGTCCTCTCTGGAATGGTCACGTTGCTGGAATTCAGAGCCACACTATATTTGGATAGTTCTGCCCAAGATATATCACATTGTAGTTTGGGAATCTAACTTTAACCCTTAGAACGCTACACACAACAATTGTCGTCTGCTGTAGCTTTTAAATATTGCCTTATTTCTCAATAAAAACATGGTTTGACAGCACTTCAGAATCATTTCCAATGGAAATGATTCTAAAGTGCTGTCAAAGCATGTGGTAATTATTCTAAAGTGCTATCAAAGCATGTTTTTGATGATAAAAATGTAAAATAGAAAATAAACAGCAGACGACAAAAAGTTAAGATAGCGGTGTAAGGGCTAAGGAATGGCCAAAATGAATGGCAAAGGGAGAACATAGACTTAGTAAAACAGGAGTTAGTTCCCATGAAACTACTAGGGCATCCTAGATGTTAGACTTGGCGCAATGTCAGTTGACGTCACAATGCTTTATTTAAACGAGCATTACGACCTCAAACTGACAAATTCCAATGATTCTTGTACCGATGATTCCCCGGAAGTAGTTCTAAAGGAAGTTACTCATGATTTTCCAAGTTTGGTAATCTATTTATACGACTTGTCTGTAGGTTGCTAGCTAGTCCTGGTCATTTATTTGTATTGGTGCCATCGGGAGTCCACTAATTAGCCAGGCCAATGATGTTCTTGACGGTTTAGATAGCTTTATTGTCGCCAATTTGTCAACTGTTCTCTCCCACTATCAGCGATTCTCTGTAGGGCGCTTTCCTCGAGACATCGTCGGCTGTCGATAGAAAGGATGTACTTTACAGTCATTTGTTGTCCTTATTTTTTAGCGGACAGAAATTTTAGATAAATATATGGTAACACCCGCGATTAGCTGTGTGGTAAAGTGAAACCTTACACAGATGCAGATCTTACCACTCACAATGTATTGACGATGCAGGAGGCCGTTTCATTAAACTTCGTACAACTAAAATGTTCGTAAGTGGAAAATTATGAACGTCTCTAAATTTCACATTAACAATGTTTTCTTGTAAACAATTATTGAATTTACATTTATTGAGCATAGTCTGCATATGCAGCATATGCTCAATAAATGTAAATCCATCAATTTAAATTCCAGACGATCCTAAATTTGCACTAAGAACATTTTAGTCGTATGAAGTTTAGTGAAATGCCCCCCAGATATGCCTGCTGCAATTTCAAAAATGCAATTTCCATGGTACAAGCACTATATGGAATAATTAATTTTAATATTGTTACGGAAACAATTTTTTTTTTTGCAGCTCAGTAGCGGTATACATTAATCCATTTCATGTTGAACAACTTAATTTTTATACGCCCATTTGAAAAAACGGGACGTATTATGTATTCATCTTGTAGGCGGGCACAGCTTTTCTACGCAATAACTAGAGTCTACTTGACGGATTGTAACCAAATTCGGTATGCATGTTTATCATGGCAAGACGAAGAAGCCTGTTGATTTTGAAAACTTTCCGATGACTTATCTCCCCTTGGCGGCTATTTTTAATTTTCTGACTCTGTATCCTTGTCCATGCAATAACTCAAGTTCTACTTGACGGATCGTGACTAAATTCAATATACATGTTTATCACGGCAAGAACCCTATTAATTTTCAGTGAGTTATCTTCCCTTGTTAACTGGCCTTGCCTCTATTGTTCTCAGTTCTATTCAAGGGTATATGTAGTGACCACTTATTCAAGTATATGTTGTGACATTTAGACGGTTCTCAAGAGTGGTAACAACATATAATTCCGTGCTTAATTAAGAAATTATTATTATTTTTCGCATGACAAATTGTTAGCCTCAGCATGCAATGTGTTAATTATGTTCTCGAATAACAAAAATATCAAGAAGAAAACAGACATCAAAATATTGATTCTTTCAAATTATTAACCCTTACACCGCTATCTTAATTTTTTTTTGTCTGCTGTTTATTTTCTATTTTCCATTTTATTATCAAAAACATGCTTTGACAGCACTTTAGAATAGTTTACAACATGCTTTTACAGCACTTCAGAATCATTTCCATGATTCTGAAGTGCTGTCAAAACATGTTTTTATTGAGAAATAAGGCAATATTTAAAAGCAACAGCAGACGACAATTGTGTGTAGCGATCTAATGGTAACACAATATGGCCTGTGGATGTTTGTGGTGTAGCACACTTTCAATGGCGTGACCTGAAGATGATGGTACCCTGGTTGGTAATTAATTATTCATGGCCAATGATGGCAGTATCTCACTGAAAAATATCTCTTGGGGAAACATATTTTTACTTGGCAACTCTTTAGCCACGACATTAAGGTGCTTTTATTTTCATTGATGTTCCATTGTGAATAACCTACAGCTATATCAACCAAGCGTACCATTTCATTCAATCAAATTCCAAACAGTTTTTTCAGAGCTCCAGATAAGTTTTGTATCTAAAGAGTTCTATATCCCCATATTTTAAATTCAATGCGTATTTTTCTTTTACAAATGTATTATTGAGTTTCTTCCTTGTTAAATAGGGAACAAATGATGCAAATTAAAAATATATTTTGTACTCCCACTTTTGATAATCAATGTGTATTCTGCTAATGTAATTGCGTAAAATATGCCAATACACACCTTATCTGGAGCTTTAGTATATTCAAGTACATATTATCAGAAACTGTTATAAACATGGGAGATAATTCACTTATGTATTTTATCTATACACTATATATGTAAGTATGAACAATTTGTGAAATATAATATTTTTTGTTGCAAAATGATCATACTACACCACATAGACAGTAGATTGCATTATATATAGATACTGGGGTTAATTAATTTAAATACAATTAACATACTACACCACATAGACAGTAGATTGCATTATATATAGATACTGGGGTTAATTAATTTAAATACAATTAACATACTACACCACATAGACAGTAGATTGCATTATATATAGATACTGGGGTTATTAATAATAAATACAATTAACATACTACACCACATAGACAGTAGATTGCATTATATATAGATACTGGGGTTAATTAATTTAAATACAATTAACATACTACACCACATAGACAGTAGATTGCATTATATATAGATACTGGGGTTAATTAATTTAAATACATTAACATACTACACCACATAGACAGTAGATTCCATTATATAGATACTGGGGTTAATTAATTTAAATACAATTAACATACTACACCACATAGACAGTAGATTCCATTATATATAGATACTGGGGTTAATTAATTTAAATACAATTATCATACTACACCACATAGACAGTAGATTGCATTATATATAGATACTGGGGTTAATTAATTTAAATACAATTAACATACTACACCACATAGACAGTAGATTCCATTATATATAGATACTGGGGTTAATTAATTTAAATACAATTAACATACTACACCACATAGACAGTAGATTCCATTATATATAGATACTGGGGTTAATTAATTTAAATACAATTAACATACTACACCACATAGACAGTAGATTGCATTATATATAGATACTGGGGTTTAATTAATTTAAATACAATTAACATACTACACCACATAGACAGTAGATTGCATTATATATAGATACTGGGGTTAATTAATTTAAATACAATTATCATACTACACCACATAGACAGTAGATTCCATTATATATAGATGGTGGGGTTAATTAATTTAAATACAATTAACATACTACACCACATAGACAGTAGATTCCATTATATAGTAGATACTGGGGTTAATTAATTTAAATACAATTAACATACTACACCACATAGACAGTAGATTGCATTATATATAGATACTGGGGTTAATTATTAAATACAATTAACATACACCACATAGACAGTAGATTGCATTTATATAGATACTGGGGTTAATTAATTTAAATACAATTAACATACTACACCACATAGACAGTAGATTGCATTATTATATAGATATACAGGGGTTAATTAATTTAAATACAATTAACATACTACACCACATAGACAGTAGATTCCATATATATAGATACTGGGGTTAATTAATTTAAATACAATGATCATACTACACCACATAGACAGTAGATTGCATTATATATAGATACTGGGGTTAATTAATTTAAATACAATTAACATACTACACCACATAGACAGTAGATTGCATTATATATAGATACTGGGGTGGGTTAATTAATTTAAATACAATTAACATACTACACCACATAGACAGTAGATTCCATTATATATAGATACTGGGGTTAATTAATTTAAATACAATTAACATACTACACCACATAGACAGTAGATTGCATTATATATAGATACTGGGGTTAATTAATTTAAATACAATTATCATACTACACCACATAGACAGTAGATTGCATTATATATAGATACTGGGGTTAATCAATTTAAATACAATTAACATACTACACCACATAGACAGTAGATTGCATTATATATAGATACTGGGGTTAATCAATTTAAATAAATACAATTAACATACTACACACATAGACAGTAGATTCCATTATATATAGATACTGGGGTTAATTAATTTAAATACAATTATCATACTACACCACATAGACAGTAGATTGCATTATATATATGATACTGGGGTAATTAATTTAATACAATTAACATACTACACCACATAGACAGTAGATTGCATTATATATAGATACTGGGGTTAATTAATTTAAATACAATTATCATACTACACCACATAGACAGTAGATTGCATTATATATAGATACTGGGGTTAATTAATTTAATACTACAATTATCACTACTACACCACATAGACAGTAGATTGCATTATATATAGATACTTGGGGTTAATTAATTTAAATACAATTAACATACTACACACATAGACAGTAGATTGCATTGTATATAGATACTGGGGTTAATTAATTTAAATACAATTAACATACTACACCACATAGACAGTAGATTGCATTATATATAGATACTGGGGTTAATTAATTTAAATACAATTATCATACTACACCACATAGACAGTAGATTCCATTATATATAGATACTGGGGTTAATTAATTTAAATACAATTAACATACTACACCACATAGACAGTAGATTCCATTATATGATAGACTGGGGTTAATTAATTTAAATACAATTATCATACTACACCACATAGACAGTAGATTCCATTATATATAGATACTGGGGTTAATTAATTTAAATACAATTATCATACTACACCACATAGACAGTAGATTGCATTATATATAGATACTGGGGTAATACAATTAACATACTACACCATATAGACAGTAGATTCCATTATATATAGATACTGGGGTTAATTAATTTAAATAAAATTAAATTAATAACCAACAAATGTTGAAAAACTAACATTTGCAGCACTAGTTATTTGTCAGTATTATAAAGAATATGTGGTCCAGGACCAGTACACTACATTTCACCAAAACTGCAAACTATACTTATGCTAAGTACACTTTGAGGAATAAATTTTCAATTTAAAAAGGATAAATTTATTAATATTTATTATACTGAATGTATTACATTATCACAACCATTTTGGCTGAAATGGCTGTGATAATGTTATACATTCAGTATAATAATTCTGCTTACTTTTAATTATCAAATATATGCAGTCGTTACTTCTATATGAAATAATGCATTTTGGGGAAAATACATGATTACTAGCTAGTACACTTTGCTAGATAAGTATACTTTGCAATTTTGGTGAAATCGGCTACATGCAGGTCTACTCATATGAGAAATACCATACATATGTCATGAGCTCCTGATTCCCTATTTCTCAAATATACTTTATTAGTCTGTCTGTTGGGGGTTTTTGTGTACCGATAGGCTGAAAGTCTCGTTGTGAATATATTTCTTTACTGGAACTGCAATCAGTTATACAGACTTCTTGTTTTCTGTGATTTATCCAAAAATAAACAAGTTATTGCTTCTAGAGTTTCACCCGTTGACCTCCCAAGTTTACAAGGACAACAATACAATAAGGTTATGTTCAAGGTGAACAGTCTAGATGTGGATATAGACTCAGGTTGAAGTAACCGACCGAGGTTACTGTGTATAGGATTGAGTAAAGAATTTTGTTCAGCCTAATTATTTGTTCGCTTATTAACTTTTTGCATGCTGGGAAATTTGTGGGCTATAAATAGTTCAAAAATAGCAGATGACAATTTATCATATTTTCTTGTATTTCTCACCGTAAATATCATGAATATGTCTTGGAATTTCATTAGAATTGAGTCCTGAGGACTCAATTCTAATGAAATTTCAAGACATATTTACAGAGAGAAATAAAACATATAAATGTACTCCTAATTCGTTTGGCGGATATTTTCGCCACTAGCATGTAGAGTTAATGGTTTCAGGTATATTTAATGTATTTATAGATCTCGGTCCATTACTTCAACCTGTGGATATAGAGATCTGTTTTCTGTAGTTACTGACATAACATTATGTCTGGCTTTGACTGTGATGATGTATCTGATGATCAGGATCTACACTGCTACCGAAAGTGCTCGTGTTCATTTTGTCCTGTGGCGATCAGTAAATGATCAAAATGCAGTTGATATTGGTGAGTTCTGCTGACATTTTGTCGCTAATTTCCCTAAGGAGGAATTGCCGACTGCTCATCTTCTCCCAGATCGCTATTAAATATACACTAATAACCTCTATATCTTGCAGTGCTCCAGATAAGGTGCGTATTTGCGTATTTTACCCACTTATTTTAGCAGAATACGCATTGATTATCAAAAGTGGGAGTACAAAAAATTTCAAATTTGTTTTATTTTTTATCATTTGTTCCCTATTTAATAATTTTAAGAAAATCAATAGCATATTTGTAAAAGTAAAATATGCATTGAATTTGAAATATGAGGGTAGGTATAATACACTTTAGCTACAAAACTTATCTGGAGCTCCGTATCTCGTTTCATGCCAGAGCTGAGTTTCACAATATGTTCTCCTTTGGGCGATGGCGGCACAATTGCAAGGGTTCCAAATGCCAAATCCTGAAATTGGCTAAATATTAACATATTTTTGCACCCATAAATGCTTAAAAGTGTGCTTCCCATATTGAAACATTAGTATTTTTCTGCAATTATGAGGAACCTCAAATCCTGATTTCAGGATACATTATGAAAATTCACACCCTTGCATTTGGGTCATGGCTGGGAAACTGTACCGTCGTTTATTTTCAACTTTTGTAAATCTTGACCAACTTGCACATTCACACTAATTTGAATAAAATATACTTGATTTGTTGAGGACAGAAAGGCTACTTCCTTGACTGAACGTATAACAGTGTAGGTCCTGATCAGACACGATCTCCATTCTGTTGATAAACTGCATACAGATACTGTAAACAACTATCTTTGTGGCTGAAATTTCTTTTTTCATCATATCTGGACATGTTTTGCCAAAATTGTACTTATACCAATTAACCTATATGGGGCAAGGTAAATATTTCCAGAAGAGATTCAACATTTAGAAGCAAAGTAACCCTTTCAACACTACAGACCTCTATAGCGGTGTTTGCAAACAGTGTAGATCCAGATGAGACGGCTCATCAGGATCTGCACTTTTTGCAAGTAATTTTCATATTTATTTAGAAGAAAAACACCCCCTTTTCATAAATGGATTGCTCTGAAAATCATTTTGTGACAATTGGATTAGTCAGAAAATTAAAATATCAAAATCCATTCCAGTTACTTAGGGGTGAAAGGGTTAAATCTCCACGAATATGCCCATAGCCTTTGAGTGTAGGACAGACAGCATGTGGGCATATTCGTGGAGATTTTCATTGCTGTCTGGAATCCTGCGTGAAGAACATGATAATAACTAAAGAGCCCCACAGGGGACATGGATTTTTTTTATTAATTCGTTCCCACGAAATAATTATTTGTTTCCTTGAAATGACAATTTGTTCCCACGAATTAACAATTCATTCCCTGAAATTAACAATTCGTTCCCACGATATTACAATTTGTTCCCTCAATTTAACAATTCTTTCCCTCGAATTAACAATTCGTTCCCATGAAATGACAATTCGTTCCCACAAATTAACAATTCATTCCCTCGAATTAACAATTCGTTCCCATGATATAACAATTCGTTCCCACGAATTAACAATTCGTTCCCGTGGGAACAAATTGTTATTTCGTGGAAACAAAATTGTTAAATTGAGGGAACGAATTGTTAATTTGTTGGAACAAATTGTTAAATTGCGGGAATTAATTGTTATTTTGTGGGAATGAATTAATAAAAAAAAGAATTCTACCTCCCCTGTGGGGCTACGTAGATAACTCGTGCATGAGTGATATATATATAGTTGCTTTACAGTAGAAAATAGTCCAATTATGGTTGATTTATGCCGTCATAGTTCCCGCCGGAAACTTGACGTTGATCTGTAGCATTGTTGTCGGACATTTTCTAGCTGCCATCACACATCAGACACGGTTTATCTTCATAAATATTTATCCGTCTCTATGCCTGAAACTTCCTTCAAACAGTGAAGTGGTTGATGCAGGCAGATTAATTATTTATAAAGTCCGTATATTGGCCATCTGTGACTTGTATCGGGGTCGGTCACGGATATTGTCACTCGGTTCTTTGATTTACCGGAGACTGTCACAGTCGTAACGTTAGATGGAGGCGATCATTCTGTATCATCGGATTTATTCCAGAGACTGGCTGGCACATTGTTTCAGTTAATATAACTAACCCTTACACCGCTTTCTTAATTTTTTGTCGTCTGATGTTTATTTTCTATTTTATCATCAAAAACTTGCTTTGACAGCACTTTAGAATAATTTACAACATGCTTTGACAGCAGTTTAGAATCATTTCCATTGGAAATGATTCTGAAGTGCTGTCAAATCATGTTTTTATTGAGAAATAAGGCAAGATATAAAAGCAACAGCAGCCGACAATTGTTGTGCAGCGGTCAAAGGGTTAATTAAATATGTGTACATGTACTTTATCATGTCACTGTGAATCTCTAGTGGGTAGGAAGACAATAAATATATTCAGCTAAATAATAAAGTGTAATTATTTTTGAGAATCTGCGGATAAACAGCTAAGCAATTCCACCAGAGATTTGGATTTACTATAGTAGCACCATGTCCACTGTTGGTTTCACAGAGAGACGTCTCGGTGTTTGGATGTTTATGTGTTATAGGCCTGTAGCTTAATGTAACAAATAGTTGCCTTATAACTTTGTACAACAAAAATTGGCATGAACGTCTAAGGACCTTTATTTAACAAAACAAATTGTAAGGACATTTAACATAACAAAGCAAATTGGCCTTAAATTGTAAGGACCATTAACTTAAAGAAATAAAAATTGGACTTAAATTGTAAGTATCATTAACTTAATGAAACAAAAATTGGCCTTAAATTGTAAGGACCATTAACTTAATGGAACAAAAATTGGCATTAAATTGTAAGGACCATTAACTTTTTTTTTCTTTCAATTTAAGTATTTCTCTTTGTTACATGTACATGCACAAATATGAAAACATACATACCGGTACATATCATGTATTAGAGTACAGTGATACAGTGATACAGTGATACAGTGATACATTCCTTTTTTGTCATGCCCACTTGCGGACATCGCAATATTTTCGGCACAGGTTAAAGTTTCTCGTTAAAGTTTTTTGTTATACTATCAAAGCCTCCGTGGGCACGACATGTGGGCCACGGCCTTCTATTATACATGTAGTGGCAAGATTGATCGATTTCCGATCGAAATATGATGTTTTGTCGGAACTAGGACGGGATATAAAGTACAATAGTATTAACTGAATAAAAAGTGGCCTTAAATTGTAAGGACTTTAAACTTAATAAAAAATATTCTTAAATTGAAACTTTCAATTTAAGGACATTTGTTTAACCAAAATGCACTATTCCAGCACTGAGATGCCTCTGTGTGGTTGGTCGGTGCTTGCCCTACCCTTGTACCCTCGATAACCAACAGCATCAACAATTATTGTTCTCAAGAGAAAATGGATTTAATTGTATATGATGACTGTGAGTAATGGGAGCTAACTATAGCAGAATGATTATAAATGAGCTATTACATATAATGATAGGCAACTGTTGTGTTTTATACCAAGCATACTTCTTCAAATCTGAATAATTATAGGGCACAAACAGTTTCAATAATAGCCTATGTTAATGGATTCAGGAGCAGATTGGAACTTGCATTCAGTTGTGGGTGAATCGGAGTTCAGTGCGGTTGGATGTATATATCTGTGGACTGTAACTGATAACATGACTAGTGTATCATATTTTCTGCCTTAGTTCATCTCCATATTTCACTGATATTTGTTCCACAAATGAGGGTGAAATATGAGAACAATCTTAGAGCACTTTTGGCATAAAATTACACACCTGCTCTGAAATGTTTGTCAACATTTATCAACTTAAGATCTTGTACAAACTCATAATTCCAGCACAAAAATATTTACACAATTCCCTAACATTTGATTGGCCCGTAGCAAGTCTCTGTCCAAAATTTATATCCCAGTAAACTCCCACGCCGAACTACTTTCTACAGGTGCGCTGTCAGTGCTGTCAATGTAAACAAATGGCTGCCGTCTGTCAAAATAAACACATTTTCTTGATGAATTTATTTCAAATGCTGGAATTATAAGGAATGAATGGCATTTTTGTGGAATTTATCGGGGATATAAACTTGGAAAAGTCGCGGGAATACTGGATGAGGCCTTCCGGCCTTCGTCCAGTATTCCCGCGACTTTTCCAAGTTTATACCCCGATAAATTCCACAAAAATGCCATTCATTCCTATAATATAGTTTTGGAATATTTTATCACTAATGCCTGTCGTGTGTCTGCGGCCGGAGTGTCTGTAGGGTAGTGCTGTATAGTAGTAGTATCTGGGCCCCCATGTTAAATTCCCATAGGAAAATCGTTTTTTCGCAATAAAATCAATATTTGATGGAATTTCCTAAAAAAAAAATTTTTGGGGAGGGTGACTTTTGTTATTGATAAAAAAGTACTTACTTTTAAATATTTTTTAGTTTCAATGTGTTTAATAGCCAAAAGTTTGTCGGCAGCAAAACGTGGAACAGACAGTACTAAGTATGTTATATTTGTGTGAATTTGATTGTTAATTTTGTCAACCGTTGATGTTCATTTAGTTCATTTAGATGGAAACATTACTCTTTGAAAATACATAAAATGTCACGTCATATTGGGACAACACTCGTACATGTACATTTTGTATATCTATTTACTTTCAAAGCCTTATTAGCTCACCTGAGCGAAGCTCATGTGAGCTATTGTTACCGCAATGTGTCCGTCGTCCGTCCATGAACATTTTCAAACGTCTTCTCCTCGGTAACCATTGGGCCTATAGTCACCAAACTTCATGGTCATGGTTCTTAGGTAGGGGGATTACAAAATTGTTAAAATGACGTCATCACGTAATCCAAGATGGCCGCCGTCTAAAAATAGCGCAAATTCTTCAAAAAATTTCTTCTCAAGAACCGCCAACCGGATTTCGACAAAACTTGGTAGGAATGATCGATGTACAATGCTCTTTCAAAGTTGTTAAAATGGTGACCCCGGGGTCAAAAATGGGCGTGGCCCGTGGGGTCAAATTGGGGTCAAATTTTATTTTTGACCGAATATGGTAATGTCATATATCAAATCAAAGGTATCAACGAGGTGATCACTCTGGTGCATTCTTTGTCGAAATCAGTTGGTTATGTCATCCAAGATGGCCGCCAAAAGGTCAAAAAGTCGTTCTTTTATTAGAGATTTCAAAATTCTTCACATGAACAGCTTGGCCCATAAAAGTTATGGTCCATAGGTGAAGCATTTTCAGATTTGTAAAAATGGAGGTCATCGCTAATCCATGATGGCCACCGTCTAAAAATAGCATAAATTCTTAAAAATCTTCTTCTCATGAACCGCCAGCCGGATTTCAACGAAATTTGGTAGGAAAGATTGATTGCTCTTTCAAAGTTGTTAAAATGGTGACCCCGGGGTCTAAAATGGGCGTGGGGTCAAATTGGGGTCAAATTTTATTTTTGACCAAATATGGTCATGTCTATCAAATCGAAGGTATCAAAGAGGCGATCGCTCTGATACATTTTTTGTCAAAATTGGATGGTCATGTTATCCAAGATGGCCACCAAACGGTCAAAAGGTCGTTCTTTTATTAGAGATTTCAAAATTCTTCTTCACACAAACCGCTTGGCCCATGGTGGCCAAACTTCACAGTTATGGTCCATGGGTGAAGGCTTTTCAGACTTGTTAAAACGGATGTCGTCGCTAATCCAAGATGGCCACACTCTAAAAATAGCACAAATTCTTAAAAAAATCTTCTTCTCATGAACCGCCAGCCGGATTTCGACGAAACTTGGTAAGTTTGATCGACGTAGATTGCTCTTTCAAAGGTGTTAAAATGGTGACCCTGGGGTCAAAAATGGGCTTGGCCCGTGTGGTCAAATTTTATTTTTGACCAAATATGCTCATGTCATATATCAAATTGAAGGTATCGATGAGGCGATTACTCTGGTGCAATATTTGTCGGAATCGGATGATCATGTCATCAATGATGGCCTCCAAAATGTCCATTTATTCGAGATTTTGAACGTCTTTTTCTCAGGAACCACATGGCCGATGCTGGCCAAACTTCATAGTAAGTTAAGATCCTTGGGTGAAGCATTTTCAGATTTGGTAAAATGAGTCATCGCTTAATCCAAGATGACCGCCATCTAAAAATAGCAAAAAAAATTTAAAACACATATCAACTCTATGTCACATTCTCCTCTGGTGTTCATGGAATCAGGTGAGCGAATTAGGGCCATCATGGCCCTCTTGTTTAATACTATCTTGTAAAATCACAAACAGTTTAAATTACTTCTACACAAAATTTGCATTTTGTCAGAACGGTCACTGATCCTTCCATGACAAATTACTATCTGCAGAATTACGGGAGAATTTCAAAATGACGCACACACACTTTGATCAATTATTTGATCGAAAATTTACGTAATTCAATCAAAGAATGTGAAGGACATGGATAGTTTGTATAAAGTGATACAAGCAGAAAAATAGGTTAAGGACATTGAGGGGCAGGTTCTTTAATGATTTATAAATGTGTGTTTTGTGACCTAGTTTCATTAACACAGACCAATGGGTTGTGGGGAATTTAATTACATGAACGTAACCGTTCAAATTTGGCACATTGCTGTAATCGTAACATTATCCCAGTCATTGTGTTTTCGAAACAGACAAGCTAAAATCCATACCATATGAAATATATATGCTTTAAACAATCAAAACTGCAACTGCTTACACTTTAAGCCTTGATACGCTGAATTAAATTTTGTCATCTGCTGGAAATGTTTTATTTTTCCTAAACAATATATCACTGTGTTAAGGACCCGTTCTATACATGATCATTGTTTGATTCAAAGATAATTGCTTCCTTGTGATGGGATATATTCAGAGGCGGATCCAGTATTTGGGGTACGGGTGGGTTGTCATATTTTCGAGCTCCCCCCCCCCCCCCAGAATTATTTTGAAATCTAGATGTCCGGAAATGCACTTTCCTGTGTTTTACGGCATTTAAATTCGGACTCGAACTGGTGGTAAACTGTGGACACCATATGACTTGTTCAAAGCAGTTTAGATCTATGTAAACTCCGTGGCTGAACGGGGGGGGGGGGGGTTTGCAACCCCGGAACCTCCCCTCCAGATCCGCCCCTGATATTTATAGCATATATGTGAACATTAGCTTGTTACTGTATACTATACAACATTTGGAGTTGCTATGTCGGCCATCTTAGTGTGTACAAGCCATCAGTCCGTTTACCTCTTGTTGCGTTTAACACATACCACAAATAATATGACATATACAGAAATACAATTTGGTGCAACATCTTCTACAGATGTTAAATAATAATGTTGTTTTCATTAGACTTATATACAAAGTCTGATTTCTGAAGAGTTTGTTGACCTGTTGTTAAACTTTTTGAGAATCCAGTAATGGTTGCGTAACAACAGTCACATAAAAACACAGTGCTGTCAATTTACACCTGTATTACCATACATACTGTGTCAAATCCAGTGACATGTAAGCAGTTAGTTATCTGAGTGTATTGTGTCACTGGTGTCTTACCGCCTACTATGTGAGTAGATATGGCTTCACCTACGGGGAATATGAACACTAACAATAAACTGCATCAGATAGAAACGTGTACACATTGAAATATATTTTGAGATTGATGGGAGAAATGCTCCGATATTTCGTCTTTTGTATAGTTTTCTGGCATAATATGTATAGCACGCTGTTTTCATATCTGTCTATGATGTATTGCACCACATTTTATTACTTTTACTGTCATTATTTGCTGTAAACGGTCAAAGTGGTGAAACTGTACGATGGCTTGTACATACAAAGATGGCGGAGATGGCAACTCACTGTACCATATAGTACACAGTAGCGACAATATTCACATATCTTATATTCATATATCACATCATTCTTATGAAGCAATTATCATTGAAGCCAAGTGTATATTTCTATGACCTAATACGTTAAAGAATAATCTACCTTGGGAATGCCATCGGATATTGTTACGTCATTATTATCTGAAACCATCTTGTGCCCAGTAATGTATACCATGGGACGGAAATCGGTGATAATTAAGGCAAGTTGCGACAAATGTCCTCAAATGCTCAGTGTTAATTTACCCAATATCCTCGGGCAATTATTGTCACAATCAGGAATTATCTTCCATTAGAAGTCATAGCTTCAGCACTGCTCATTTCCACTACCGCCTGGGAAAAGGTTATTATGATGTTAGCGACCAGTGTAGTCCCAGATCAGCCTGCGCATCCGCGCAGTCTGATCAGGGCCTACACTGTTCATTATTATGCCCCTTATTCGATAGCAAGGGGGCATATTGCGTTGCTCTTGAGGTTCCGTATGTCTGTCAGTACGTTCGTCTGTATGTCCATCCGTGTACATTTACGTCAAACAGTCAAAATGTTTGTAGGAGTTTCTCCAGTCAGAGTCCAGTATGCCATGGGGGCATATCCATGGTTTACAAACATAATGTCTAGTTAAATAAGTGAAGCATGGTTATGACCGTCAGAAAATATTATTATATTGTAATCTGATTGTGGTAATATTATTGTAAATGGTATAAGGCAGACAGTCCAGATGAAGGTTGTAATGACAGTATTGGTATTGATTGTGTGGCGTCCTTACATGTACCCTGCTCTGCATTGTGTAAATGATGTTAGGTGGGTGTTCGTGTATAAGTATAATCTAAATAAACTGTAGTCTTGAAATAATATATAATTGGCACATTTCATTATTATCATATTATTACTCACCTAATGTTCATGAAGTAGGGCACATGTTTGTACAGTTCTGGCTGATGTTTATTGGAGGCAGACGTTCACCCCGGGGTGTGAGGATTGGGTGCGTGGGAATACATATCACACGGGGCAGACAAACTGCAGTAGCATGTGTTTTTTTAGCTTTAACATAATATACAGCAACATGGCATAAATAGCATTATATATTATTTGCCCACTCATGAATAATTTTGAAGTGACTAAAATTAAAGTCATGCAAACTGCTGAGTGATGAAAGCATTACCAACTGTCCAACAAGAACAATTAAAACTGCTCACCCTGGAAACATACTCGCCCAGGCAAAACATTTCAAGGCCTGAAAATAGCACTTGACCGAGGTCCTGGACCTGCAAATTTTAATGTCAGACCTTTGTATTTTACAAGCAATAAGTCTGCCGGACCTGTGATAAATTGAAATTGCGATCATCATTCAGTGGCGATGCTAAATATGTTCTGATTATTGTCTTATAAAATAATTTATGGGGACACAGTTGAGGATTTACACGTGTGACGAGTCATTTCGCATGAAACAGCAATTATCCTCTCGGACCTTCCAAAAATTCCTCGCATTTTTCACTTTTTCCCTTGTTAGGTCCCGGACCTACTGGTAAAAGCTGCTATTTTCAGGCCCTGAATTTCTCATCCAGCCTGTCGAACATACAATGAGGTGATTCCAGCCTTACTATTCTTGCACTAGTGCAAATAGACACTACTTACTATTCTTGCACTATTGGAAATAAACACTACTTATTATTCTTGCACTAGTGGAAATAGACACTACTTATTATTCTTGCACTAGTGGAAATAGACACTACTTACTATTCTTGCACTAGTGGAAATAAACACTACTTATTATTCTTGCACTAGTGGAAATAGACACTACTTATTATTCTTGCACTAGTGGAAATAGACACTACTTACTATTCTTGCACTAGTGGAAATAAACACTACTTACTATTCTTGCTCTAGTGGAAATAAACACTACTTACTATTCTTGCACTAGTGGAAATAAACACTACTTACTATTCTTGCTCTAGTGGAAATAAACACTACTTACTATTCTTGCACTAGTGGAAATAGACACTATTTCAGTGTTATTCTTTTCATATGCAGCCTTTTATTATAACAAACGGAAACACTGATGAGTGAATATTGGAATTTCTATACAATGTACTATGATATGTCTGTTTGTGTTCAATAGTACATGTATACGTGTATATATGTCATAAGACACGGTTCCGTTATTATAGGAATTAATGGCCTTTTTGTGGAATTTATCGGGGTATAAACTTGGAAAAGACGCGGGAATACTGGACGAAGGCCGGAAGGCCTCGTCCAGTATTCCCGCGACTTTTCCAAGTATATATCCCCGATAAATTCCACAAAAAGGCCATTCATTCCTTATAATTCCAGCATTTGAAATAAATTCATCAAGAAAATGTGTTTATTTTCCGTTTTCTTAAGAATTATTTTAACTGCGCCTCACGGTTAAGGAAAGTAGTTCGGCATGGGAGTTTACTGAGATATAAATTTTGGACAGAGACTTGCTACGGGCCAATCAAATGTTAGGGAATTGTGTAAATATTTTTGTGCTGGAATTATTGCTTCATAAATCATCTGTTATTGTTTCCTGGATGTGTTTAAACCTTAGAATGCAGGAAACAAAAGTTGCCGTCTACCATTGTTTCAAATTTCATCTTTTGTTTCAATAAAAAATGGTTTGACAACACTGTAGAATCATTTCCATAGATAAGAAAAATGAAAAATAAAAAATAACAGCAGACGACAAAATTAAATTTATTTTAGTATTGTAAGGGTTAA
Organism: Conchocele bisecta; assembly: GCA_029237695.1. Lineage (NCBI taxonomy): Eukaryota > Metazoa > Mollusca > Bivalvia > Lucinida > Thyasiridae > Conchocele > Conchocele bisecta. Next base: position 2,338,728 of record CM055269.1, on the reverse strand, counting down.
CCATTACTACGCTGAATTAAATTTTGTTATCTGCTGGAAATGTTTTATTTTCAATATTTATCGGCAAAAATCTGTTTTTTTTGTTAATAATTAAGGCAAAAATGAAAAACAGCAGACGCCAATTTCCGTCTCCCGCGTAGTGAAGGTTAATGGTCGCAGTGTGGCAAGCAGTACCTTACTGTTCCGTCTATGTTTACCAGTGCAGATATCTGTGCTCATTGTCGACATTTGTCATTTCCGTAAGTCATGTGATACCCACCACAACTCCAGGAACTAAAATATCAGAAGCAATAATTTTAAAATGAGATTTATTTCATTCATTTCCGTGGTTCACAGGCAAATTGTCTAAAGTTATTGTTTGTAATCCATCTATGTCTAAGGATATAATAGTTTCTGTTTTCTCTTATTGTTATTTCACCATAAAATAAAATGTTATAATCACCAATTTCAAGTCTGGAAGAGACGACGGTTGAAATCAATGGTCACAACATACACATTTACTTTTTAGGTGCAATAAGAACATTCTGATATTTAATTTGAAATGTTATTATCTCCAGTAGTTATATTTTTAGCTTAACCCTTACAATGCTGAATTAAATTTTGTCGTCTGCTGTTTGTTTTTTATTTTCATTTTTTCTTATCAAAAACATGATTTTAAAGCACTTTAGAATAATTTCCAATGGAAATTATTCTAAAATGGTGCCAAACCATGTTTTATTGACAGAAAAGATAAAATATTAAACAACAGCAGACGACACTTTCATTTCCCACATTCTAATGGTTAAAATTGACACATAGACCATTTTTATTAGCCAGGTTTTTTGAAAAAAAATCCAGGCTATTGGATTGGCGAAAGCCGGGCGGGCGGGCGGGCGGCGGGCGGCGTCCACAATCAATGTTAAGTTTTCGTGTTTGAGTCCATTTCTTTGTTACTGTACCACCTAGGACCACCAAACTTTCACAGCTTCATAATCAAGGGGTGCCCACCACATATCACTATCCAACATGTTACTTTTTTTTTATCTTCACCCATTTTTTACACGTAGTCGACTTAGCCATTTTCAATGTTAAGTTTTCGCGTTTACAATGTTAAGTTTTCGTGTTTAAGTCCATTTCTTTGGTACTGTACCACCTAGGACCACCAAACTTTCACAGCTTCATAATCAAGGGGTGCCCACCACATATCACTATCCAACATGTTACTTTTTTTTTAACTTCACCAATTTTTTCCGCGCAGTCGACTTAGCCATTTTCAATGTTAAGTTTTCGTGTTTACAATGTTAAGTTTTCCTGTTTAAGTCCATTTCTTTGGTACTGTACCACCTAGGACCACCAAACTTTCACAGCTTCATAACCAAGGGGTGCCTACCACATACAACTATCCAACATGTGACAATTTTTTCACCTTCACCTATTATTTCTGCGTAATTGACTTAGCCATTTTCAACGTTAACTTTTTAACGTACGTCTGGTTAAAGTTTTTTGGTTAAAACTTTTTCGTTATACTATATCTCTGCAACTGCTTCGCCCATTACCTTGAAACTTCACATGGGTGTTTATTCATCATCCATATTTTCATTCTAACCCCCAACCGTGCGGCCCCTGTGCCAATGTCAAGGTCAAATTACTTTGAATTTTTTTGTTAAAGTTTTTTTTGTGTACTATATCTCTGCAACTGCTTCACCCAATACCTTGATACTTCACATGGGTGTTTATCATCATTGTCGCACCTGCTTGCGGAAAGCGCGATCCTGTGCCCAATGTCAAGGTCAAATTACTTTGAATTTTTTTGTTAAACTTTTTTCGTGTACTATATCTCTGCAACTGCTTCACCCAATACCTTGATACTTCACATGGGTGTTTATCATCATTGTCGCACCTGCTTGCCGAAAGCACGATCCTGTGCCCAATGTCAAGGTCAAATTACTTTGAATTTTTTTGTTAAAGTTTTTTCGTGTACTATATCTCTGCAACTGCTTCACCCACTACCTTGATACTTCACATGGGTGTTTATCATCATTGTCACACCTGCTTGCGGAAAGCGCGATCCTGTGCCCAATGTCAAGGTCAAATTACTTTGAATTTTTTTGTTAAAGTTTTTTTGTGTACTATATCTCTGCAACTGCTTCACCCAATACCTTCATACGTCACATGGGTGTTTATCATCATTGTTGCACCTGCTTGCGGAAAGCGCGATCCTGTGCCCAATGTCAAGGTCAAATTACTTTGAATTTTTTTGTTAAAGTTTTTTCGTGTACTATATCTCTGCAACTGCTTCACCCAATACCTTAATACTTCACATGGGTGTTTATCATCATTGTCACACCTGCTTGCGGAACGCGCGATATCGTCGGCATTTTGGCATACGTCCGTCCGTTCGTCCGTGTGTCCAGTTAAAGTTTTTTGGTTAAACTTTTTCCATCTACTATATCTATTTTTTTAGTGTCCATGCCTCGCCCCAAGGCGACATGCAGGCCACGGCCATCTAGTCTACAAAAAGTGGGTATAATTATGTTATCCGAGTGTCTATGCTTGGAAAAAACCTGGCCTTCGTGGCTTTGCCTCGTTTCTTGTTACATGTTGAGGCTACACAATTTTATGCATGAAAAATAAAAAAAAAATTCTTAATTATGCACGGAAGTATATCTTCTTACCACTCATTTGAGTTATTTATCACGGTGTATATCAACCAAATATGTGAAATTTAGTTGCCGTTTATAACATACACATTAAAGGTACATATACCCACTCAGTAGGCACAAAATGTTCTTTATATCAGAAACATCATCCGAGACATTTTCTGGCAACATAGACATTCATTCATCATTACCCCATGTATTGATTGGCATTATTATACATTTTATATCAGACGTAACTATCCACACTGATATCAGGGGCGATAAGCGTGTTTCCTTAAAATGTTAGCGGACATTAATATTATACTCTGTATTTATTTTTTGATGTGCACTTATCATAATTTATAATCTGTCGAAAATATTATTTTTTAAGGTCATGCATTTAATTAGTATAAATAATTAAAAAATACCATGCCTCATTTGCATATGAAAATAGACTGATACCAACGCGCGTCACAATTAGTAAAATAAATATTACTAAATGATTATACCTGTATAGCAGCGACTTGTAATCTTTAGAACTGATGGAATAGTGACACAATTATAGACTTTTTTAATTCCTATAAAGAATAGTTTGTGCCTACTGAGTGGGCATGTACCTTTAAAACATGAATTTTTTGTTCTTATGTAATGTCAAAACAAAACTGCCTCCATGTGTTGCGGTTGTAATAAGACCTGGGATTGTTTTGCAATACTGTAGTTTGGATGTTGCATCTCGGATGGCAGGAACATCAATACTTGCCTATATGTAACAGTTATAGTTCACATTATAGTTATAATTTATTAACCCTTAGACCGCTATCTTAATTTTTTGTCATCTGTTGTATATTTTCTATTTTTCCATTTTTGTCTTACCCGCGAAGCAGAAAGCGAGACATAGGTTTTGCTTTTCCGGAGTCGGCGGCGTCGGCGACAGCGGCGTCATCATTCAATGTTAAGTTTTTGTGTTACGGTCATTACTTGAACACCTTATCAGCTACAGTCATCAAACTTTATACATACCTTTACTATGATATGTACATGATTATAGGACTATTAAACAAATTTTGGCGGGCCCCAGGGTCTTCAGAGGCAAGGTCAAACTCTATTTGTTAATACATTCAATGTTAAGTTTTCGTGTTACGGTCATTACTTCAACACCTTATCAGCTACAGTCATCAAACTTTATACATACCTTTACTATGATATGTACATGAATATAGGACTATTAAACAAATTTTGGCGGGTCTCCAGGGTCAAGGTCAAACTCCATTTGTTAATACTTTCAATGTTAAGTTTTCGTGTTACGATCATTACTTCAACACCTTATCAGCTAGTCATCAAACTTTATACATCCCTTTACTATATATGTAGATGAATATAGGACTATAATTTGTTTTTCTCGGGCCCCAGGGTTAAGGTCAAATTCTATTTTTTAATACTTTCAATGTTAAGTTTTCGTGTTACGATCATTACTTCAACACCTTATCAGCTACAGTCATCAAACTTTATACATCCCTTTACTATATATGTAGATGAATATAGGACTATAATTTGTTTTTCTCGGGCCCCAGGGTTAAGGTCAAATTCTATTTTTTAATACTTTCAATGTTAAGTTTTCGTGTTGCGATCATTACTTCCAACACCTTATCAGCTACAGTCATCAAACTTTATACATCCCTTTACTATGATATGTAGATGAATATATGACTATTAAGAAAAAATTCTCCGGCCCCAGGGTGAAGGTCAAGGCGGAACAAGGCGAGACATTTGATTCCGCGGAATTCTTGTTATCATCAAAAACATGCTTTGACAGCACTTTAGAATAATTTACAACATGCTTTGACAGCATTTCAGAATCATTTCCATTGGAAATGATTCTGAAGTGCTGCCAAAACATGTTTTTATGGAGAAATCAGGCAAGATATAAAAGCAACAGCAGACGACAATTGTTGTGTGTAGCGGTCTAAGGGTTATTTATTCAATATGTACACTATAACTTAAAATACTTATTGGTTGCCACGCCTTCTTCATGTACACATGTCTGTTTCAATACATGTCCCACCCATACGGTCTTCCGACTTACAATACTACTACGCTATTGGCAGTTTGACATCAACTAGCACATATACACGTCACAACAGAATGCATGCCATGTTGTGACGTCTGGATTTAAATATAACTTTCTACGTATTGGAACATTTAATGGATAAATTTAGTAGATATTGGAGAAATGGTCGCCATATGTGATTAATTGAGAAATGCTATGCTTTCATTGGACGAGAAACTAGGGCAAACAATAAATCCATGTAGAGGCAGCTGAACGGAAGACAAACTTATGGACATGAAAATCTCCACCTCAGGAAGTGTTGGTTTTCATGTCTCTAGCGATTTTTGTTTTGCAATTTAATTTCCTGCGCCACATTACGTGATTTTAACAGATACGTTTGAAACACAAGGAAAATATTGACATGATTGTGACAGAGAGTTATTATATTATATTATCATGCCGTAATGGGTTACAAACGCTCACTGACTGACAAATGTGGTTATGAATGGAAATACAGAAAGTATGAAATAAATACATTCACACATTCACACATTTAAAAGGGTTCATTCTGGGTGACACATACTGGGGCATAACTCATAGAATGCAATAATTTTGTTGTCTGCTGTTTATTTTCAAAAACATGGTTTGACAGTACTTTAAGAATCATTTCCATTGGAAATGATTCTAAAGTGCTGTCAAACCTTTTTTTTATTGATAAGAACAAAATATAAAACAACAACAGACGTCTTTTTTTGGTTCCCGCATTCTACCCACATTATAATGGTTAGTACTGGTTCCCATTTCCAAATGGTTACAGGTACATTCCCACTCGGTAGGCACAAAATGTTCTTTATAGGAATTAAATAAGTGTATAATTGTGTCACTATTCCACTAGTTCTAAACATTACGAGTGCCCGCTATACAGATATAATCATTTAGTAATATTTATTTTACTGATTTTACGTGCGTTGCTATCAGGCTATTTTCATATGCAAATCAGGCATGGTATTTTTTTATTATTTATATAATTAAATGTGTCGCCTGAAAAAATAATATTTTCGACAGATTATAAAGTATGATAATTCCACATCAAAAAATAAATACAAAGTATAAATAGTAATGTCATTTTAAGGAAACACGCTTATCGCCCCTGATATCAGTGTGGAAAGTTACGTCTGATATAAAATGTATAATAATGCCAATCAATACATGGGGTAATGGTAAATGAATGTTTATTTTGCAAGAAAATGTCTCAGATGATCATCTGAACATTGTGTGCCTACTGAGTGGGCATGTACCTGTAACCCTTACTACGCTGAATTAATTTTTGTCGTCTGCTGAAAATATTTTATTTTCAATATTTCTCGATAAAAACCTGTTTTGACAGCGCATGAGAATCGTCTCCACTGGAGACGATTCTCATGTGCTGCCAAAACAGTTTTTTTGTTAAGAATTAAGGCAAAAATGATAAACAGCAGACGGCAATTTTCGTCTCCCGCGTAGTGAGGGTTAATGCTGGATAATACATACTGCAATGATGATTGTGCTTCTCAATACGGATCATATAGCGAGTGTATACTGAATAGATTTATATATACAGTTGTGTCACTGGTGTGGGTGGTGTATGGTAAACATACAAGCAATATCTATTATACAGAGACAGTGTGAATGTACCTGATCACTTTCTATAGCGAGATCAACCAGTTTACCAGGGAATTACAAGGGAAATACTTCATCCGTGTATCCCCACTCAATACAATTACTGCGGGTGAATATTATATTGAAATGTCAGATCTTTCTCACTTGATTATGTGGCGATTATGGGGCGAGAGCATGGGGAAATAATGTGTGCCCTTACGATTGCGAGCGCGTTCGGGAAGATTTCAGTTGCGAGTAACGGTATATTACGGCTCTGTATTGATTGTAAACAGAGGCGGTTAGATGACGGCTGTTAGTCCTTAGAATTGTCTCTTCTTGCAAGATATCGGAGAGTTACTATTGTAAATGTTTACAAATAAATATATCTGTTAATTTGTAGTTGTTTAGAATGTGGTATAAAAAGTGTTCAGTTTTGTAGACACTTATTCCTACCTAGGAGTGAAATATTTCATGTAGACCCATACAAAGCAGTGAGTTTACCAAATACCTAGTGTGTCAATTCGAGTTTACTGACTGCAAAAAACTGAAACTATTTGTTAATGGATTAATGCGACAGTGTTGGGTGTACAGATAATAGTCAAACACAGGAAGCATTCGCCTATGGATTAGCAGGGAAATGTTCCGTAAGAAGTTTGCGCAGTGGGAGTTGTCACCACGGTATCTCTGTTCCTGTTGCTGGTCTGCCGGGCCCAGGAAACCAAGTTTACCCGGCCAGAAACCGGGAACCACAGCCGTGCCGGGCCACAATGTGGGAACCAGGGGAACAACACCACAGACGCCGCGGGGCTGTGGTGATGGAGACTCCCTCAGTAAAGCAGGTTTGTTCATTGTGCGCGGCTATATGGTATTACATTGGTAAGTATAAAACCATGCACAACAAACAAATCAACCAACAAACCAATGATTGGTTTGTTTGTTGTGTATGGTTATATACTACACGCGATTCTGATGAACACAATAGTGTGATGGAGTTGTGCAAGTATAGTGTCTGTAGGTGCATTAGATATGACAATACCAGTATACTATATTTTGGTAACATTCAGTTTATCTAGTAAATACCAGGAAATGCTAGGAATTTGGACACTCCTGCAACCTAGATATCAACCTGCTCTAGCCGGGTTGTATCTTTACAAAAAATTAAGTGTATCGCTTTTCTATTGTGTCGTTCGTCCGTCGGTCCATCCATTTGTCAGTCCATAACAAACTGAGTTGGTTTGTTAGTCCAGATGGGGGCTGTGAGTATCCCTGAGCCCTTGCTCACCTGGAGGCCGTTTCACTAAACTTCGTACGACTCACATGTTCGTAAGTGCAAAATTATGATAGTCTGTAAATTGCACATTAACAATGTTTCCTTGTAAACAAGTATTGGATTTACATTTATTGAGCATAGGCTGCATATGCAGCCTATGCTCAATAAATGTAAATCCATCAATTGAAATTTCCAGACGATCCTAAATTTGCACTTACGAACATTTTAGTTATACGAACATTTTAGTTATACGAAGTTTAGTGAAACAGGCCCCTGCTCTAGTTATCTATGTAGGTATATAATAAGCAATTTTTATATTGCTTTCCTTGAATAGAATGACATTCAATTTTGGTAGTTTTGTGCAATAAATGTTCAACCAATGAAACGTAACAAGAGTTGGTTTTGATTCACCGGGATACATTGTATCACCATTATCCCTTACAATGCTCCATTAAATTTTGTCGTCTGCAATTTTTTATTTTATCCATTTTTCTCCTTAAAATATGGTTTGACAATACTTTAGAATCATTTCTATTGGAAATGATTCTAAAGTGCTGTCAAGCCTTGTTTTTCGTCGTGCCCACTTGCGGACAGCGCGATATAGTCGGCACATTGGCATCCGTACGTACGTATGTGCGTCTGAAATTGTGTTTTTGGTTAAAGATTTTCTGTGTACTATCAAAGCCTAGGCGGGCACGACATGCGGGCCGCGACCATCTAGTACTGAGAAAGAAGACAAAATATACAACAACAGCAGACGGTAATTTACGTTTCCCATGTTTGAGGTTAATGTCTGATACAACCAGCATCCCGCATTAATGCCTGATAGTGGGCATGTTCTCAATGCATCCATGTAGCCATGTACCTGAGCTAGAGTGGAAAGCGTTTCACGAAAAATAAGCGCGGGAATGTCACGACAACAACAATAACGACAATGAGTTAAAAATAGATTTTTGGAAAACCCAAAATGATAAATAGATTTCTATTCTGAGAATGGAAACCGCAAGATTGTATTTGTGCACTGAACCATGGAGTTGCAAATCGCAAACAATCATGTATGGCGGTTAATAGTCGCACCCTTGTACTACAGAAACATTTGCAATAACATAATTTGAGCACAAAAAAGCAAACAAAACATTTATCACACTGAAAAGGCGATCAAGCTAAGTTGTTAGAACTATTTTTTTATGGCGTAAGACCTGTGTTTTTAAGAAGTTCAACCCATTTTCCCCCGATTTGTACATGTACTTGTAAGTGTACTTATACAGGTAATATATGGGATTTAGTACTAAACCCATTGACCAATGACCTTATCTGTTGATAGGCCGTTAAACCCCAACAAACAAACAAACAAACAAAAAGTTGATCCCGCATAATATGTGCTGCGACCAACATTAGCTCATTTGCATAAAAGCTGTAAGACCTCAAATTTGGATGTTGGTTGTATAATTCCTTCGCAAGCGCTCGAATAATGAAATCAGCAACAGACTGATTCACAATAGCACAACATTCTTACAACGCTGGACATGGTGCAATTTAGGCACAATAATGAACATTGTGAACTTGTTTTCTTTTGTTAGATTCGATTAAATTTTGTCGTCTGCTGATTATTTTCCAATTTTATCAACTTAAACATATTTTGTCAGCACTTTAGAATCATTTCCATTTTCTAAAGTGTTTCCAAGCCATGTTTTTATTGCAAAAAAGTACAAAATACGAAACGACAGCAGACGATAATTTTCTTTTCCAGCATTTTTAGGCTTTAAAATGTTCAGCCTTTATGGCAGACACCAATGTAAGTGAGAGCCAGAGTTACCACTTACTGGACATAAAGCCCTGTTGGGCCAGGTCATATGGACTTCATTAGGGGAAAATGAGGCGGTTTGTTGGACAATTATTCCAGATAAATGAAACACAAATTGTCATTTGTAACAATTTGTGACGTCATGAAGAATAGGGAATTGTGTTGCCAATCTAGTGCCAGATTAATAATCAAAGGACTGAACATCCTGAAATTCTACGCAGTATGTGTTTGCGGATGACACATAGACTAATAATTAATCTAGAATGGAAAGCGTTTCACGAAAAATAAGTGCGGGAATTTCACAGCAGCAACAACAACAACAAGTTAAAAATAGATTTCTGGAAAACCCAAACTGATAAATAGATTTCTATTCTGAGACCTATTCTGAAGATTGTATTCTTGCACCGAACCATGGTGTTATAAATTGTGAATAATCGAGTATGGCGGAGAAACGTCGCACCCTTAGACTATGGAAACATGTGCAATAACATAAATTTAGTACAAAACAGCAAATAAAACATTTATCACACTGAAAAGGCGATCCAGCTAAGTTATTAGACCCGTGTTTTTAAAAAATTTAACATGCAAAATATGTGCTGCGACCGACATAAGCTCATTTGCAGCTGTAAGATCTTAAACTTGGATGTTGGTTACATGTATAATTCTGCTCTCGAATAAAAATCCAATCTGTAGTTTGTCTGGAATAAGGGGGATTGGGTCAGATACACGGGAGAGGTTTGGTTTGTGAACGGTTTGTGCTGCTGATGCTAACAAACATGTTACATGGCGTTGTAGCAACGGCAGATCAGTAGCCGATTTCATCAAAATTGCAAAATATACTTATCTAGGAAAGTATAATTTGAGGGAGTAATCATTTATTTTTCCCGAAATGCATTATGTCATATAGAACTAACGACTGCATATATTTGATGATTAACAGTATGCCGAATTATTATATTGAATTTATTACACTATAATGTAATAAATTCAGTATAATAAAAATGAATACATTTATCCTTAAATTGAAAATGTCTCCCTCAAAGTATACTTTGCTAGATAAGTATACTTTGCAATGTTGGTGAAATAGGCTACTGGGTATACACCCGCTGATGACAATCACACAATCACACAGATGCCCCTGTTGTCTATAGGTGTAACTAGTTATTGGCCATCTGTTTGTTTTTGTCGCGCCCGCTTGCGGAAAGCGCGATATAGTCGGCACTTTGGCGTACGTACGTACCCGTACGTGTGTCTGGTTAAAGTTTTTGGTTAAAGTTTTTTGTTATACTATATCTCTTTTTTTAGTGTCCATGCCTCGCCACAAGGCGCGACATGCAGGCCGCGGCCATCTAGTTATATTATATTGGTCCTGCATGTCGTCAGATTGTGTGACAGTGGTGCAACACGAGTCTCACAGCGGACCGCGGGCGACAATCGCACCATTGTGCACATTCTTGCCAATTATATCTTGCACAGGATTTTCTTTCATTTTGATTTCCTAATGCTGTGGGAAAGTAGAAAGTGTAGAAAGTGGTGAAACAGATAGCAAGGGGGCATATTGTGTTGCTCTTTAGGTTCCGTACGTCCGGCCGTCCATGTGCATTTACGTCAAAAAGTTTGTAATATCTTAAATATTATGCGAAGGATTGCTTCGATACTTGGAAACTTGAATCACCTGAACATTTGTCACACTCTCATGCCACCATTAACATGACCTTGACCTTTATCACCTTTGAAATGTCGTTGAAACACTTATAGACATTTTGTTTTGTGGCTTTGCCTCGTTTCTGGTTCTTTTTTTATTGTCCAGTATGCCAGGGGGCATACCCATGTTTTACAAACATAATCTCTAGTTATACCCCTATGCGATAGCAAGGGGGAGCATATTGTGTTGCTCTTGATGTTCCGGACGTCCATCCGTATATCCGTCCGTACGTCCGTGTACATTTACATCAAAAAGTTTGTAAGAGTTTCTCCAACATGACATATCTTCAATATTATTTGAAGGATTGCTTCGATACTTGGACACTTGAATCACCTGAACATTTGTTACACACTTGCGCCACCATTAACACGGCCTTGACATTTTCCACCTTCGAAATATTGCTGAAACACTTAGCCATTTTGATACGTCGAAAAATTTGTAAGAGTTTCTCTAACATGTAATATCTTCAATATTACACAAAGTATTACTTGGACACTTGAATCACCTGAACAATTGTCACACACTCGCTACAATCATTAACACGGCCTTGACCTTTGTCACCATCGAAATATCTGAAACACTTCGCAACTTTGTTACGTCGAAAAGTTTGTAGGAGTTTCTCCATCATGTAATATCTTCAACATTACTTGAAGGAATGCTTTAATAGTTGGTGAACATGTGTGACACAATCACACCCCCAATTGCATGACATTGACCGTTATGACCTTCAAAATAGTGCTGAAACACTTTCTTATGTCAAACAGTTTGTAAGCCTTTCTCAAATGACTTTGAAATTTGTGTAAATTGAAAGTTTTCTTTTTAAGACAATCTCTAGTTAGACTCCAGTATGCCTTGGGGGCATATTCATGTTTTACAAACATAATGTCTAGCTACAGATTTGAATCTGTTTTCTGATCACACATTCACCGAATATTCACTTAACATAAACATTTCACAACAAATGACCATTATGTTTCACAAAATGGGGCTTATGAGATTTGTGGCCAGTGTAGCTCTTTTGCTCTAGTTTTCTATCAGCAAATGTAGACATAGTTAGCCTGTTATGTGGTGTTCATCCAGTACCAGCCACACTGTGGCATTATTGCCATTCACAGCCATTTTCCAAAGCCGCCAATTGTGTGTAAATGGCATTGACTGTAATCTGTGGCGGAGCTGCAGGCTGCCAGTTCATACTAACACAGACCATGACATATTATTACATATACCAAAGGGGATTTAGTGTTACCTTAACATTTAGAAGTTTTGAACCGATCTAGATTTCTGTTAATTTTTATGCCCCCTATGTGATAGCAAGGGGGGCATAGTATGTTGCTCTTGAGGTTGTGTCAGTCCGTCCATCCGTCCGTGTACATTTATGTCGAAAAGTTTGCAAGAGTTTCTCCAACATGTCATATCCTCAATATTACGCGAAGGATTGCTTCAATACTTGGAAACTTGAATCACCTGAACATTTGTCACATACTCGCACCACCATTACCATGACCTTAATCTTTTTATAACCCCCGCAACAGGTTGTGGGGGGGTATATATACTGGAGTCAGGTTGTCCGTGCGTCTGTCCGTGTGTCCGTCCATCACTAAACTTAACATCGGAGTAATATGTTATAACTTCTATTTCCTTCATCTAAAATGCTTAATATTTCACTCATGCATTCCTGTAAGGCTACTACCACGCTGTGCCAAATCCACGACCGTCCAACCCCCGCTGATCCCAATGTCAAGGTCAAATACTTAGTCTCTTTACAAAACCAAATTTTGTATACATGTTTATCACAGCAAGACAAAAACCCTATTGATTTTCAGAATTTTCAGATGACTCAACTTCCCTTAACCCTTAGACCTCTACTCACAACAATTGTCGTCTGCTGTTGCTTTTATATCTTGCTTTCTCAATAAAAACATTGTTTGACAGCAATTCAGAATCATTTCCAGTGGAAGTGATTCTGAAGTGCTGTCAAAGCATGTTGTAAATTATTCTAAAGTGCTGTCAAAGTATGTTTTTAATGATAAAAATGGGAAATAGAAAATAAACAGCAGACGACAAAAAAAATAAGATAGCGGTCTAAGAGTTAATTTTCGCATTCAGTATTCTTGCCCACACAAGTTCTAGTTGATGGTTCATAACCATGTTTATCATGGCCTGGGGGCCGTTTCACTAAACTTCGTACGACTAAAATATTCGTAAGTGCAAAAGTATGATAGTCTGTAAAGTTCACATAAACAATGTTTATGTAAACAATTATTGGATTTAAATTTATTGAGCATAGGCTGCATATGCTCATAGGCTCAATAAATGTAAATCCATACATTGAATATTCCAGACGCCGGATCCTCAATTTGCACTTACGAACATTTTAGTCGTACAAAGTTTAGTGAAACGGGCCCCAGATGAAGAACCCTATAGAACGGATCCTAAATGTGTCCATGACGTCGCTGATGCACAATAGGGATGGCTTGATAGTTATGTGCATAGACCATTGGACTTCAACATGGAAGGTTGTGGCTTCAATCCCGACCCGGGCATGCACTTTAACTCTTTGCATGCTAGCGGCGAAAATACCCGCCAAACGAATTAGGAGTATATGTTTTATTTCTCTCTGTAAATATGTCTTGAAATTTCATTAGAATTGAGTCCTCACTGGTGCTTTGGGTAACATGTCAAAACCCCCGTCTGTATGACCTCAGCTTTTGTTGTGATTTCATGTTCACTTACCCTGTGGGAGTGAGAGACTAATGTAGGCCCTGATCAGATGTCCAGCCTGAGGCTGGGTTACCATGGTAACATACATGATCAGGTACCGAGTGGAAGCCTGGAACCCAATTGTCCCCAAACAGAGAAATCAATATTATTTACTGGATAGGCAATTTGAGTTTGTTTCGCCCCATAGATTTCGCGATTACAAAACCAACTGTGTAAATTATGGCCCACAGTTAAAGTCTGTCTGTCCAGGATTTTGATGCTTCTCATTATAATTCTGATTGGAGAAATAGGGCTTGTGACATTTGTATTCATCTGGCTCCTGATCTGTGACTGGAGAAATGTGGCTTGTGGCATTTGTATTCATTCTGGCTCCTGATCTGTGACTGGAAAAATGTGGCTTGTGGCATTTGTATTCATTCTGGCTCCTGATCTGTGACTGGAGAAATGTGGCTTATGACATTTGTGTTCATTCTGGCTCCTGATCTGTGACTGGAGAAATGTGGCTTATGACATTTGTGTTCATTCTGGCTCCTGATCTGTGACTGGAGAAATGTGGCTTATGACATTTGTGTTCATTCTGGCTCCTGATCAGTGACTGGAGAAATGGGGCTTATGACATTTGTTCATTATGGCTCTTGATATGTGACTGGAGAAATGAGGCTTATGACAATTGTGGCCAGTCCAGCTTCTGATCTGTGACTGGAGGAATGAGGCTTATGACATGTGTGACCAACATGGCTCCTGATCTGTGACTGGAGAAATGTGGCTTATGACAGTTGTGGCCAGCCTGTCTTCTGTCCCCCTAGTGCACTCAGTGTTGGGTATACCAAGCGTCAGTGCAAGACAGGGGCTAGTTCCCTTACGGACCTGGACTCCTACTCCTACTTCTACTGAATGGTGAACAATGTCGACCCTGATTAGATTGTACACGTGTGAAATCTGATCTGAATCTACACAGGTTGCAAATGCCATAAGCCCCATTTATCCAGTCATGACAGAATGGGCTTACATTTGTATTAGGATTTGCAATAGTGTTGGGTGATTTGGTCACACAATCCTTAAACCTATTATATATTATATAGCTCGCATGTGGTCCAAAATTGAAGATGTGGTTTGGAATTGACCCTTTCAACACCACAGACTTCTATAGCGGTGTTTGAAAACAGTGTAGATCCAGATCAGCCGGCTCGTGACAAGCCGTCTCATCAGGATCTGCACTTTTTGCAAGTAATTTTTTTAGGCAAAAATAAACATCCCTTTTCATAAATAGACTCGTTTTAAAATGATTTTGTTGATTGGATTGGTCAGAAAATTAACATATCACACTCCATTCCAGTTATTTATAGGCGAAGAGTATTATAGGGTTGAGATTGGCAAAAAAAAATAAGCCAAAGCTGAATTTTTCAGAAAATGTTCGGAATATCATTAGTAATAACATACCAAAACTCCCAATGAATCCCCCATGAAGCTTAATCCAGGAACCAAGTTGGCGTCCAAAATAGCCGCCAAAATGACAATAATGCATAACTAGTGCAAAATGAAATATTTTAACCAATCAGAACAAAATGTACCGAAAGAGAATATAACTCATGAATCATATTAATCAAAATGAGAAAAAAATTCAATTGAAATGGCGTCCAAGATGGCCGCCAACATAGCTTAACTGTCTAAGCTGAGCAAACATGTGGAATATTGGGAATATGTAACCACAGGTGACATTATCCGGATAAGATTTCCATCAAGATAAGTTCAACAAAAAAAATTATCTTTATTTTTACAAGGTTGATTACCTCAAATATCAGACATTTTCAAAGTTATGTAATCAGTAAAAAAACAGTGCAACATCTTAATTAAATTATGATGGTCATAAAGGATACATATTAAACTACTAATCTGAGAAATATATTTAAATTCGACCCGTTCATTAACGAGAAATTTCATAAAATGTAAAACGACATCACGTGGACATCACTGAGGTGACAGCCGTTCGAGAAAAATTCCAGCTTTCTGAACCAATATTACATTCTGTCGATGTCTGAACATCCAGACAGCCTACAATCAATGACCAAGAATATGTATTGACTCTTACCATCAATAAAACATGCTATCTAAGCTGCATGTAAATGCTTCACGCTGAAATTTAGTTATTTTGTTCATTTTCTGCATGGAGATCGCCATGTTGTTTATGAAGACGGACGGAGAGCTCCGGAGAACTCCGGTTTGTGTCAATGGTTTTTATTGGCTGGCCGAAACACCCGAAATGTTCCAGCCAATGAAAACCATCGATAGATAATCGGGGTATTTCCCGAATGCATCGAAAGCAACATGTCCAGGAAAAATGTCACTCTAATCAACCTTGTAAATATAAATATAAATGGGATGGGAATTTTTTTTTTTTTAACTGATCTTGATGGAAATCTTATCCCGATAATGTCACCTGTGTATGTAACTATATTTGAATGTATTAGTTGGGTCATTATGAGAGATTCCAACTGCGCAATGCATTTAATGCATACTTTATTTTTTATGTTATGTAAACTGATATTCAAGATGGTCACCAAATTTTGAGAAATATCGCAAAATATTTTTATCTATATATTTTGTATTGTTATTTATACTTGAAACATGTCTCAAATTGGCAGAGTTCGTTATCTGCAGCATTATTAAGCACAATTATGTTTGTAACTGCATGTACTTACTCTCTGTCATATTCAGTGTACGCATAATTGTGTTTGATGTGGTACATCGGATGTCGGTAAATATGCTCAATAACCACCAAGGATAAGGAAAATAATACCATCACTTTAAGAACTAATTGGCATGTGCTGCTCAAATAGCAAATTTCTCAGCCACTTTTAAACAACACATCAGTGCATTCTCTATCACAAGCCCCGTCCCTAAATGACATTAGCTGTTGCTGGGACGTTAAACCCATTCACTTTCTATCACAAGTACCTGCCACTATTGGAAGGCTAACCCAAATATGAAGGCACCATGAATTATAATCGTTGAAAATAATTAAATTTTGAAATCGATATGTGTATGTGATGAGATGGGTAGCATACTAGTCAAAATTGTATACGTGTGTGGTGATAGCAGCAGATACATCATGCTATGCTATCGGTTGCTAGTTCCCTCCATGCGGATAAACATGCTTGATCGAGTATTTCCATTTGAAATATCCATTTAGTTTACTGTACTCGTATCATATTTACAAAATTGTGGGTGGCAGGTGGGAGCATGCGATGGGTAATTTAACGATCGGGGTTCATCCTTACCGGAATTCCGAATGGAGACCTGGTTTGGCCCTCACATATGTCTTTGGCATTTTGTATATGACAGTTGAATCTGGTTATACCCCTTTTGTCAGTATTATGATTATTCATAATTCTATTTTAGGTGAAGGGGCCAAGTGACTTGGTGTGGTATGGACCTGGCACCAAGTCAGGTTATTCTAATTTCAGGGCTGAATATATTTTTTCTTGATGTAAATATTCCGTTCTGATTTTGGGATTTCCCCCCCTATGCAGCAGGTTAAAATGGGATCGAACCCGTTTGCCCGGCCTTACATGACCTTAGCTGTTGATAAGCCGCTAAACACCAATAAACAAACAAACATATTTACCAAATCAACAATAATTTAACGAACATATATATGCAGGATTTACATTCTGACAAGTGGCACAATCCACATTTTCACATCAGCAGGAACTTGTATAACATGCATACCACCACAGTATTTATCCTACGCATAATATTAATGTAATCAAATATATTGATCAATTTATGTTTCCTATATCTAGATTGATGATTGAATCAAATAATAATCATACTGCTTGTGCTGCAATATGTAATGCCACATAACATGTATCAGATGGTACAGGTTTCAACTGGTTCTGGTATGCATAACTCTGACACATGACTTTAAATGATTGATACATCGGGTGTGGGATGTACCTCCTAAGTGAAAATAAAACATACATAAACATTTTGTAGCATTAACTCTTTGCATGCTAGCGGCGAAAATATCCGCCAAACGAATTAGGAGTGTATGTTTTATTTCTCTGTAAATATGTCTTGAAATTTCATTAGAATTGAGTCCTCAGGACTCAATTCTAATGAAATTCCAAGACATATTCATGATATTTACGGGGAGAAATTCAATAAAATATGATGAATTCTTGTCCGCTAGTTTTGAACTATTTATAGCCCACAAGTTTCCCAGCATGCAAAGAGTTAAACTCGTGTTTTTTTAACTGCTAGAATGCTAGGAAGATATATTGATTGATCAATTGTGTTCAACGGCCTGTCAACAGCTAAGTTTATTCTAGACACTGGTCAACTAGGGTAAATCACATGCAAAGGGGGGACACAAAATCAGAACTGAATATTTACATCAGGAAAATATATATTCAGCCCTCGAATTAGAATATCTGGATATGGTGCCAGGTCCTAAACACACCATCGTCATTTAGTCCCAGCCCCTAAAAGTAATTGGATTACACTAATCTTACTATTCTTACCATGGGGATAAACAGATTCAACTCTCACATGCAAGACAGCAAAACATTAGGGCCAAGTCAGGGATATCACGATTCTGGTAAAGATGAACTGCATCATTAAAATAGCCGTCTCATCATGCTCCCAGCCAACAGCCCATAGAATTTCAGATACTATAAAACTGTTCATACGGACAGGTGACTTTAATTAAATGTCAGTTGTAAATATCAAATGTCAATGCAATGAGACCTTGATGGTGTGTTAAACACTTATATATATTTGAAAGTTCAGTTGCTTTATCCTGAAGGGTTTGTACTAATATAACATCTTCCTTGTCTTGCGTGAATCAATTTGCATTAATATATATAATACATAACGTGCACCATTGTAAACAATATATCCCTAGTAACCATCTGAGAAGATAGATCATGCTACCTATGTTATCGTATATCACATCTATATATCTTAAAAGATAAAATCTGAAATATTATATAAAAACCTGATACAATGAAGGCAGGCATACATGAATACAACTACTGGCTGCCAGGCAAAACTATACACATCTGTCATCGTGAATAATTATTTATTTCACAGGAAATATATATGTTATGTCTACAATGTATTCATGAATAAAAAATACCTTTTACGTAAAGCTAAGTTGTGTCTACTTGAAATTTCAAACGTTTTGTTTCGTCACCATCCATACTTTCATTATGTAGGTCATATAATTTGCCTACCTACCAAATTTCAAAGTCAAACTACATTGCATTAACATTTTTTTATGAATTTGAATTAAACGTTTTAAGTACCATATATATCTAACCACTTGCATACATGTACACCCTGATACGATCACTACACATTGGGACCATCAATAAGCCCTCGGACTATAAAAAGCCCTGGCTGACTGAACATGCGGGCTGTGGCCATCTGCTATGCTATGCCCATGATCCCATAGGACAACGTAACTGGTTTTGGCTGCCATCTTAGACTCCATATATTTCAAATATTAATTTATTTAAGCTTAAGTAATAATAACTAGATAATTAGAAATAAATTTAAAAGTGTGAAGAAAAAGCAACTTTTACTTATTTGTCGGCCATCTTGGCAGCCATCTTGGATATTTGGAAGGATAAGCAACTCAAAAGTATTGGAAAGTTTAATGTGTGCATTGTTCAGTGATATGCTGCCATAATATGTGTACATGTGATCATTATAGTCACCTGTATGTGCTTAATAAATTTATGGCAGCCATCTTGAACTCCATCTTAAATTCTGGATTAAGTTCTAGTGGGATTCATGGGGAGTTTTGATATGTTTCTCCAAATGATATTCTGGACCTATACTGAAAAGTTCAGCTTTAGCTAATTTTTGTCGCGCCCGCTTGCGGAAAGCGCGATATAGTCGGCACTTTGGCGTACGTCCGTCCGTACGTACGTACGTCCGGTTAAAGTTTTTTGGTTAAAGTTTTTCCGTCTACTATATCTCCTTTTTTAGTGTCCATGCCTCGCCCCAAGGCGCGACATGCAGGCCGCGACCATCTAGTTTTATGATCTTTGGCGATTTTCTGTCTAATACTATTTGCCTATTAGGGGTGAAAGGGTTAAAGGCACAAGATCTCAGCAATGCATAGAACAAACTTGAATTGAAACAAATGTTAATATTATTGATAAAAAAATGTTTTACGTGAACACTAGTTTTGCTGCAATCTGCAGTTACTAATTTTATTTTATTGAAATTAAAGAAATTAGTGTCTAAGATCAAAACTTCGTCATAAATATGGTATAATATGATCATATCAGTCATTAGATATGTTTCACAGAATGTTCTTTACTTGGTGCAAATAGCGAGAACCTGCATTAACAAATTATCTTTCTGTTTATTATCCTCTCGCCGGGCTGTCTCGGACAATCAAACTGCATGATTTTCAGTATTTATTTGAGAGAACATGCTCAGAATCAGAAAGTCATAAGCAACGGGCCCAGACCACAGATATGAGCCTGACCATAGCATGTTCTCAATGAACGTTTTTGTTATGATCTACTACTTGAGCCATCTGATCCAGATCACAGGTGGAAGACTCGGGCCTGTGACACAAAAAAAATGCCCACAAAAAATACATTACCCCACCCACTTGGTCTCATACAGTACTATCTTCTATTATCTTTTTTTGTAATAGGCATATTTTTTTTGTGACATGTCCGAGTCTTCCACCTGTGATCCAGATGGTTTAACCCTTAGAATGCGGGAACCGAAAATAGTCGTCTGCTGATAATTCATATTTTCTCTCCGTAAAAACATGGTTTGGCAGCATTTTAGAATCATTTCCAAAGTGCTGCCAAACCAAGTTTTTGATGAGAAAAAAATGGAAAAATAAAAAATATTCAGCAGACGACACAAATTAATTCAGCATTGTAAGGGTTAATCAAGTGGTAAAACATCATGCAGATAAGTATGTTGTCACTGCTTACATGAAACAGCCAATATGGCGACAATAGTCATGATGAAACAGTAAGAATCAATGTGATCATGGTTAGCCGCATGATTTATTTCCCCATTTATGTGGTCGTCGATCATCTTGTTTGAGTCATTCCAGATAAATCAACAATGGCATCTTATATGTGGCTGTGACTGGAGAAATCGGGCTTATGGGATTTGTGACCAGCACAGGTCCTGGTCAAATAGCACACTCATTTAGCCTGATAGCGATTTATATTGCTTGTTGGAAACACAACAGGTCATTGATGTAATGGTGAACAGTGCAGATCCTGATCAGACTGTGCAGAAGCACAGGCTGACCTGATCAAACTGTGCGGACCTTCACTGGTCGCAAAACCCATAAGCTCCATTTCTCCAGTCACAGCCACAGCATCATGTTCTGTGATTTATCTTATGCCTTCATATTCTGACTATATGTTTAATTGGCTTGAGGACAAAACAAACTTAACCCTTAGACCACTACTCACAACAATTGTTGTCTGCTGTTGCTTTTACATCACACCTTATTTCTCAATAAAACATGACTTGACAGCACTTCAGAATCATTTCCAATGGAAATGATTCTGAAGTGCTGTCTAAACATGTTGTAAATTATTCTAAAGTGCTGTCAAACCATGTTGTAAAAGTGCTGTCAAAGCATGTTTTTGATGATAAAAATGGAAAATAGAAAATAAACAGCAGATGACAAAAAATTAAGATAGCGGTGTAAGGGTTAGTGTGTTTATTGCAGGACTATTTATTGTGTAAAGGGATTTCACTGTGTTACTTAGGCTACCACGGTGTATTATACAACATAGTACACTGGTGTAATACATTGGTAAACAAATGTCACAGTCTGTGAGATAGTATGTGTATCAGTACAGCTTCAATGCATGATATTGTGTGTATGTATGTATAATCAATCTATCATTTTTGGTGATTTAATATAATATTTGCCATAAGAAGCTTAACACAAATGTTAGATTATATTTATTGCATAAACATAGCATCATATATTAAGCTGTATTGATCAGACAGCATATTTTGTTTAACAGTCTCATTTATATACTTATGAACCAGTAGTATATAGGGAGTCAAAATGATACCACCTAACGGTGGTATCATTTTCCCACCCTATATACTACTCCACCGCCCCCCGAAAAACTCCAAAATTGGTTAACGAGGAAATTGTCACCCGACAGCAAAAACGTGACAATTGGTGTCATAAATACATAAGTTGAAAAGAGGTCCAATTGAACAGATAAATCTCATAGGTTATATACGCCAGAAATATAAAGTGACAAAATGGATAATATAATACGCAAACATATGGAATCTTATAACGCTGTTAAAGAATATTACGGTGTTTCTACAACATTAAAACACTTTAAAATGAGAATAATATGCAATATAGAATACATGAAATATCAACGTAATTTATTACGCTACGATAAAAACGTTGCATTTACAATATTATACCGGCAGTTGTGTCGCTGGTACAAGGATCAAATTCGCGAAATGAAGCGACTAAATAGGATCGGAGAAACACTATAGAAACATTATCAAAATGATATTATTATAAAACCGTTTAAAATCAACAATTCGTTTACGGTTCGATATTGCTTTTAACGAAGAAATTATTAGAAGAAATCATTAATGCAATTTCAATGTGTCCGCGTGCGATAGTTTATTTTCCAACACGGCATTTTCCTCCTCCACTATAGCTAATTTATTTCGCAGATCAGCAACTAATTCTACCAGCTCCAGTCTACCACGTTCCCCCCTAGCCACAGGGCAGCGTAGTTGCTTATGTCTACAAAGAGTTTGGGCACTAACGAACTTACAGGGGCATCTGGGGCATTGAAATTGTGGGGCGACCCAAGGAAACTTTCTACGTCTCGATATATGCCTTCGTAGATAGTCTTTACAAGCAAAAGTCTTACAACAAGTAGCACACTCCATTTTTTTTGGTATATATATGTTTATGTTTAATTGGACATGAAAAAAACATCATGTGTAAATTTTTCATGTCCAATTGAACAGATAAATCTCATAGGTTATATTACAGAAAATATGATAACGCCAGAAATAGAAAGTTTGAGAAGAGAAGCCGAATATCTAGGGATTACTTATAGTAAACGGTTGAGAGTTAGGGGGTTGACAAATCTTATAAACTCCACAAAGAATAAGGCGTTTATGAAGCGGTTTACCCGCGCCCACAAACGAGGAGCCTTTAAAGACCTGTCACTAGCGGAGGAAGTTGGTAACAGAATTCAAAAAGAAAGTATTGTGGGTTAAGGGCCAGTGTAATCAAACCTTCAAGCACATCCCAAATTAGACGCACAGGCAACCCAAATAATAAGAAAAAATCTATCGTTCGCGCGATAGTGGAAAAAGGTGAAGAAATATTGGGGGCTCACGATGAAACATTGGAAAAGGTAGAAAAGGGAAGACGGGTAGTTATATTATCCTTTCGTAAAAACATTGACATCAACGAGTCTGAACGCATGTCCGATAAAATCGCTCCGTATCTAACAACAAATTTTTATTTGAGATATTCATATTCTTACAAGCTAGAACATATGGAGGAAACTAAAAATGGAAAACCTAAAACTATAATATTTCACAAAAATCTCGGTGGTAGCGAACCACTATCATCAATGAAAACCGTTAAAAAATGGTTGTCAGATAAGGAGCAAACACGAATAATGTCCGATAAAATAGACAGACCGAATACAAAGTGGAAGTTTGTAAGATGGGTAGAGGTTTTTGTAAAGTTTATACAGGGCAGTAGGGGAATAGATTTGGGACTACAATCCAAAGAAGCAGCAGGAGGAGAACTTCCAGAATGGTTGAGGAATAGAAAAGGTATGTATTCTTTAGATAAGTATAATGACGACCTTTGTCTGTTCAGGTGTCTAGCTCCGGGGCGGGATCAACTGATCCTGAGAATAGTGCTGCAGTAGCCATTGCTTGTCGTAAAAGGCGACTAAACTGGCTTAACGATTGGGTTCATACTTTCCGGAACCCACTATACCGGATTTGGCCCTCATGTACATTTTTGGCTTTCTTGTATGTGAGAGTTGAGTCGGGCTATGCCCCATATATAAAAGTAAGATTAGCGCTAATCCTATTACTTTTAGGGGATGGGATGGGATAATGATGCTGGTGTGGCGAGGGCCTGGCACCAGATCAGGTTGTTCTAATTTCAGGACTAAATATATATTTTGATTGTAAATATTGAGTTCTGAAGTTGGGATTTACCCCCCTTGGACAGGTGGATATGGGACTCGACCCCGTTGACCCGTCTGCGTGTAGACTCCCTGAGGCTTGTACCTCTATGTCAGAAAAGCGGACGTTAAACCCTATTCACTCACTCACTCACTCAGGTGTCTAGCTATGCACCTTGATAAAAAGATCAGACCTGACAGATGTACAGAAAAAGCGAAAGAACTTAGTAAGCAATATTTCGGTAGTAATGTGGTTTCACCAATTCATTTTTCCGATCTGAAAAAGGTTGAAGAGTTTTTTAAAATTGGTGTAGAAGTATATCAACCCACCAAATGTGACGTATGGTGGTTGAAAAAGGTACCAGCACACTATGATGCAATAGGTAATAAACCAATGACAATAGGACTGTTTAATAATCACGCATTTCTGATAAAAAACCTTAAAAACCTATCTAAAATTTACGCCTGCGATAATTGCAAGCAGAAATTCACGAAAGCGAGTAATATGAAGAGACACGGACCAACATGTATGAGAGGTGAGACAAAAGTAATATGTGATGGTAATTATTTAGAGCGCCCGCGTTCGTCGTTCGAGAAAGCGTTCTACCCAAAAGGTTCTAACAGTTATGGTGCGATCGATTGGATGCACTCTGTGGAAAAGCGGGAGGGAATTCACATTCACCACGAACAGTGCGGACACGGAGGTGAAAGATGGATTTTAGGAGCTCCGGTAGATGGATACTGTCCAGAAACCAATACCGTATATCAATATCACGGCTGTTACTGGCACGGGTGTGAGATTCATGCAAAGCATAAAAAAGAAGAACGCGCATCCACAATGAGAAGAGATAAATTTATTAGAAGCAAAGAATTCAACCTAGTAGTTATGTGGGAATGCGAATTTCGAAGAACGGGTAAAGATATAAAGATCGGTTGCGACACTACTCTTTATCCATATCAGATAGTATACGATTTTGAGGCGTATCTCCAGCCAGAAGTTGAAACTACCGGTAATAGTTTAGAGTACGAAGCTGAACACGTTCCGGTAAGCGGTAGTATAGGAGATAATTTCTCAGGAACGGTAACTCATATTTGTGATACCGCAAAATTTATAGAAAAATTCGTAGAAGATTTGAAAGTCAGGGGAAAAGCTATAAGAGAAGAAGTATGGTCAAGATACAAATTTAATACGGAATATTTACGCGAAAAACAAATCGCCCAGATCGAACAGTGGATAGAGCAAGTACCGGTTATAGGTTTTAACTGCAGTAAGTACGATATAAACTTAATAAAGAAATATTTAGTAGGCGAACTGTCATCAACAACGAAGAAAGTAATGGTTGGAAAAAGGGCGAGCGCGACAATA
Organism: Conchocele bisecta; assembly: GCA_029237695.1. Lineage (NCBI taxonomy): Eukaryota > Metazoa > Mollusca > Bivalvia > Lucinida > Thyasiridae > Conchocele > Conchocele bisecta. Next base: position 2,313,351 of record CM055269.1, on the reverse strand, counting down.
TTTCTATTTACTCCTGAGTTTAGATTTCTTGATGTAATACTTTATCTAGGACCAGGTGTAAGTTACGATAGTTGGATAAAAGCCTACGACTGCAAAGGACAGAAATCTTTCTTTCCTTACGAGTGCTTCGATTCTACAGACAAGCTGGATTACCCGGGACTACCGGATATAGAGAATTGGTATTCCAAACTATCTGGGAAAATGTTACTAGACGAAACAGAATTAAGCAAATGTCGTAGAATTTTCGAAGAAAATAATATGAAAACTTTCAGAGATTGGTTGAAATATTATAACGATTTAGATGTAGCACCGTTCCTAGAAGCTGTGGGAAAAATGTGTGAATTTTATAAACACAGGGGTGTAGATATTTTCAAAGACGCGGTAACACTACCGGGTGTGGCTATACAATATTTATTGAGAGGAACCATTAAAGAACAAAAATCTTCAAAGACGATTATACCGGAGGATGCTCTATGTGCGCCGAAAGAAGAAACATACAAAATGATGAAAGATGCTCTAGTTGGTGGTCCATCGATAGTATTTACACGATATGCGGAAGCTGGTGTTTCAAATATTAGAGTGGGTTCCAAACCTTGCGAGGCTGTTTTGGGGTACGACGCAAACGCGTTATATTTATCTACGTTAAATAAAGAGATGCCGTGTGGGAAAGAAACTATACATCATATAGATTCCCCACATAATCCTAAACTTATTAAAAAGTTTAGTAAAAGAGTTTTATCCGGAGACTGGTTTGGGTTTGCGGAGGTGGATATAGAAGTTCCACACAACTTAAAAGATAAGTTTTCCGAAATGTCTCCACTTTTTATAAACAGAGAAGTAGAGGTTGATGAAGTTCCCGCGCACATGTTAAAATATTTAAAAGATACTGGCCGAACTAGAGGAAACGGAAGAAAATTGGTGGGATCTATGTCGGCCACTAAAGTATTGCTGTACGCGCCACTGTTGAAATGGTATTTAAAACACGGCCTAGAAATAACGGGAGTTCATCGTGTTATAGATTATATTAATGGTAAACCCTTCGAATGGTTCGCTAAAGAAGTTACAGCCGCAAGACGAACGGGGGATGTAGAACCGAATAAGAAACCGGTGGCCGACATAATGAAATTATTAGGAAACTCGTGTTGCGGAAAAATGATAGAGGCAACGGAGAGACATTTAAATACGACATATACGCGAGACGAAACCTGTGTTGACAAAGCATTAAGATCCGTGTATTTTGATGATTTGGAAGAGATAGGAGATGCGTACGAAATATCTTCAAGAAAACCCCGGTGCTCAGTAAAGAGACCATTCCACTGTGGAATAGCGGTTTATCAACTAGCTAAATTGAGAATGTTGGAATTTTACTACAAATTTCTAGACAAATACGTAAAAAGAGAAGACTTCGAATTAATACAGATGGACACGGATAGTATGTATATAGGAGTTAGTGGAAAAACGATAGAGGAATTGATTAGACCTAACTTACTAGACGAGTTTGAAAAAGAAAAAAAGAAATGGTTGGCTTGGGATAAATGGAGTAATAGAGAACCAGGACTTTTCAAAATGGAATTTAGCGGAGATAGGGCGATAGCGTTATCTAGTAAGTGTTATTTCGTAGAAAAATTTAATTCAATTAATAAAAACTCCGCGAAAGGAATGTCCAAGAGAACTAACGATTTAAATTGGGATAGATATAAACGAGTACTAAGCAAAACTACAGAAGATGGAAAACACATTATAGATGTAGCGCAAAATAGAGGATTTAAAATGAAAGACGGCGTTATGAAAACATACTGTCAACGAAAATTAGGACTATCGGCGTACTACGATAAAAGACGCATGCTATCGGACGTAATACATACGGAAGAAGTTCTTCGCGAACAAACCCTCGAGAGGGCCCATCATCCAAATAGTAGAGCACGGGCTCATCGGGTTTGGTAATAGATCGATCTAGATGATATACATTGAGAGACCACACGGGATCAGTCGCGCGGCGGCTGCCACCTTCGAGCTCTCCCGGTTGATAGAGGTACCGGACGTCAATATCCGATGGAAGCCGTTGCTCCTCTAAACCAACGGGTCGCCCGCGCGATACGGCAGAAGGCTTGCTCATCACCCTTTTAAACTTGATAGCATCTACGGGCTTCTTACCTATCAATCTGGTCACCTCTCCGTTCAGTGCGGAGACCATGGTGGGCAGTCTGGCCACCCACTCGGTCGATCGCGAATGAGGGTCTACAAGTTCTTTAGCGTATTGGTGTCCGAACAGTCTCTCAGCCAGGGTTCGATTGAAGCATTCCACGATCCTCTTGTCCCGGTGGATGTTGACGCGGCCGCGTCTGACAGAAACTTTGTGTTTAGCCAATAGATGAGAGCCGGGATCGACCTGGAGAAGATTCGGCCATTTGAGAGGACTCCTCTTATATATTCGGGAAAGAGCCTCGGCCACCTCCTTAGACTCTTTAGTGGCCAACGGCTCAACCCCCTTATAACGACTCGCTACGTCAACGATTGTCAGCGCGTACTTGTACGTCTTGTGACCGACGCGATCGTGAGGGAGAAACAGGAGAACCGCTTGGTGAACTTGGTTCGGCACCGGCACGTCGAATTTCGGGCGCGGAATATTGCGAGGCGCGGGTAAATAGATCTGCCAGATGGCCTGCTTCTTGAGCCATTCCTTGGCTGCATTTTCGGAAACCTTGGTCACCGCCGCGAGGTTCTTGATGGCCGCGAGTCCCTTCCAGTAGCCGCGTGGGCTATAGTACGTATTCGCCAGCTTGCGCGTTAGTTTGGTATCAAGTTTACGCGTGTTCATCGTATGCGAAGTATTCTAATATATCGGACAATCTCCAACATGCACTCGTCAGCTCGTCCGGTAACTGCGTCATTAATAATAAACCTTTGTTGGAAGTACAATCGCGATTGATTTTGGAGGTTAAGTTCTGAAGGAACTCGGAGGAATCCCCAGGATTGGTGGGGGAATCTAACATCCGCTTCGCGAAAAGGGTGGCCGTTTTTTTCGTCCTCGCGCCACGTCTCGAGAGAATCTTTGGCCAGACGGATCATACCCTTTGTGCCAGCTATACGGTGTCTAATGGCCGTGTAGCCTACATCGATCAAAGCGTAATAAAGATCGTCAACTAACATCGTTAATATATATATTTAAAACGAGTTCAATTGCTTATTTGAAATCTCGATTGAATATATAATAGCTGACGAGACCCTCGCACAGCCATTCCCACGAGACGAACGATCTCGCGGTCTTTTTGGGCCTCCGAAGGTACATAGAAATCTGAAAGTTGGGGCTGCGATTCATTGGATCGAGACTTCTCTGCGGATATGCCAGTGCGTACTCGCGGTTGGCTTCTTCAACGTTCTGGAAAGTTTGCGCGGTGTGATTCTCGCGGCGAAGCTCTTCGTTGACCCAGTCGAGATGGGCGGTTCGTTTTTTCGATCACGCTTCCTTCGCGCTATTGAGTTGTTCTACAGCTAAATTGTGACGCTCGCGCTCCTCATCCGCGTTCGAGTTTTGTAGTTTAGAGAATAGAAAGTTGCTGCCGCTGAACGCCAATGCGTTCACGAGCGCTCCTCCTACTATTATTCCGATCGTAGCCATTTTATTTCCATATATTAACGGGTAGAATTCCAGCTTTAATTAGATAATCTCGGGTCCAAACTGCGGCCGCTACATCTAAGGTCACGAGCCCTACGTCTCTTGCAGTAAAGTCCAATTTGGGAGCGGACCCTCCTAGGGTTATCTTTGATAGTCGAGCGTACCCGATACTGAGACCCGATATCACCACGGCATGATAAAGCGCATTCACTATCATTTTACCATCTTGTTCAGCCATTATTGCATATAAAAGGGATCGCGTTTAATGTTTAAATGGGGCGCATCCAACAGTGTTGGGGGTTGTTTTTTCAATTTCAACCTCGTTGATGACCTGTTGTTGGAACGGTAAAGCACATACAGGGTGCCCACAACCGACAGACCACCAACAACAACCCACGGGATCCAATCAGTATTGGGAGTTGGAGCAATCGGTTTCGATCCAATAGCGATTGGGGGAGAAACAGCTGCCACCGGGTGTTTTGTCGTCTCCGATTGCAACTCCAATCTCAATTGGAGTTTGACCTCTCGAAGCTCGGCGAGTATTTTATCTTGTTTAACTTTTCGGGTGGCAGCCGCCGCCCGCCCAGCTGCCTGTCTTTTTGGGTTTTTATGTCGTGCTGTTGAGGGTTCATCCAACGTGCTCTGGTTCAACTCCAATTTCGATTGGGTTGAGTGTGGTTCCGTCACTCTCGCAGGTGTGTCTTGTGTCATCATTTATAATATTAGGGCTTATAGTTTGTGGGCATATATGTCCAAATTTACAGTGTTTACCCGTGGTCAACGCGGTTGTCAGCGGAGCTAAGTACATTCCAAACTTGTGATAAATTGAGCAGCATGCCATTCTAAGAGTGTGTCCTATAAAAGGGTCAGTCTCTAGATCGCGAATCAACCCCGCGGTGTCTGGTATAGGGAGAAGTATACTAACGGTGGTAGCGTACAAATGAATAGCCGCCGATCCGAGAGTTTTTGTCATCTCCGCACCTAATTTGGATTCGTATCGCGCGTACATCGTATCGACCTCCGCATCTGACATCTTATCCACCTGACAAACTGAGAGACGCCTACCGAGATAATGCTCCGACTGTCCCCCACGCAACCAGCGCAGCTAGACGCTCGCGACGCGCCGCGTTTTCATTTTCTTTCGGGACCGTATCGGCAGCCGTGCCGGCAGTCGTGCTGACAGGTGTTCCTACAGTTTCAGTCGTGTCGGCAGTCGGAGCGACTGTTTCTTCCATTAGCTGATCGAGAAGTTCGTCGCAGTTCATTATTGCTAATTTTCTTAAAATTAATTTAATTATTCTTACAAGTCTCATAAGTCTAACATATTGCCAAGCGCACCACCAGATACTTATGATCACCGTTATGCTCGCAATAAAGCTCGCAGCGGAGCAACACATTCTTAGCAATTGCTCAGCATTGTTAAGCATTTTCTCAGCATTGTTAAGTATTTGTTAAGCATTGTTCAACAATTCAGCATGCATTTGTCAGCATTGCTTCAGCATTGCTCACATTTGCTCAGCATTGTTAAGCATTGCTCAGCATTGTTCAGCATTTGCTCAGCATTGTTAAGCATTTACTCAGCAGTTACTAATTAATTACATTATAAGCAGCTGGTTGATCAGTCTTTAGCAGAAGCTTGGCGTGCTTAGTTTCCGAAAGTTTTCGAACAGCATTAGTATACCTTTCATCGAGCGGGCGGGTACGTTGACATTAATATTCCACAATGTGTCGCCTTTGTCTTTCGTCATCTTGCGGTGGCGAAGAACTCGGTCGTAAAGTATGGCAACTCGCCCGACATACTGGGATCTGATCAATCGCGCGAGTTCGGGCATCGTGACCATGTCGTACTCCAGCGAAACATTGTCGATCGTATACTTCGATGTCATGTCAGTGGCTATGAGAACTCGGCCGTAGTCGTTGAACGTTAGTTCGTATTCTAGGCGGTTCGCCAAAGCGCTCTGATAGTAGGGCATGTGACTCTCCAACAACTCAAAGTCGAGCGGGATGTAGAATCGGTTGCCGTAAGCGGTCGCGACCGCGTTGTCGCGACGTTATCTGCCTTGTCACCAGCCCCGATTCTAAGTCTGGTTACGTTCTTATTTCGACTTGTGTCAATACCCTGATAGACAGCGTTTTCGCGCTCTCGCGCCGTCTTCCACAGGTCCTGGTAGCAATGGTAGACGTCGCTGTCATCGATCGACATCACCTCATTACCAGAAATCTTTATCATAGTCTTCTTGACGATGGCGCGACCCAGGTTCTGAACGACGGTTCGATCCGTGTCCGTCGACGTTAGCGAAATAGTGAAAGCGAGGCGAACAGTACCCGGCATAATGACGTCGCTAGCTCCGAGGTTGGGGAAGCGGACTAAGAGCTGCTGGTTCTGGTCGATCGTCGATGGGTTGTTCGTAATAACGACACTCTGTCTCACACCTTTTGCCCTGAGGGGCTCACGCAGTCTGCGATATGGATTGAGTTTGCGACCGTATTGACTCGAAGACATAATCTATTAAACCTGTATGGTTTTGTCTTTAATATAATAATAATTATTAAAGATGGCTGGTCTCGATATTGGCATGGACGAATTCAATCTCGATACGGTTGACCGAGACGATTACCTCGATGATGATGATGATTACCTCGACGACGTTGACGAAACGACCTTCATAGACACCCCACCCGAGAAGAATCCGTTTCCCGGGTGGGCATCCGGGAATACACATTTGTTTGATACAGACACACCTTTACATACGTGGTTACCCGAGAACAAATGTTTGTTTGAGACACCCGAGAAGATTTTGTTTCAACCCGGGAATACACGTTTGTTTGACACACCCGAGAAGTATAAGGCACATTTCTTTGACACACCCGAGAAGTATCGGGGTAATTCACCTTTACATATGTGGGAGGCCCCACCCGAAACTCCGGCATGGGCGGGCGGTGCCGAGATTCCTGCGGGGATCTCCAAGGGTGAGCTGGCTCCTCTCAGGGAAACGGATTCTCTGGTAAAACGGTGGGAGAGTGAGGTGTCTAAACACGGCATCAAGGCCACGTTGGAGTTCCGCAGCACTAAGAGGGGAGACCTGTGGGTTAAATGGGGCAAGAACTGGAAGTTGCTGACGTTCAAGAACGACCCGAACCGGTTCCTCGGGGCCTCTTCAGTGAGCCGATATGGAGCAGACCTCGCTCGAGCTCTCGGAGTGCTCGATGATCGGTCGCGGGTGCCTAAAAAAATGGTAAAAACCATGCAGGATACCGACGAAACGCTGGCGAAGACGGCCCCGCTATAGAAACGAGCGATATCAGCGAGGTCCCTCGTATAGTCACCGACGCTATTAACACGGTGGAAACCACGGTCAACAAAATAAACGGCACGAAGTATGACCCACCGTTACCTCTTCGCGAACTCCTGGGACTCAATAAGGTTCTGCAAACGGGCCGTGGTGAACTAGTTAATAACCTCTCCAAACTCACGGAGCTGGACGAACATATCGAGAAGAAGAAAGAAAACTTGGGGAAGCCCGTGGCGATAGAGAATCTACTGAGCGGATCAACAAACTCCTGCGGTCGTTGCGGGACGAAAGAGAAGCTCGCTTAGCGGCTGTCTCAATTAACCGTGAGACACTCTCTGGACAATTAAGTCATAGCCACGAATCAATCACGAGTATCCTACGCAAGGACACGACACTCGGTGAACGTCTTCGCACTCTGTTCAGAGAGAAGGGCTTCACAATAGTAACCATCCTCACAGCTTTCACCATGATTATATCGACCCTAATTCTATCTATATCGTCTCTAGTTCTATCTATCACAGGTGGTTCGGCACCAGCACCCACGCCAGCACCAGCGCCAGCGCCAGCACCAGCTCCATCTGGTGGAGCCAAAGAATGGATAAAAAAACAACTAAAAGCCCTCGCCAATCTCCTGGCTAAATTAGCAGGAAAGTTGGCTGCCGCGCTGCCTGGGTTGATCGGGGGTCTCCTCTCCTTCTTGCTATCTATGTTATCAAAAACGGCCGGATGGCTCGCCGATAATGTTTGGGCTCTAATCGTGGCAATCACCGGTCTCCTACTTTTAGCCTCCCGAGAGTTCCTAAATCCAAAGCACAAATAGTCCGGCCGCCACGAGGGCTACGACGAACCCTAATTTCTCCTCCTCGTGGGTTGTGGCACTATTTGCCCCTGTTCCAATCCAATCGCGTTCAACAGTGTTGAGGGGGGAACTTGCTGGTCCTATTGCAGAGGGTGAAACAGGAGCGGAACTCGGTGGAACACTGGGTTCGAATGAACTTGATGGGGGGCCCAATTCGTGAATTGGCGGTTTTATGAAATCGGTTCCACTGTCGGGAGTGCGCTTGATGATATCCGCGTTCACGTTCCCGTTGTGGCCGATTTTTTGATTGACGGTGGCGATTACGATCTGATTATTGTAACCGTCAACCGGGTCGTCTCGTAGTATCATATCGCTCGGTGCCATATAAAGACCTATTCCGAATACGTAGTCTACCGGGGTGCTGGCATTCTGCAAAACGTCTTGATACTGCTCGATCGCCTTCTCCAGGTCCACCTTAGCTGAGATGGCGTCCTCTACGAGTGCCAAGAATTGTTTTTGCGCGTCAAACGCCGTTCCCGTGCCTAGTATAGAACTGCGAGTTTGCTTCTGCGCGCCGAGGATGGCCCAGACGTATGTCCGAATGGAGTCGTTGAGGCGAGTAACACCAGCCTGCGTGAACCCCATACCCTTATCTAACATAAATGTACCCCACACATCCCGGACCTCAGCAGCCTGCTGTATGTAATCTATGTGAGCTCGTTTCGGAGGTAACCTCTCGCAGGATGAGACGCCACAGTGCCGACCTCCAGATACTTCCGGCCCGAAGGTCATCGTCGCGGGATCAAAATTCCCGGCGTTCAGACTGACGATGTGGTCACCCGATCGATCGTGTCTAAAATCAGTCTGCGTTCAATTCCCGGACTGGCCCCGAATGAGAACGTCCCCGAGGCCAGGAAATACTTTCTGTCTCCAGTCCGCATCTTTTGAAACGTTAAATTCGTTACACAGTCTTTCGAACGCCCTACGATCGTACGTGTTGGAAATGGGATTCCATGCGTCATCTTGAGGTAGTGGAATACCTAGTTCTTTGATAATCCTCCTAATGGTGTAATACGCGTGAAAGTTGTAGACACTTCGGAGCATGACATTCTCGGATGTCAGATGGTCTTGATGCGAAACTCCGCATCCGGCCGTTGCGCACCATACGGCGAAGTTGAGCTGATTCTGCCAAAACTGCATCGGTGTTGCTTTCCACCCGTTCACGGCCTCCATCGTAGTAATCTTGGGCAGCCTATATTGTTCAAAGATGTCGGGAAAATTGGTGGTAAAGCCACTTTTCGGTCTAACTGTTACAGTTGGGTGTACAAGGTGGTCAACAACGTCTTTTTGTGTGTATTTACCTCCGACCGCGTACTTTGCATTAGAGTTAAAGCTAAATGCTTGGGTATCCATTGAAAGATATTTATTATGTTTGCTTCTATCACTAATGTTCAAAATGGGAGTTGTGAACTTCAAAAGTCAATCGAAAACTGCTGCGGAAAACGCCGGGTAGGCCTCAGATCAATCACCTTCACGGTTGGGTGGAAAAACGTGGGGATGAACGAAGGGTTCGGCTACATGAAGGCCCCCCACCAAGTAGGTGTAAAGCTGCCCCCCGGCCTTTGGAGTTTGAGATCCCTCCAAGCTTTTGTTGCGTCGGAGCTTGATGGTAGAGCCAGCCTCACAATCTCGAAGGTTACCGGACTCGCGACCTTTACCGTCGAACCCGCCAACCAGGTAACGATCACCCCGGATTTGGCTGTGCGGCTCGGTTTTTCAAAAACATACTCCGACAATAGGGGTTGGTTTAACCCGGGCGAGCACGTCGGTGACATCCCAGTAAACTTCGTCTTCACGAAAACTCTCAGTGCACCTGGATCAATTGAACACATCGTACAACACGTTAGACGGAGCTCCCAGTACATTACTAAAAACTGTGCACGCCAGCGACTGTTTCTATGGTGAGACCCTGACCTTAGACTTCCCAACCCCCGAGATGAAAGTTTTGGAATCGGGACACATCCACGAGTTGAAGATTTCTATTCTAGATGATAAAGCGCAAGAGTTGAATAACTATTACTCGATTTCGAGCGTTCTCGAAATAACCGATTAAACATTAATATATATATACATATTAATCATGAGCATATACGGTCCAGGTGGTTCCAACTTAGAACGGGACGTTCCCGTCGCGGCCTCAGCATACGATGAAGCCGCAATGAGAAGGCTGGAGAGGGGCGTATCACAGTCCCACACAATTTTAACTAGGGCGGTTGAACAAATTAGAACATTGCAAGCTAGCAGACACGTCATAACAGTTTGGGCCGAGGAGCGGGGTTCACTAAGCGAGGGGGCCTACGAATATGCATTCGGTGCCAACGCGAGCAACAGATACGGGGGATACATCATGGCAGTGTCCGGGACGATTTTTCGAATGGCGGTCTGCTCGGTCAACTTTCGCAGACACGCCACTGCCGAAGTCCGAGTGAATGTCATCCTGAATGGTGTAGAACAGAATATTGGCATCACCAAGCACGCGGGGCAGAGGTCAGGGTTTACTATATTCGATGATGACACTACAATTAAAGTTTCGGCAGGTAGTGTTATTAACTTTGTTACAAAAATTGCCGACCAATCGGCCTCCTCCACTATTGTTACGCTGTTAATACAACTTGATTTATGATGAATGATGAGAAACTATATCCACACTTACCTTCGGGGACGGCCAACCCGGCATCCTTTAGGATGACCAGGATCATCGAGATACAACATATTCTACAACACGAGGGAGAGACGCGGACGGGTTATGCGAAGAAATATAGGCGGTCGGTCAATATATTAGAGGGGGTGAGCACCGCGTTAGCCTCAGCATCCGTTATAAGTGGGGTGGGAAGTGTGTCTTTATTGTCAACAGTTGTCGCTGCACCAGTCGCGGCGGCCTTGAGTGCTGTAGCGGCGGGGGCGGGACTGTTTTGCATGACGACCAGACTCGTGGGCCGAAAACTAGAGGCCAAGAGTCGAAAGCACGATCGAATAGCGGTTCTCGCAAGATCTAAGAAAAACAGTATCGACGTTATCGTGTTGAAAGCGATAGCCGACAACGATATATCAGATAGCGAGTTCAAAATGGTCGTCAAAGAGATGGCCAGATACCAGGAGTTAAAGGGTACGATCCGGTCCAAGGCTCGACCACAAATTCTCGCGGATGAAGATATAAAAAAACTCGTTATTGAGGGGAGGGCCGACGAGAGAAAAAATCTCCTCTCCCGTCTCGGGACGTGATATGCTTATTCGCGTGTCTGCATCAACAGCAGGATATTCCTCCACCATACATTCCAGCTGTTCCGACGGCCCCTCCATACGGAACATAAATAATAATTTAGGGCCCCGTTACGACACCCACTGACCACCATACATTTCTATAACCGCGTATCTATATACTTTGTGGTTTTTATTTGTTTTCTTATATTAATTAACTTTATAATTTTCTTAAAATTAATTAATAATAATTTTTACAAAACTAATTATCAAATGAATATAATAACGAACCATCCCGGAAATTCGTGAACCTTGCTAAGTGTTAATTATTATAATTTGCACACCATTTTTATGTTGTATAGGAAAGTGATGAGTATATATACGTTTGAAAGCCTTACAACAATTGGTCTCATCTCGTGTGTGCCATGTTGTTGATCCGGTATGACGTCCGTCTCGTCTGTTTAATGGAAGCAGTCTCTAAATGTGTGTGTGAATTGGTGATGGAATTGTACAGCTCAAAGGTGCTGGCCTAAAAGATTTCTACCTAAGAGCTTGCAATTACATCACAAAATAGGCTCGCCTTACTTCGTCGGTTTCTCTGAATTGAGGAATTGGCAATGGGGTTAAAGGTGACCCGTAAAATGAGACTGTGAGCCAACAGATGCGTGGGCTTAAGAAAGGTCCCAACACCCCAGTGGCTGGGTGCCGGCTAAGAAATCTGCCCAGTCGCTGGGGGTGTGTGCACGAGTGGAGGCTTTTGCTATTTTTTTTTAATTTTTACAAATTATTAATAATTTTTCAATATCGTAGAAATAAATTAGCTATAGTGGAGGAGGAAAATGCCGTGTTGAAAAATAAATATTAGGTATTTATGACAACGAGACAAAAATAAATCCTTTTTATTAGTATAGTTTTATCTGTTCAATTGGACATTAAATGAACATGAGGTATTTATGACACCAATATGACAACGAGACGAAAACAAATCCTTTTTATTAGTATAGTTTTATCTGTTCAATTGGACCTCTTTTCAACTTATGTATTTATGACACCAATTGTCACGTTTTTGCTGTCGGGTGACAATTTCCTTGTTAACCAATTTTGGAGTTTTTCGGGGGGCGGTGGAGTAGTATATAGGGTGGGAAAATGATACCACCGTTAGGTGGTATCATTTTGGCTCCCTATATACTACTAACCACTTCACTGATTTTGTAAGGCAATTGCGTTGAAGTTTTTTTTATTATTATCATCAAGGCTGCCAGCGAGGGGATTGACTATGCCCTTGTCATTTTTACTGCGCTATATTGTGTTATTACGTGACAAAAGCCGATTTTATGTAATAATGCACTTGCCTTCATACATACATATCACTGCGATGTGGAGATGTAGGGGTGACGGTAAGTGGCTGAGTGAACCGACCGTGTGAACGTCGTGGGATATTGATGAGACTCCATTTGTGGCACCAACACATAACTGGGGAATTCCTTCTTCACACCTCCAGCGTTATTATCCGTAGTCTCTGCTACTGCTGATCAGCTCTGGAGGCCGTTTCACTAACCTTCGTACAACTAAATGTTCATAAATGCAAAATTATGATAGTCTGAAAATTTCACATTAATAATGTTTTCTTGTAAACAATTATTGGATTTACATTTATTGAGCATAGGCTGCATATGCAGCCGATGCTCAATAAATGTAAATCCATCAATTGAAATTTCTAGACGATCCTAAATTTGCACTTACGAACATTTTAGTCGTACAAAGTTTAGTGGAACAGCTACTGGCCCCTGGTCTGTGGACGTTGTGTACTCCTCGCTATACTTCCATGTGCATTTGGACAAATGACTCGTTTGGATCAATCTTATGTCACATGGAATTAAAGTGAAGCCACACAGACATTTGATGGCTCTCGCACATAACCCGAACAGGCGAACATATAGGGTCATCTCATGTCCTTGTATTCATGTTTTACATAATTGTTTCATCAATTTCGTTTGCTTCTTGAAAATGTATCTCACGTTTATTAACTTCTCTGATTGATATATGTTATTGAGAGAAGTTGCTAAATGCAAGATAATATTTGACTGCATGTATTTCTTATATATACATGTAACGCCCTGGATTATATAGCTGGCCATAAATTGACTCCCATAAAACATTTATTTACGATTAATGGTGCGTAATTCTGTTAGTTTGCAATAATCATGTTTACTGTTGTGTAGTTCTAGCGTGAGTAATTATACCTTCTTACATTAATTGATTTTGTGGGCTCGTGAAGCGGCCATAACTGTATTAAATACAAGTAACGCGCCAACAGTGGATATTGATTGACAGGACAGATCCTACGAAAGCACCAAATAATCTTCTATCAATTTCATTTAGGAGTCTCGATGGAAACTGTCTGCAGAAACATTTATGATCAGTTTAGCATTGAAGCAGCCAGTAGCCGATTTTCATAAAAATTGCAAAGTATACTTATCTAGCAAAGTATAGTTTGAGGGAGTAATCATTTATTTTTCCAGAAATGCATTATTTCATATAGAACTAACGACCGCATATATTTGATGATTAAAAGTATGCAGAATTATTATACTGAATGTATTACATTATCACAGCCAAAATGGCTGTGATAATGTAATAAATTCAGTATAATAAAAATTAATAAATTTCTTCTTAAATTAAAAAGTTCTCCCTCAAAGTATACTTTGCTAGATAAGTATGCTTTGCAATTTTAGTGAAATAGGCTACAGGTATTACACTGCTTGCTCTTGTGACACGTGTCATTTTTGTTGGAAGTATATGAACCATTTCACCCAGACGGTTCAAATGAGTCGTATCAAATATACACTTCAATTGAGAAATGAAGAAAATAGAAACGGTATGCCCCACCATGATAGTGGAGGGGGCATTTAGTGTTACCCTTGTTTTCAATACCTGTGAATGGGTGATGGGTATCACGCAAGAAATGTGTTACTTCTTACCATGGGCAACAGTGGGCATTCAGGCCCCTGGGGCCCGTTTCACTAAACTTCTTACCACTAAAATGTTCGTAAGTGCAAATTTAAGATCGTCTGTAAATTTCAAATTATGGATTTACATTTATTGAGCATAGGCTGCATATGCAGCCTATGCTCAATAAATGTAAATCCAATAATTATTTACAAGAAAGCAATGTTAATATGAAATTTACAGACTATCATAATTTTGCACTTACGAACATTTTAGTCGTACGAAGTTTAGTGAAACGACCCCCTGGTCGGTCCCCCAGGATCAGCAACTGAAATGTCTGATATCTTATACAGACCTCCAGATAAATTTTGTATCTAAAGTGTATTATTATACCCCTGTATTTAAAATTAAATGCATATAATTTTCATTTACAAATGTACTATTGATGTTCTGCCTTATTAAATAGGGAACAAATGTTAATATAAAACAAAAATTACATTACGGGTAAATTAAAATTAAAAAATTCACTTATTTGAGCTGCAAGAAGCAAACACTGTTTGATTTTTGCAGCTCAACTAAGTTAATTTTCAACTTTATTACAGTATTTTTTCACTACTCCATTTGAAAATCAATGCGTATTTTCACATTAATAATCAATGTTTATTCTGCTAAAATATATGCGTAAAATACGCCAATACGTCCCTTATCTGGAGCTCTGTGTTATAGTGATTATTAGGGCCCTGCCGAAAATGGGCAGTGCCCAATAGGTTTGTCCCTGTCCGTCTGTCTGTCCGTTTATTTTTTGAAAGTTTTTGTAAGAGTTTCTCTAATTACCTATAATTTCTGTTTGCCTTCAGCTAATATCCAATCATATTGCACACATGCATTACAAAGTAACTATACATCATTCCACATTAATACAATTACCCTCGCTACTGATCGTACGTCTGTTCGTCTGTTCGTCTGTCTGTTTATTTATATGACAGTTTTTGTAACAGTTTCTCAAATCACCTATAATTTCTGTTTGTCTTCAGCTAATATCTTCATATTGCACACATGCATTACTTAGTAACTTACATCGTTCCACATTAATACAATTACCCTCGCTACTGATCGTACGTTTGTGTTTATTTATTTGAAAGTTTTTGTAACAGTTTCTCAAATCACCTATAATTTCTGTTTGCCTTCAGCTAATATCTTCATAATACACACCAGCATTACTTAGTAACGATACATCCTTATAAAAAATAACCTCACTACTGATCGTACGTCCGTCTGTCTGTTTATTTATTTGAAAGTTTTTGTAACAGTTTCTCCAATAGGGGCCTAAGTGCGTTGAGAGACCACATTTTTGAAAATTTCTCCCTCAAAGTATACTTTGCTAGATAAGTATACTTTGCAATGTTGGTGAAATCGGCTACTGATGTGACTTGAAACTGCGTTCCCATCTCTGTATGACCTTAGCTGATGCAGAGCACTAAACCCATTCACTTTCACTTTCTACATGATCAAATCCATATTTGTCCTGTAAACTATGAATGTTCACATGATGACAACCATCTTTGTTCTGTGTGTTGCAGGTGCGGCATATGCGTATGAGGAAGAGACGTCAAGTGACAGTGATGACGAGGTACTGCAGCGGTTCCGGTCCTCCATGGAGCAGGGCGTGAAGCACTCCTCGAGTCGGTACAGCCAGCTCGACACCGCCAGTCCCACGGTGAAGGGGGACACCAGCCGCCCCGACACCGGCAGCCCCACGGTGAGGGGGGACACCAGCCGCCCCGACACTGGCAGCCCCACTGTGAAACGGGGCTCCATCCAGCATGACACAGCTGTCACAGTGAAACGTGACTTAACTAAGGAGTCTATTCGGAGTCGCTCCAGCAGTGGTAAGACTACAGACCTTATATAGTCTCGCTATTGTGAGCTGAGGTATCAGGGCAGGCTTTGGTACCATTATCTGTGATATCTCTGGCACTGTTCTTGACACACATGAGACATATGGATTTTGTGCCTTCGAGCATCTGCGTAATTTCATGAAATACGTTTACAAAATTTACAATATTTTCCATAAATGGCGTCAAAAGTTGACAAAATTATATTCCACATGAATTTTGATAATTTTGTCAACTTTTGACTTAATTTATGAAAAATGCAGATGTCCGAAGGTGCAAATTCGCATGGCCTAAACCTAACCCAGGTGCAATACAACGGTACTTGCAATGTATACATTTCTGGCAGCCATGTTCAGAGATTATCATGGATCTCTTGTAAAAGTATTAATGAGCCCTAAACTCAATGCCCAACCAATCACAGTGTGTCCGCCTGTTTACCATGTGATGTTGCCCTGTAACTATCATCAGTGTACGCTTCCAGTGCCGTCTACAGGGAAGATGCCCGACAGTGTGACCATCACAGACGAACAACAACATTCCAGCCCAATCGTGGAGAAGCTCATAGACACGGACTCGCCCCAGCACGTGTCCGTGCCGTCCAGCCCGTCTATAAAGGGCAGTACCATCACGGGGCTGGACAGACGGGGGTCGGGGGCCGACTCCCCGCTCACAGCCTCCATCACCACGGACTCCACACAGGTTGCCGAGACCATCCAGACGTACGAGAACCGCGCCTTCGATGGCGTGTCCGCGTCCGAAAGTGAACATGCAACTGATGTAAGTCTCAGGTGTTTGGAGCCTAAATGATTCAGTATTTGAAGCATTCAACTCAGGACCAGGGGGCCGTTTCACTCAACTTCGTATGGCTAAAATGTTTGTAAGTGCAAATTTTGGATCGTCTGGCAATTTAAATTGATGGATTTAAATTTAAAATATAAATGTAAATCCAATAATTGTTTGCAAGAAAACATTGTTAATGTGAAATTTATCATAATTTTGCACTTACAAACATTTTAGTCGTACGAAGTTTAGTGAAACGGGCTCCTGGTGGTCAGGCTTTTGTTTCTCGGCAGTCATTGGTCATTTTTCATGTTCATTGGAGCAAGACACTTTCATCCTAGCTAAGCCCTTTCAGATGGAGGAATTGAGATCCTGTGATTTCACAAACTGGAGATATCTTTGAAGTCATTTCTTTCACAGTAAGTGGCAGCCATTTATCAGATTTCAGGATATATAAGACGGTATATGGTCGAAAATGATCACGGTAATGAAAGTTGATTTAATCTTTTATTTGGTAATCCTTAATACAATCTGAAATGAATATGCCTGGTCCAGAAATTGTGTATTGAGTGTATTGATTACATTTTTTATAAAGCAAAATAACAATATTCGAAGCCATGTTTTATTTTAACTGATGCTGGTATTGGTTTAGACTATTTGGAAGCAAGTTTTGTACATCATAGTATGAAGCTGGTATTGAGGTTTGTGTGCGCATTTCTGTGCTGGATCAAAATAATGGCCTTCACCTGTACAAGGGATTAGTTGATGATTCCTACAGTCTTCCTATCCTTCAGATGTTGGTCGACCAATGAATCATTTTTGAATCCAGATATGCATTTCTAGTTAATACTGGATATGGCATTATTTTATCAGTCGGTATGTCGGTATGCCACTGCAAAGTTTTTTAGCATTCACTTTTGTTTTAAACTCCTACACCTGTACAGGAGCACCTGTTTGACGTGAGTGGCACTCCGTGTTTGTAGGAGCACCTGTTTGACGTGAGTGACACTCCGTCTTTGTAGGAGCACCTGTTTGACGTGAGTGACACTCCGTGTTTGTAGGAGCACCTGTTTGACGTGAGTGACACTCTGTGTTTGTAGGAGCACCTGTTTGAACGTGAGTGACACTCCGTGTTTGTAGGAGCACCTGTTTGACGTGAGTGACACTCCGTGTTTGTAGGAGCACCTGTTTGACGTGAGTGACACTCCGTGTTTGTAGGAGCACCTGTTTGACGTGAGTGACACTCCGTGTTTGTAGGAGCACCTGTTTGACGTGAGTGACACTCCGTGTTTGTAGGAGCACCCGTTTGACGTGAGTGACACTCTGTGTTTGTAGGAGCACCCGTTTGACGTGAGTGATACTCCGTGTTTGTAGGAGCACCCGTTTGACGTGAGTGGCACTAGGATTGTAGGAGCACCTGTTTGTAGGAGCACCTGTTTGACGTGAGCGACACTCCGTGTTTGTAGGAGCACCTGTTTGTAGGAGCACCTATTTGACATGAGCGACATTCCGTGTTTCTAGGAGCAGCTGTTTGACATGAGCGACATTCCGTGTTTGTAGGATCACCTGTTTGACGTGAGCGACACTCCATGTTTGTAGGAGCACCTATTTGACTTGAGCGACATTCCGTGTTTGTAGGAGCACCTGTTTGACGTGAGCGACTCTCCGTGTTTGTAGGAGCACCTATTTGACATGAGCGACATTCCATGTTTCTAGGAGCAGCTGTTTGACATGAGCGACATTCCGTGTTTGTAGGAGCACCTGTCAGGGTTCGCACGCGTCAGTGAAAAATCAGGGGAAAATCAGGGAAATTCAAGGTCAGGGAAATGTCAGGGAATTTTGATTTTTGTCAGGGAAATTTGAAATTTTAGCAAATGTCAGGGAAATGTCAGGGAAATTTGAAATCCCAAGATCTGTGATTTGTTTGTAAACCTGCAGATATATGGCTAATAATGTTGACCTTAAATTGCTGCTGGATGTGGTGAATATGTGTTAAATTAATAGTAAGATGAAAGGTTATAGTTTATTGTCGCGCCTGCTTTAGCAGAAGTCGCGACTATAGTCACAGATTTTTCCGTCGTCCAAAATGTCAAAAAGTTATGCAAGCTTCGTCATCATGGTATAACTTTAATATTACTTGACGGATTGCTTCAATATTTGGACACTTGATATATGTTAACATTCAGAACACATTGTGCCCCCATTAACATGACCTTGGCCTTTTGTACCTTCACATTAATGCGGAAACACTTTTCTGCGTCAAAAAGTTTGTACAACTTTCTTCATCATCGTATAACATTAATATTACTTGATGGGTTGCTTCAATATTTGGACACTTGATACATGTGAGCATTTGGAACACACTCATGCCACCATTAACATGACCTAGACCGTTTTGACCTTCACATGGTTGTGAAAACTGACAGCCTTCTCATGTTACTCACTTTGTTGCATTCAAATTCATACCTTTTATTATGCCCCTGTGACAAGTCAGGGGACATTACTTTTTCGTTGTTAATTATCTTAATGCTTCGCTAATTATTAACCAAATTGCTTATATCTCTGTAACAACACCATGTTCAGCATTTCCTTCAATAAAAAAATATAAATGTATACTAACTGGCCATAATAGAAGAATGAAAATTGCATAAACTTAACTGTTTTGTTAATCCTTCTTTTGCTGAGAAATTCAGTTCAGTTCCGTGATTATATTTTAAGGCGGGAATTGGCTCTAGGACCTTCTATACCTGTATGCTGAGAAACTGAAATGACTTTGGTTTATAACTTTAAGGACCAACTATATACCTGATCATCGTTTGATTCAAAGATAGTTGCTTCGTAAATGTGATGGAATATATGTATAACATATATGTAAACACTGCCTTGTAACTGTATAGGCACATGGGGTGGCCAAGTCGGCCATCTTCGTGTGTTTCAGCCATCAGCCAGTTTCACCCGTCCTGCCGTTTGACAAGGAACTAAAAATGTGAAGTAGAACATATGATATATTGTAGTTAATCACATGTAGAAAAGCCAGGAGAACGGACTACTATCAACTATATTACAACAAACTGTAAAATATGTCAGTTTTCTGGACAGGTTTGTTCCTGTGTTTTTAACAACATGAACCACCATTTTAAATAGCTTCATACACAGAAAATCGCACAGTGTTTTACTTTAACCTGGCAAACCACACAGCACATACCACATATACCCACTACTGTACTCTGTTATTAGCTATCAAATCCAGTGACATGTAAGCAGTTACCTGAGTGTATTGTCCCTGGTGTCTAGTCACTTACTATGCGCGTAAATATGGCTTTACCTATGGGTAACGTGTACAGTAACATAGGCTGTGCATCAGATTGGAAAGTTTACACTTTGAAATTTATTTTGAGATTGATGGGAGAAATGCTCAGATATTTCGTATTTTTTATAGTTTGCTTGCTGGTGCAATATTTATAGCTTGCCGTTGTCATATCTGTCTATTATGTATTGCACCAAATATTATTTGGTTTACTGTCGTATTATTTGCTGTATGTGTCAAACACACAAAGTGGTGAAACTGTACAATGGCTTGATTATAGAAAAATGGAGGAGATGGCAACTCAATGCTCCATATAGGATACAGTAACAAGACAATATTCACATATGTTATATTCATATATCACATCACTCTTATGAAGCAATTATCATTGAAGTCAAGTGTATCTATCTATTACCTAGTACCTTAATGGCAACTAAAGTGCAATTGTTACATGATAAGTTTTAAATATCCTGAACTTGATACATTTGTTAAGTAAAACAATGTATACATACCATATTATTTTGTTTCTGTAAGTACATGTATGTTTACCTTTGATGGTAATGATGTTACATGTGTGAAACAAACTTAGATACATGCGACATGAGATAGAATCACATGTTATTCTTTCTGAAGAAAAGTTAGACATAAATTTAAGTACATGGAATTCCTGTTTTTTATTCTTCACATGTAGCCAACGATGGTGTCAGGCGCAGATACAGGGGGGGGGATACAGGGGGAGGAGGGGTCCGAAAGTCCTCCAACTATTTGAGTATTGTAGATTTTCTTCATTTTTTCCGTTTTTGCCGGAGAGGGGGGGGGGGATCCGGATCCCCCCATCCCCCCCACCTCCCCCCCCCCCCCCCCCCCCCCCCCCCCCCCCCCCCCCCCCCCCCCCCTGCTCCCGGCAAAAAATGAAGAAAATCTACAATACTCGAATAGTTGGAGGACTTTTTTCGTGGCCTAGGTGTCAGAAAATCGCATCTGCGGCGATCTGGCATTTAAGAATTTCGCGCTCGCGGAAGTCGGCTAAGACGATTTGTACAGACACCCCCCTCCTGCAATTATTTCTGTATCCGCGCCTGCGTGTACATGTTTTCACAAAATTAACAAAATATATGTACATCTAAAAAGGTGATTAGGGTTGACTGAAGGGGAGGATATGAAGGCCAACATTAATTTAGACTTCACATGTTGTTTTAAGGCTTTGATCTTGCAGCAATTAATACCACACATTTAATCACATCGCTCAACGTCGCTCATTTTTTGTCAGGGAAAAATGGCATTTTGTCAGGGAAATGTCAGGGAAATGTCAGGGAATTTTATATCAGCTTCTGTGTGGGAACCCTGCCTGTTTGACATGAGCGACACTCCGTGTTTATAGGAGCACCTATGACCATGAGCGACATTCCGTTTGTCTATGAGCGACACTCCGTTTGTTTATAGGAGCACCTATTTGACATGAGCGACATTCCGTGTTTCTAGGAGCACCTGTTTGACTTGAGCGACATTCCGTGTTTGTAGGAGCACCTGTTTGATGTGAGCGACACTCCATGTTTGTAGGAGCACCTGTTTGTAGGAGCACCTGTTTGACATGAGCAACATTCCGTGTTTGTAGGAGCACCTGTTTGACGTGAGCGACACTCCGTGTTTGTAGGAGCACCTGTTTGACATGAGTGACACTCCGTGTTTGTAGGAGCACCTGTTTGACGTGAGTGACACTCCATGTTTATAGGAGCACATGTTTGACATGAGTGACACTCCATGTTTATAGGAGCACATGTTTGACATGAGTGACACTCCGTGTTTGTAGGAGCACCTGTTTGACGTGAGTGACACTCCGTGTTTGTAGGAGCACCTGTTTGACATGAGTGACACTCCGTGTTTGTAGGAGCACATGTTTGACATGAGTGGCAATCCATGTTTGTAGGAGCACCTGTTTGACGTGAGCGACACTCCGTGTTTGTAGGAGCACATGTTTGACATGAGCGACATTCCGTGTTTCTAGGAGCACCTGTTTGACATGAGCGACATTCCGTGTTTGTAGGAGCACCTGTTTGACATGAGTGACAATCCATGTTTGTAGGAGCACCTGTTTGACGTGAGTGACACTACATGTTTGTAGGAGCACCTGTTTGACATGAGTGACACTCCGTGTTTGTAGGAGCACCTGTTTGACATGAGCGACTTCCGTGTTTGTAGGAGCACCTGTTTGACGTGAGCGACACTCCGTGTTTGTAGGAGCACCTGTTTGACATGAGTGACAATCCATGTTTGTAGGAGCACCTGTTTGACGTGAGTGACACTACATGTTTGTAGGAGCACCTGTTTGACATGAGTGACACTCCGTGTTTGTAGGAGCACCTGTTTAACATGAGCGACAATCCATGTTTCTAGGAGCAGCTGTTTGACGTGAGTGACACTCCATGTTTATAGGAGCACATGTTTGACGTGAGTGACCTGCAGCATGAGGCACCCCTCATCTCCAAGTGTGGCAGCCTGGAGGTGACGTTCGCGTACGACAGTGTGCGGGCACGGATGGAGGTGACGATCCACCAGGCCCAGGAGATCCCTGCGAAGGAGCGTGGTGGCGCAAACAACACCCAGGTCCGCCTCCTGCTCCTGCCCACGAAGAAACAGCGGCACAAAACGAAGGTGCGGCAGGGAGACAATCCAACGTTCAACGAGACCCTCGTGTTCAACAAAGTATCGGCAGGTGAGACACGAACAGACTCGCTTAATATTTATAGGTTATTTGATTTGTATGTGGATATATGCACGTGTTCCGCAGCGTGCCATATTGCGCGACTTTAGGAGCACAATATCGTTGCGCAGATGAACGAGTGGCATATATCCACATACAAATCAAATGACCTTTTTATTATTTACTATATATAACTATTTTACGAGGTGATATGTAGTTCCGGTGTAAACAAATATATTCCCCCCAGAATATTTCCCCCCCCCGGGGGCAGAATGTTTCGCCGAATATTCTCCCCCCAGGCGAATAATCTCCCCCTCATTACGAATATTTCGGGGGGTAGAATGTTCGCCGTAATATTTTGCCCTCCACCCGGAATATCACCCCCCCCCCCCCATTTTTCCTGGCTTTTATTACTGTTACTGTGGGGGGGATAATATTCGGCGAATAATTTGCCCTCCGCCAAACCCTCTGTGATATGTGTGTGATGTAGAGGAGAGGCGTGGGGATAATATTCGGCCAATATTTGGCCCCCCTGACGCCGAGTCAGCCAAACCCTCTGTGATATGAGTGTGATGTAGAGGAGAGGGGGGGGGGGGGTATAATATTCGGCGAATATTTTGCCCCCCGTCGCCCAGTCAGCCAAAAAAACCCCTCTGTGATATGGAGTGTGGATGTTAAGGAGAGGTGGGGGGGATAATATCGGGGAGAATAATTTGCCTCCCGCCCCCCCCCAGTCAGCCAAACCGTCAAGGCCAAGCCCCCCTCTGTGATATGAGAGTTTGATGTAGAAAGGAGAGGTGGGGGGGATAATATTCGGGCGAATAAATTTGCCCCCCTCCGCCCCCTGTTTCAGCCACCTTCTCGGGGGGGTTTGAATATTTGTGTGTGATGTGAGGAGAGGGTTGGGGGGATAATATTCGGCGAAATAATTTGCCCCCCCCGCCCCCCCAGTCAGCCAAACCTCTGTGATATGAGTGTGGTGTAGAGGAGAGGTGGGGGGGGAGGGGGGGAATTTTTATAGGTTCGATGAATTTTCCCCCCGCCCCCTGCCCCCCCGCCCCCCGCCCCCCGCCCCCCCCAGTCAGCCACAGTCAAAGTGATGATGAGTGTGGTGTAGAGGAGAGGTTGGTGGGGGGGATAATATTCGGCGAATAATTTGCCCCCTGCCCCCCAGTCCAGCCAAACCCTCTTGATATGAGTTGTGTAGAGGAGAGGTGGGGGATAATTATTAAAGGCGAATAATTTGCCCCCCGCCCCCCGGGTCAGCCAAACATCTTGGTGATATGATGTGGGTGTAGAGGAGAGGTGGGGGGGATAATATTTGGTGGGAATAATTTGCCCCCCGCCCCCCAGTCAGCCAAACCGTCTGTGATAGGAGTGTTTGTAGAGAGAGTGGTGGGGGGGATAATATTCGGCGAATAATTTGCCCCCCGCCCCCCGTCAGCCAAACCGTCTGTGATATAGTGTGGTGTAGAGGAGAGGTGGGGGGGATAAATTCGGCGACCGAAAATAATTTGCCCCCCGCCCCCCGGTCCAGCCAAACAGTCTGTATATGAGTGTGGTTGTAAGGAGAGGTGGGGGGGATATATGTGGTGTAGAGGTGTGGGGGATATTTGGCGAATATCCCCGCCCCCCAGTCAGCCAAACCCTCTGTGATAAATGAGTGTTGTGTAGAGGAGAGGTGGGGGGATAATATTCGCGAATAATTTTGCCC
Organism: Conchocele bisecta; assembly: GCA_029237695.1. Classification (NCBI taxonomy): domain Eukaryota; kingdom Metazoa; phylum Mollusca; class Bivalvia; order Lucinida; family Thyasiridae; genus Conchocele; species Conchocele bisecta. The sequence continues at coordinate 2,289,039 of CM055269.1, read as the reverse complement.
CCCGCCCCCCAGTCAGCCAAACCGTCTGTGAATATGAGTGGTGTAGTGGAGAGGTGGGGGGATAATATTCGGCGAATATTTGCCCCCCGCCCCACGGTCAGCCAAACCGTCTGTGATATGAGTATGGTGTAGAGGAGAGGTGGGGGGATAATATTTGGCGAATAATTTGCCCCCCCTCCCCCCTCTCCTTCATCAGACTCATATTCGTGTGGAGGGGAAAATAATCGGCGAATATTTTCCCCCCCGGGGGGGAAAATATTCTGGGGGGGGAGAATATTCTGTGACACCGGCACTGACCAATATGAACTCACGAGACGTCAATATGGATTGATGGTTTACGTCCGTTGTATTTCAATGGGAAATGAAAGTACATGTATGTATATAATAAAATGTGATATATGCCCCAAGTTTGATGGAATCTTGTAGTAAAAATATATAATACCTGCCCGCTGCATTGTTTGACAACTAGTCTTTGTATTAGCCAGGATATTGCTAGCCTGATTTCAAATGCATATCAGGCTACATGCTTTCTGATAGATGATCAGCAGCTCTACCCGAGAGAGCTTCATTTGTGATAGTTTTAAAAAAATGCAAACTTTAATTTATGATGATTTTAAACAAGCATTAGAGCACTTATAATATGAATGCTTTTGTTGTCACAGATATAGGTGTTAGTGTGTGTTTCTCAATGTGGGCGGTACCTAGAGTAGCCGTGGAAAACTCTAAACATCGTACGACTAAAATGTTTGTAAGTGAAAATTTAGGATCGTCTGGAAATTTCAATTGATGGATTTACATTTATTGAACAATAATGCTCAATAAATGCAAATCCAATAAGAAAACGTTAATGTGAAATTTACCGACTATCACAATTTTGCACTTACAAATATTTTAGTTGTACGAAGTTCAGTGAAACGCCCTTGATGACTATCATACGATCTCACATACTGCCCCCAGTTGATGATCAAACCCAGGCTGCACTGCCGACTGGTATTTATTACTGACACATGACGTATCTGCAGAGGAGGTGATGGCGATGGGGCTGCGGTTCCGGCTGTACGGCACAGAGAGGATGCGGCGGCAGCGGATGATCGGCGAGAGTATTATTGGGTTCGCGTCCCTGAACCTGGACATCCCGTCTACCCACTGGGTCATATTGGAGCCCCGCAGTAACCTCAGTGTGAGTGCAATAATGTGAAACCTGTGGCTGTCACTAGAGAATTGGGTCTTATGACATTTGTGTGAAGTGTAGATCCAGATCGGCCAGTACATCTGCGCAGTCTAATCTGGCTCTGCACTGTTTGTCATTCAGTCAGTGAAATAGATATCTTGCTGTTAATAACCAGTATAGATTCTTACAAGGCTACAGGAATGCAATATCTTCTGGAGCTATACATGTGGCTGTCACTGGAGAAATGGGGCTTATGGAATTTGTGACCAGTGTAGTTCCTGATCAAATTTCACACTGTCGTAGTCTGATAACGATATATATTCCTTGTTAGATGCATGACAAGTGTTTTATTGATTGAAGGGCGAACAGTGCAGATCCTGATCAGACTGCGGATACACAGGCTGATCTGGATCTACAGTGTTCGCGGAACCCATAAGCCCCATTTCTCCAGTCACAGCCACATATAATTACAGTGCGACCCCGTTAGTACACGGAAGTCCGGCGACATACAACCTTCCGTGTTGCTTATCCGAACCGTGCTATATCCGTTCTCGCCCAAGACGCATCATAATGTCAACAAAAAATACATGTACACTGTACACTGCGAATGAACGATGTCGCCAATGCCTATAATATGCCATAAGTTTTCACTGTTATCTTCGCATATAATAAATATATTGAATCCAAGAATTGTTAACGTCATGTTTTATTTATTCACCATGTTCATGTAGAATGTAGATCTACGCAGGTCCGTGCAATCCATTATTGTAAACGCGTGTAGAAAAAAGTGTAGTAATGATGACCCAATGACCGATATCCTGTTCCATCAGCAGCAACATCACGGACAAGCTCGTGCGTTGCCATCTGTGTTTACTCATATGGTGAGCACAGGTGGAAGACACGGACCTATGACACCAAAATAAATGCCTATTAAAAAAAATCCCATTATCCCACCCACCTGGTATCGTACTGTACATGACGTTAATAATAGAACGAGATCAAGTGGGTGGGGTAATGGATATTTTTGTAATGGTCATTTTCTTTTGTGTCACACATCCGACTATTCCACCTGTGGGTTTGAGTACAGACCTGTCTAGACATGTTTTGCCAGACGTGTTATAATATTGCACCAGTTCATGAGGTAATCAGGCTTATCACGCGAGATTTTCGACGAAGATGAATCTGATAATAGTGTACATTTTCTGTAAACGATATCGAATGTTGAAGAATATTAAATTAGTAATTATTACGCATTTGCTCTGAAAATGTTATCAACTTTCCGATATATTAGCAGATATTTGTAGATATTATACTACTGACAATTATGAGTAAACACAACATACTGTTGTTCAGTCACATACTAGTAAATCAAGATGTACATTGTTCACACCTATCAATATTCATGAAGGATTGATATGATATTTGCATGGTAAATAACGACACGATATGCATGCTATTGGAGGGTGAAGGCCGCATACACAAATATATGAGTTGTCGTTGTGCGTGCGGTCCGCATCCAACCAATACAGGCACACCCATACTACGATGTCTAACTTACGAGAAACTGTATAATAACTTATGTATTAAGTGGCATACATACTCTCACCACCAACTTTCGATTTCGCTATCTGATGAGAGTGTGTCCCACTACAATTCACCGTGTATTCATCCTGACATGCCCTGTCTCGTTCTCCATATTCCTGGAGACTGAGACACACAGGGATGTGCGGGTCTTTTTTGCAATCGAATATACTTGCAACCCGTTTTCATATGCTTGTATATTTAATTGTAAAATGTTTGACGTAGCATTAAATTTTACCAAATCTAACTCCTATAAACTCGTAGATGAGTTTCAAGAATTGGAATTATTGTCAAACTATGTTTAAAACAAATTGTTCTGATTCGGATCCAAGCTTACTGACCACGTTCCTTTACATATAATACTTGATGAATTTCTCCCAGTCAATACTCGCTACTGATAAATACCATCAAGCCGAATCATTGCAAAATATATAGATGTTGACTATTTAACTAAATTTGCCTGCAAACAAGTTCGCTGATAAATTAGACCGAGTACAGTACTTCCACATAACTCTCGCCATGCTGTTGTTGTTGTTCATAATAAATTATGCTTGTACATGTATGCACTCATATACCACTAAGTGGTCTGAGATCATTGCCAAATAAAGGATATGTTCTGTTCTGTTCTGTTCAGCAGAAAATAGTCAAATCATTCTGGGCGAAAATCTCAGTTACCGTATATAATAAAGTTGATTATCTCATGCACTGGCTCTATTATGACTAGCGAAACGAAACAAGGCCAATTTGTTTGTGTACATGCGCAGGGGGCGTGGGCAGTGCTGTAAGAATTTAGTTAATCTGGGTCGAGTTAATCTGCGCGACTGATACGCGATCTCCGATTGGTCAGCCTTTACACCTAATTAATATTCCACCAATGGTGAGCGCGAACGCATGCCGGAAAAATGAAATCGAGCACATAACAATTAGCACTGCTTTGTTACTGGTCTTACTGATCTTATTCCCAGTTTGCTCGGATTAATTTACGAAATGTGCAAACGTGATCAGCTGCACATTCACATCGGTGAGATAATAGGAGGCTATGCGCCCATAAAAAAATTGTCCATTTTGGGTCTAATTTGGGAAAGAATCGCAAATTTAACACGATTTCTGACAATAGTCGTGTTACAAATTTAACACGATTTTGATATACAAATAGGAAAAAAATTCGGGAGCCAAGGCACAACCGTGTACTAACCGAATTCGTGTTATAGTGAAGCGTGTACTAACGGGGTCGCACTGTATGTCATAAGCCCCGCTTCTGTCACGGCCACGTTTTAAACAGAAATGTTCCCTAGGTAGACATGCAGAAACTAACGCACTGGCCATTGATTGCATGGTATACCTACAATGGTTGTTCCAGAGCCCACACATTCACACAACGTGCCCTCTCTAAGTCAAACACCACATATACGGCACACAAAAACAAGAAAAATCACCCCTATTTAATTCTCTGATAACTATCATCACTGTTAATGTTGAAAGTGTTAATATAGTTGTATAGTCGCAGTAAGCTAAATATAAATGTAAATGCTTGGATTTAACGATGGCACTGGCTCGATGACCTTGTATGTTGTCTCCCAAGAAGGGGAGAAAGGAAGGAGGTGGATACAGGGGAAACAAGCCCCAGGGGGCCTAGCTCTTATTAGAATAGTCCCCTCTGGTTCTTTAATGTGCCCAGACTCTCCTTCAAATCTGATACACGGGACCGCCTTTTTTTAAAGTCCCCATCCGAAAGGACTAGTAGAGCAGGAAATACAAAGTATCTCAGAAATACAGACGCCCTGGAACTGAACCTTGAATCGAACCCGGGTCGCCAGTGTCGCAGTCCGACGGTGTTACCCCTCGGCCACGGTTTACTATTTCGCAGTAAACCTGTCGTGTTGATATTTATGCCCGCGGTATACGAAGTGTTCATAGTTTGGAGGGGTACATAGTTTTTGTATTTCCATCTGGTCCGTCCGTCCATAAGATTTGCTTTAACGTGTTTGTCGGTAGGTCGAGGCGGAGGCTGCTCACTTGCTCTAGTTTTATCGAAGGACATTTATGTAATTTTATGCTGCAATTAGTGGTGGGTATATTTGGCTATACATGACTATTACAGCAGGGAGACTCGATGGGAGACGTGTCGAGTCTGTCGCGGAGTGATAGTGCATCGTCCACCCAATCCCTCCAACACGGGGGCATGCCCGAACTACTGCTGGGTCTCACGTACAACGGCACGACCGGCCGTCTTCAGTGCGAGGTTATTAAGGGCAGTAACTTCCGCAACATGGCCATGGGCCGCGCCCCAGGTATGCAGCATAGCTATATTGCCAAACTTCATCTTATACTGCTTATGTAGGCAGTGTTTAACCTGTTATATTAAGATGCACCATTTTACAAACAGAACATTTAAAATATCTGCTTTTTCTCTCATCAGAAGTATATATTGTGACCACCATTTGAACTGAGATGGTTCAAATGAGTGGTCACAACATATACTTTCATTGAGAAATATTATAGCATATAATAATAGCAATATTATATTTTCCACTGATTGTTCATAACCAATAGTTTCATGAAGACAGATGGTAAGTAAACAGTTATAGTAACTGAGAAATATTTCATTATAATGGTGTCGCAAAATCTTGTAGGTTAGAAAACGTGTAGGAATTCAATGGTTTGCCGAGGAATTCCTACCATGTCCGAGCCTAGTCTGATCAACTTGCTACCTGTAATTTCGAGAATACCAGGCTAGTGTCATTTGGTATCACATTTATTCAGGCAAAGCGTAACAATTTCCAGGCCTACCATTTCCGCGCCAAGCCTGATTAACATGACACCAAAATACACTAGCATGGTATTCTATTTGTCAGGTAACGTTTTATGCTAGGTCAAAGATAACAAGATTTTCATTGAAAATAATGTGGTAACTCCTGTTGAGCATGATTCCACCTAATTACATGTAATTTATTGTTGCTAAGCAAACAGAGCAAAAACATACATGTAGTGACAAACTTGAATATGAATTAATGTAACAATTTGCTTTGGGAAACACCTACCTATTAAATATTTGGACACAATTGGCTTTGGGAAACCCCTATTAAATATTTGGACACAATTGGCTTTGGGAAACCCCTATTAAATATTTGCACACAATTGGCTTTGGGAAACCCCTATTAAATATTTGGACACAATTGGCTTTGGGAAACCCCTATTAAATATTTGGACACAATTGGCTTTGGGAAACCCCTATATTTGGACACAATTTGCTTTGGGAAACCCCTATTAAATATTTGGACACAATTGGCTTTGGGAAACCCCTATTAAATATTTGGACACAATTTGCTTTGGGAAACCCCTATTAAATAGGGGTTTCCCAAAGCAAATTGCATCCAAATACATTGATATTGTGATTAGTACTGCTATACTAACCCTAAATACTGGCATGTTCACTGTTGTTTTTCCAAATAAATGGTGTCCACATATTTAGAGTTATTATGGTCTGCTTCATGTCGTATGTTCTCCTACTCTATTGTTCCAGACACGTATGTGAAGCTGACGTTGATGGCGCCCAACGGGTCGGAGGTGGCCCACAGCAAGACGTCGGTGCGGCGCGGCCAGCCCAACCCACTCTTCAAGGAGACGTTCATGTTCCAGGTGGCGCTCTTCCAGCTTGCTGACGTCACACTAATGGTCTCCGTCTACAACAAGAAGTCCATGAAGAAAAAGGAGATGATTGGCTGGTTCTCACTGGGTAAGAACATTTTAGACAGTTTGATGTTCATGACAAAGTGGAAGGGTAATTCATAAGTACTGCTTATTCTCTTTATCTCGATATCACTTACCTCAATATACCTGCTTATCTCGATATACGTCGAAGCTCCCGGCCAAATTCCCTATATAGATCATGTATTTTACTCCTGCTAAATCGATATCGGAAACGTCGATATTTTGGTTTAGTTGAGGCGGAAATCGAGTCCCAATAGTATGTTTTCTTCATATTTGTATTCTGCTAAGTCGATGTTAAATTAAGCGCCCGGCACCACAAAGTCTGAATCAGCGAGATTATCTCGGGTAAGATTTCACACATCTATAGAATAAAAAAAAGCCACCTTTAAAATGTGTTAAAAGTTGCACAAACATAATAAGAAGCGCAAGCTGGACATGATTTGACTCGGGCCGAATTTGTTTGTGGACGACGACTCAAGGTCCGATATGGTTTGGGGACGAAATGCGTCTCTTGCATGATAAGATTGAATAACGACATCGTCAGAAGAGACGGCAAGCGTTGATATTTAGATGCAGAGCTCCAGTTAAGGTGCGTAATTTGACCAAATTTTTTTATTTCTTCATCAAAAATGGCAAGTTGGGAGTCCTTTAGAATCGTCTCATTGAGACGATTCTAAAGCACTCCCAACTTGACATTTTTGATGGAGAAATAAGAAATTTACCTCCAAATTACGCACCTTAACTGGAGCTCTGTAGATGTAATGATTATTGATTGATGTGTATTGGTTGTGTGTTGATTGATGTGTATTGGTTGTGTGTTGATTGATGTGTATTGGTTGTGTGTTGATTGATGTGTATTGGTTGTGTGTTGATTGATGTGTATTGGTTGTGTGTTGATTAATGTGTATTGGTTGTGTGTTGATTGATGTGTATTGGTTGTGTGTTGATTGATGTGTATTGGTTGTGTATTGATTGATGTGTATTGGTTGTGTGTTGCAAATAACATGCGATGAACTTTACCGGAAACTGTATCATGCATATGTCATATATTTAGTGACAATTGTGCACGTTTCATGAAAAAAGAAAGTGCGCCATTTATGAAAACCAAGACATATTTTAAAGTTGGTATTTTTTTACCTGATTCTGTTTGATTTTTCGAGAATGGTTGTTAAGTTTGGCAAATATTTATCTCTAAGTTCGGATATGTCTATATATTTAATTAGTCCGGTCAATTTTGATATAACAAGAATTAGCTGTATATGTTATTGTTCATATATGGGATTTTAAATCTTAAAAATGTGAACAATAACATACTTAGAACTAGTCAGGTTTATAATGCAGTCTCCCATCCGAGTATTGATTTTCCATTTCCTGCCGAACAGGTATAATATTAAATATGGTAACATGTAACTTATTGGGGTTAAATCTTGTAAAAATGTGAAATAAGTGGACCATGATACTGGCCAGCGATTGGCTTAGAATTCAGGTGTGAATTATAAATATAGTTACTTATGTACTGTAAGCAATTTCCAAAACATGTTTGTCTAATATGGTGAAGGAACTCTGCCTGTATGGCTTGTGGCGCAGTGATAATCTCACCTCGAGCCACTGTGCCAGTGCTACCACCGACACCTATATTGCTCATTATCACCAGAACATGAGTTGCTGGAATACACTGCTACATCATCAGTTTCCAAGTGTAACGTACATGTTACAATGCGAAAAATATTCAGTCTGGTCCGGGACCTAAACCCAGGACCTCCTGTCTATATGACAGTTGATGTACCGACCAAGCTATCCAGACCACCGACACCAACATTGCTTCCTATAGTGACTTTAATTCCTACCAGGAGACGTAGTCCAAGTGGCGGGATTTGTTCTCTATGGAGCCATCAATACTGGCCGAGTACATCTGATTGATGTAATTAAACACAATCGAGTATTGATTGACAATCCTCCTTCACAGATAAGTGCCACATCTCTCTGCTAATCAGATTATAGGGACATGTCACGGCGAAATGGTAACGTGTTTTGAAAACTGAACTTGGTGACCACGTTGCCATTTCTCCATGACATTAATAGAGGAGTTTGATCAAGTGCACTGCACTGTGCCATTCACGTTGTTACTTGCCATATAATCAGTTATATGGCCATGTCATAATGACATAACAGATTCTTGAGGCTGAAGTTGGTTTTGATAACGAGCAGTTTGGTGCGGTGATATAGCATGGGATAAATAGGTTTTCAAATTAGTTTCCGACTTATGCAGAATTTATATAACACTCTTGTAGGACAAATTATTCCTGATAACAGTTTCATTAACAGTAAAATCAGTGCAGTGAGAAACTGGGGGCCATTTCACTAAACTTTGTACAATTAAAATGTTTGTACGTGCAGATTTAGAATAGCCTGTAAATTTCAATTGATGGATTTACATTTATTGAGCATAGGCTGCATATGCAAATGTAAATCCAAAAATTGTTTACAAGAACACATGTTAATGTGAAATTACAGACTATCATAATTTTGCACTTAGGAACATTTTAATCATATGAAGGTTAGTGAAACGGCCCCCTGCTGTCTTAACCAGCTGTCTCTATTGCTTTATTACCCAGCTGTGCATGCTGCCTTAACCCAATTACACCAATTAAAATAATTTGTTTGGGTCTAAAGTTTATGGTTTAGCTGCATATTGGCCTCGTTATCCCATTTCATGCATGATATCCTGTCACAGGTATCTAAATTGACAAACAGTTTTTTCTATTTTCTTCATTCTCAATAACCGTCTCAGCGAAATGGTTCAAATGAGTCATCACAACATATAATTATGTGCGGAAATAAGATGATTTATTCCAGTACCATTTTGAAATACCGGATTTATTTCCGCCCCAACCCCCCCCCCCCCCCCCCCCCCCCACCCCCCCACCCCCCCCCCCCCCCCCCCCCCCCCCCCCCCCCCCCCCCCCCCCCCCACCCCCCCGAACGATCTGGAAATTTGATAAAATCTGGAAATTTGATAAAGACACGAGTGCGGAGCACAAGTTTCTTGGTCAGATTTACAGATGTCAAGGCAAATAAATCCGGTATTTAAAAATGGTAATGGAATATATTGTATATTACATGCTCTTTGAGAAATGTGAAATTTGTTCTTAGACCAGTTTATAACGTTGTCAAAATTGACAATTTTGACGTTAGCGTATGAATTGTTTCTTCGCCGTAAATGATGTCAAAACGTGATTCCAATTACGCCTTGCGAACATCTAGAAGGAAATATTTCCTTCAAGGAAATGAATCCCTCCAGAATCACGGTAAATCACTAGGTAGCATGTAATATAATTAACAAAATTCTGACAAAACAATATGTACCTTAGCATGAAAAGGATTAACGGTTACCAAACCATCTAGTTTGCCTTAACAAACCGTGTATGTTGTGTTGCAGGGTTGAACAGCTCGGGAGAGGAAGAGAGTTCCCATTGGACGGACATGCGAGAGAGCAAGGGAGATAACATATGTCGCTGGCATGTGCTGCTCGAATCCTAGCCCCACATATATGGACCCTCGTGTCATTCGTAACCACTGCTCCCTGCAGACATGTTTGTGTCGGGCCGTAATACATTGATTGATTTATTAGTGTTTAACGGCCTATCAACAGCTAATGTCATTTAAGACCGGAATACGATGTTGCTGGCACATGCTGCTGGCATCCTAGTCCCCCAGTTATAGATCCATGTCACATGTAAACCATTGCACCCTCCAAACATGTTTGTGTCATGCCGTGACAAACATTGATATTTGACGGGTTCACTTGGCTGGAGTAGGGATAATAGTGTAGCTAGCGGGGCTGGCTTGTTTTCCCAGACACTTGGTGGACAAAATGGACCAAACAAACAGTGGTGCCTCAGACTGTGGAATCTGGTACACTGTTCGCTATTTACCAAACTATCCTGAACTCATTACATGCACGAAAAATGAATATATTTCTCTTAATTATTCACAGAAGTATATGTTGTTACCACTCATTGGAACCATCTCTTCCAGACGGTTCCAATGAGTGGTCACAACATATACTTTTGAGACAAAGTAATAAAAATAGCAAATTATTTAAAAAAAAATCATACCCAGTATAGGTATATTCAGCATGAACTTGGTTATTCTACCAGATTATGTGTAAATGTACAGGATGATCAGGATCCTCAACGTCCTGTGGTCCTCTGTCTGCCACTGGCCCAGCTGTTACAGTACAACCAGCCCACTTGTGTCGCGGCCAAGTTTCCGTTGCTAACGTGACAACCAACCCATGTGTTCCCATGTACAAAATATACCTTCACCACTCACTATAACCATCTTGAGGGATTTATAGTTCCCCATTCCATTCCATCCGTTCCTTCGTGATTTTGTACACTCATAACACTTGTATTTACCCAATATCTCTCACCCAAGCCTTTGGATGGCAACTTAATATAATGGATTGATGTACCATAACTTTACCCTGTACACATAAATGACCACAAGTGAAGCAGCCGACCGGTCTCATGTATTCTCCTGTCTCTGGAGCTGATATTAGATGCCATTGAACCCCGGTCTGTTACCCATGTATAATGAGGTAAAATATCAGTTATCCATGTACGAGGTAAAATATCAGTTACCCACGTACGAGGTAACATTAGATTCCATTGAACCCCAGTAAATTACCCACGTATGAGGTAAAATATCAGTTACCCACGTACGAGGTAACATTAGATTCCATTGAACCCCAGTAAATTACCCACGTATGAGGTAAAATATCAGTTACCTGTGTACGAGGTCACATTAGATTCCATTGAAACCCAGTAAGTTACCCACATATGAGGTAAAATATCAGTTACCCGTGTACGAGGTCACATTAGATTCCATTGAACCCCAGTCAGTTATACTACCCACGAATACAACATTGAAACAGCGCTGTTTTGTCCTGCTTAGTGTTTCCTAGCCTTGCCTGATAAACTTGATATCAAGAGACACTAGCCTGGTATTCTCATGTAGAGACAAATTACCACAGAGAATATTTTTACTACAGTACTGGAACTCCTTTGTTATCGAATTAACTCTTTGCATGCTGGAAAACATGTAGGTTATAAATGGTTACAAAATAATAGGCCAATTCATTATATTTGTTTTATTTCTCCCTGTAAATGTCATGAATATGTCTTGTAATTTCATTAGAATCGAGTCCAGAGGACCCAATTCTAATGAAATTCAAAGACATATTTACAGCGAGAAATCATAAGAAATTTCCAAATTTGTTGGCTGTTATTTATCACAGCTTGGACGCAAAGAGTTACATTGTTCAGTTAGTGCAAATGGTAACAAATGCACTGTTCACAAATGTAAGGTTTGATTCTGACCGAGGCAGTACCGGTGTCACAGGAAATTCTCCCCCCTTATCCGGGGGGGATATTTCCAGGCTCGACCCTAGGAAAGTCTCCCCCCACCCTGGAAAGTCTCCCCCCACCCAAAAGTTTGTGTTTGAATGCTACAAAGCAGAATTATTTCCCACCAAACATGTGCACATAGGCACAATGTATGTCATTTGGTAGTATAAGAAAGGGGAACATAAAAAATCACCTCCCTCACATCCCACCCCAATCTACCATATGCATAGTGTAAGTCCCTTGATAGACACGAATATCACAAGATTGGGGAAGATTTCTGATCAAATGAAAATGTTGGTGTAGAAGAGTTAGCATGTGACACATATTGGCGGGGGGGGGGGGGAGATTTTCCTAGGAAATTTCCATCCCCCCCCCCCCCCCAACCATCTACCATATGCATAGCGGATGTGAATGTCTCTTTGTAGACAAGAATACCCCCCCCTCCCTCATGATGAAATAATGTATGTTGGTGTAGAACAGATAGCATTTGGCATGTATTGAGGGAGGGGGAGGGGGATTTTCCTAGGAAATATCCCCCCCAACCATCTACCGTATGCATAGAGGATGTGAATGTCTCTTTGTAGACAAGAATATCCCCCCTCCCTCATGATGAAATAATGTATGTTGGTGTAGAACAGATAGCATTTGGCATGTATTGGAGAGTTTTCCTAGGAAATTCCCCCCCCCCCCAACCATCTACGATGTGATGTCTCCTTTGTACAGAATAAATCCCCCCCCCTCCCCCCCCCCCCATGATTAAAAATATTTGGTGTGAACCAGAGATTTGGCATGTATGGGGGGAGGGGGGGGGGGGGAAATTTTCCTAGGAAATTCCCCCCCCCCCCCCCAACCATGCAATGCATGCGGATGTGAATGTCTCTTTGTAGACAAGAATAACCCCCCCTCCCTCATGATGAAATAATGTATGTTGGTGTAGAACATATAGCATTTGGCATGTATTGAGGGAGGGGGGTGGGAGATTTTCCTAGGAAACATCCCCCCCAACCATCTACCATATGCATAGCGGATGTGAATGTCTCTTTGTAGACAAGAATAACCCACGATTGGGGGAGTATTTCTGATGAAATAATGTATGTTGGTGTAGAACAGATAGCATTTGGCATGTATTGAGGGAGGGGGGGAGGGGGAGATTTTCCTAGGAAATTCCCCCCCCCCCCTGCCAACCATCTACCATATGCATAGCGTATGTGAATGTCTCTTTGTAGACAAGAATATTCCCCCTCCCTCATGATGAAATAATGTATGTTGGTGTAGAACAGATAGCATTTGGCATGTATTGAGGGAGGGGGGAGATTTTCCTAGGAAATTAACCCCCCCCCAACCATCTACCATATGCATAGCGGATGTGAATGTCTCTTTGTAGACAAGAATACACCCATCGTGATGAAACTAGAAATGGACGCTTGTCAACAAGCGCATGTGTATCCCCCTCCCCAGATACACAAGTAGTTTGAAAAAAGGGTGTTCGAGTTATGTTCCGGAGACAAAATCAGTGACGGAATAAATAAAGGGAGATAACTAAACAATTAGTGATGCAAGAGTTGTCATTCTTGCGTGACACACCTTTAGGGTCGTGGTCTATGCATGTGTGAAGTTTCATGAAAATATTCCAAAGGGTGTTCGAGTTATGCTCCGGACACGAAATCAGTGTACGAAACAACAAAGGAAGATAACTAAGAAATTAACGACGCAAGAGTTGTCATTCTTACGTGCGACACTCCTTTGGGTCGTCTTCTATGCATGTGTGAAGTTTAATAAACTAGAAAATGTGTTCATAGAACACGGATGTCCCACATATCGCTTTGATAATAAATGAGGCCAAATTCCAAGTCAAAATTTTCTTTTACCTGAGCGTTAAAGTTTTTGAAGCACCAAGTATGTGACCTTGACCCTGGCTTGGCGGACAGGACGAACGTGGATTTGGCACAGGGCGGTAGAGGACCATTAGAGCAATGCATATATGAAATATGAAGCTGATCCGTCCGAAAGAAAACAGAAATTATGATATTTACTGAGCGTTAAAGTTTTTGAACGCACAAAGTTATGATGATCTTACCCTGGGCTTGGCGGGGCAGGACGAACGTGGATTTGGCACAGGGCGGTAGAGGACCATTAGAGCAACGCGTATATGAAATATGAAATTGATCCGTGAATGGAAAGAAAATTTATAAGATATTTACTGAGCGTAAATGTTTTTGAAGCACAAGTATGTGGACCTTGACCCTGGGCTTGGCGGGGGCGAAAGGACGACGTGGATTTGGCACGAGGGCGGTAGAGGACCATTAGAGCAATGCATATATGAAAGTATGAAAGCTGATCCGTGAAAGCACAAGTATATGATATTTACCTGAGCGTTAAAGTTTTTGAAGCACAAAGTATGTGATCTTAACTACTGGCTAAGCACGAACGGAGAACGTGGATTTGGCCACAGGGCGGTAGAAAGGACCATGGAAAGAGCAACGCGATATTTTTGATAGTAAATGACCTTCCTGTGAACGTGGAAAGCATTTATAAGATACTTTATCCTGAGCTGACTTAAAGTTTTTGAAGCACAGTATGTGACTTGACTGGCTTGGCGGGGGCAGGACGAACGTGGATTTGGCACAGGGCGGTAGAGGACCATTAGAGCAATGCGTATATGAAATATGAAGATGATCCATGAAAGAAAACAGAAATTATAATCGTGGGCTGTTCTTGTCTACAAAGAGGCGTCCATATCCACTATGCATATGGTAGATGGTGGCGAGGGGGGATATTTCCTAGGAAAATCCCCCCCCCCCCCCTCACCCCCCTCCCACCAATACATGCCACATGCTTGCTGTTCTACACAGATATACTGTTTTTATTTTCTAGACCCACCCCCACCATGTGCTATACATTTATACCAATCATATGCAGCTATGGTAGAGATTTAACCTAGAGAACTCTCTACCAGCCAACATACATAATAGTTATGGTACGGTAATGGGGGAATTATTGCATATACCGGTAAATAGAATCTACTGCCCCACCACCACTATATTGTCTATGTATAGATATTATACTAAATTGGAGAGCTCTTTTATAGAAAATACTGCCTCGCCTATTCACATACTTCTCCACAAGCAGACATACATTATGACCATGTTAGTTGGGTATACATGTAGGGATATTACGTCCTCTGTTACCAACAGACTGGTTCTAGCATGTGCATTTTGTATGCTCCTGAGCACAATATCAACAATGTATATGAAAATACATTAAAAGTTTTGTGGACAGTGTCTGTGAAGGTGGTGATGGGGGGAGGGGGGGGGCGAATTTCCAGGCGGGAGGGAATATTTCCTAGGCTTAAGCCTGGAAATCTTCCCCCCTGTGGGGGGAAGATTTCCAGGGGGAGTAGATTTCCTGTTACACCGGTACTTTAGATGGTATGGTGGCCACTAAATCGGCTAAGTGGATTTTCTCCGAGTACTCCAACTAAAAGGACAACCCTTACACCTCTATCTGTGCCAACAAGAGCATTCATATATGTGGCTGTGACTGGAGAAATGAGGCTTATGGGTTTTGCGAGCAGTGTAGATCCAGATCAGCCTGTGCATCCACACAGTCTGATCAGGATCTGCACTGTTTGTCATACCGTCAATGAGACACTGCCATGCTTCAAACAATATAGATCATTATCAGGCCACAGGAGTGTGCTGTTTGAGCAGGAGCTACACTGGTCAGAAATCCCATAAGCCCCATTTCTCCAGTCACAGCCATATATGCGCGCTAGTGCTAGTTAAGTTTGTAATCATTTTTAAATATATCCATAATAACCAAGTATAATAACCATCTAGAAATAATGGCAGGACTTATGCTGCTGTATTCCAAGATAGCCATGGTATTAGTTGTCACCTATCCACGTGCTTCATACATCAAATCATTCCAGGCTGATTTCCTTTCTCACTGGTTTCAATTGTGAACACGTGTAACAATACACAATAATTCTCATTGCTGCATAAAATTCAGTTTAAAGGTACATACCCAGTGGACTGGGTATGTATTACCCACCATAGGCACAAAATGTTCTTTATAGGAATTAAATAAGTGTATAATTGTGTCGCTATTCCACCACTTCTAAAGAGTATAATCATTTAGTAATATTTATTTTACTGATAGTGACGCGCGTTAGTATCAGGCATGGTATTTTTTAATAATATTTTCGACAGATTATAATGATAATTGCACATCAAATAAATACAGAGTATAAATAGTAATGTCTGTTGACATTTTAAGGAAACACGGTTATCACCCCTGATATCAGTGTGGAACGTTACGTCTGATATAAAATGTATAATAATGCCAATGACTACGTGGGGTAATGGTGAATGAATGTTTATTTTGCCAGAAAATGTCTCGGATGATGTCTCTGATGTAAAGAACATTTTGTGCCTAGTGAGTGGGCATGTACCTTTAATTATTAAGCATCATACTACACTAGAGTAATAATTATGCAGATGGTACTGCTAAAGAAAACATGTTAGTGATCAGTACAGCTTCAATATATGATGGTATGCTTATGCAATAAATCAAATATAATATTTGTTTACTAGTAGTTTTAATATTTTTTATTAAACTCATTGTCTGATTTCAATGAAAGTTGACATACCCTTGATTCTTATGAATTAGTAGTTCAATAAATATCATATTAACTCGCATGTATTTGTTGGTAATCAATGCCGAACAGTATTGTCTCGTCTTGATCAATCGCCTTTTTCAGACCTAAACATCAACTGAAAAGAAATTGATATTGATTTAGAATCAAGACTGAATTGACTACCAATGAGGTAAGGTTTCAGTCGCAGTGAGCAGGGGGGCATTTCACTAAACTTTGTACAACTAAAATGTTCGTAAGTGCAAATTTATGATCATCTGGAATTTCAATTGATGGATTTACATTTATTGAATGTAGGCTGCTATATGCAGCCTACGTTCAATAAATGTAAATCCAATAATTGTTTACACATTGTGAAATTTACAAATCATAATTTGGCACTTACAACATTTTAGTTGTACGAAGTTCAGTGAAACGGCCCCCAGGTGGTGAGTTTCCCAGTACGCTAGCTCCAATATTATAGTCGCCGTGTACGTTCATATAGTAAGTGCATGTGTTATCCTCTCACCGATAGGCAGGAGGGGATATATCAATAGTCCATGCACGTATGTGCGTTACTAAAATCTTTCATTTCTTAATAACTTACATAGCACTTCACCGATGTTAATAGTATTTGACCACAATTTTGTGTCATTGGATAGTGCTTTGTTTCACACACACCCCACATGTAAACACTCAATGTCAAGGTCACTGAGGACTTTTGTTCATTCATGTTATTATCGAGGCTGCCAGCAAGGGGATTGATTTGCTTAGTGATAACGATGCCCTTGTTTTGATTTGTGAATAGATTCTATTTACAGTTGTCAATAAACTATGATAAACTGACATGTTGTTGGTGGTCACTCGCGATCCAATCCAGATATATTGTACTGTAATAACCCAAATATTCAGACACCATTTATTCTGGAAAACATAAATATATGGTTTCCCACAACAATGAATGGCCCAAGATGTAGGGTTAGTATGGTTCTACTGGCTTATTACAATAATGTATTTGGATACAATTTGTTTTGGAAATAGGGATTTCCCAAAACAAATTGTGTCCTTTCGAGTAACCTTGACCTATTGGTAGTGGGTGAGTTTGTTTGTTTATTGGTGTTTAACGGCCTATCAACAGCTAAGGTCATTTATTATGCATTAAAATGACAATTTCCATGGATGGGACTCCTGGTGTTGCTACGACATGATTAATAATTTCATGTACCAGCCACCTGCCACAGACCAGTGGCATCGTTGAAGCCATTTGATGTGTCTAATTTATATAGCAGGCACTCGTAATCTTTAGAACTGGTGCAATAGTGACACAATTATACACTTATTTAATTTCTGTCTAGCCAGTACATCTACATGTAGCTGGATATATATGGGGTGCCATTTTGGAATTTAATAGCACTTCGTGATATCACTTCAAATACATGATATCACCTATTCGAATGGATGATATCACCTATTTGAAGTGATGATATCACCTATTCGAATGGGTGATATCACCTATTCGACACTGAAATGGTGATATCATGCATTCAAACTGGTGATATCATCACTTCAAATGGATGATATCACCTATTTGAATGGATGATATCACCTATTTGAATGGGTGATATCACCTATTTGATTTGAAGTGATGATATCATCCATTCGAATAGGTGATATCCTCACTTCACATGTCATTCAAGTGACCTTGACCTACTTTTTCGAAATATAGGTCATGTCCATCAAACTGGACGTACAATCAAACTTCGCATATCTCCTTGTAAGTTAGTTGGATGGTCCCCAAACTTTATCAGTAGCTTCTTTACATTGCCAGGTCATTTGGTAACCTGGACTCGAAATATAAGGTAATATAATGTCTGTCAAAATTTTGGATGTACGTCTTTTCATATTTTAGTCTGATCAGTAGTTTGCATAGCCATCCTGGGTCATTCAGGTGGCCTTGTTTGTTTGTTTCTTTATTAGTGTTTAATGGCCTATCAACAGCTAAGGTCATGTAAGGCCGCGCAAACGGGTTCAATCCCATTTTAACCTGCTGCATTGGGGGGAAAATCCCAAAATCAGAACGGAATATTTACATCGAGAACAAATATATTCAGCCCTGAAATTAGAATAACCTGACCTGGTGCCAGGTCCATACCACACCAAGTCACTTGGCCTCTTCCCCAAATAGGATTACGAATATCGTAATACTCACATAAGGGGTATAACCAGATTCAACTGTCACATACAAAATGCCAAAGACGTATGTGAGGGCCAAACCAGGTCTCCAGCCGGGATTCCGGTAAGTAATTACCCATCGCATTCTCCCACCTGCCACCCACTCAGGTGGCCTTGACCTACTTGCCTTGAAATATAGGTCGCGTCCATCAACAATTGGAAGCACGTCCAAATTTTGCATATTTCCTCATACGTTATTTGGATATATGTTAATGTTCATTAGTAGCTTCCTCACATCGATAGCTATCCACCCTGGGTCATTCGAGTAACCTTGACCTATTGGTAGTGGGCGAGACACTCCCTGACAATAAGCCTTGTTTTCGGATAATGGGCTCCACCGGTGATCACAATTACATCCAGGGTGTATGTGTATCTCTGCAGCCAAAACTTGGATGGACTTTAAATGTCATATGCTTGTCTATAGAAACCAAGTTAGACCGCTACACACAACAATTGTCGTATGATGTTGCTTTTATATCTTGCCTTATTTCTCAATAAAAACATGGTTTGACAGCACTTTAGAATCATTTCCAATGGAAATGATTCTGAAGTGCTGTCGAAGCATGTAAATTATTCTAAAGTGCTGTCAAAGCATGTTTTTGATGATAAAAATGGAAAATAAAAAATAAACAGCAGACGACAAAAGATAAGATAGCGGTGTAAGGGTTAATGTGACAAGAAAATACATAAGTTTTTTTATCGTTCAAAGCTACCTCACTCGTGCACAATGGTGCAATTATCAGTATTTGGCTTGATTGATTGATTGATACATTGCGGTCTACATCCATACAACAGCATGGTCATATACTAACAGATGAATGTTTAACTAAAGGTTGAACCATGCTCAAGATTTGTGGATGCATAAACAGATCTAGGGCTGCACTCATCCCAGTCAATAACCCCACGACTCTGTTGGCTGGTATCATTGCCGACGTGGATTGACATAGCGGGTAAATAAAATGGACTTGTTACAAACATTCAATAAAACAACATCAATATAAAAGCATGTGTATACAGCAAGGCTTGGCATGTAATACATTTTAACATACACTACTAACAGGGTGCCGTTTCACTAAACTTTGTAACAATAAAATATTTGTAACTGCAAAATGATGATAGTCTGTAAATTTCACATTAACAATGTTTTCTTGTAAACAATTATTGGATTTACATTTATTGAGCATAGTCTGCTATGCTCAATAAATGTAAATCCATCAATTGAAATTTCCAGACGATCCTAAATTTGCACTTGTGAACATTTTAGTCGTACAAAGTTTAGTGAAACGGGCCACAGATCTTGTATAACTCGGTTATCAAACTTCGTTTAACTGGTTCAACTCTTTCAACACACAGACAACTAAATGTTACAGTGTAAATCCAGATGAGCCGGCTCGTAACGAACCGTCTCATCAGGATGTGCTCTATTTGGGGATACTTTCTATGCTTTTATAAAATTACCCCAGTTTTTATTAATGGAATAGCTTGTAAATTAAATAATCCGTTCCAGTTACTTAAAGGTACATGCCCACTCAGTAGGCACAAAATGTTCTTTATATCAGACATCATCTGAGACATTTTCTTGCAAAATAAACATTCATTCACCATTACCCCACACGTATTCATTTGCATTATTTACCGTTTATATCAGACGTAAATTTCCACAATGATATCGGGGGCGATGACCGTGTTTCTTATACACTTATTTAATTCCTATAAAGAACAGTTTGTGCCTACTGAGTAGGTATGTACCTTTAAGGGTGAAAGGACTAATACCATGAATTAATGCCAGGGCAACCTCAACTTTAGCATTGGTATATTTTTCAGTTTTGATATCACGTTTTACACTGAAAACAACAACGATAGTTTACGTAATATGATGACAAACTGACAAACCAACTAGCCATTATGTTTGTAACACTTTGATATTTCTGGCCCCTGGCATACATAACAAAATGGCTAAGTGTTTCAGCGACATTTCGAAGGTAACAAAGGTCAAGGTCGTGTTAATCGTGGCGCGAGTGCGACAAATGTTAATGTGATTCAAGTGTCCAAGTATTGAAGCAGTCCTTCACATAATATTGAAGATATTACATGTTGGAGAAACTCTTGCAAACTTTTTGACATAACAAAATGGCTAAAAAATGTTCACGGACGCACATACACACTGCCGTATACTTGTGAACCCACTTGCTTGTGCACCTGTAGTCTGCTTGTGTACCTGGGTGCACCAGAAAAAATGTTGCACAAGTACCTCTTGCACAAATTGATCCACAAGTATACCTGGTTGAAGACGGACAGACGGAACCTCATGAGCAGCACAATATTCCCCCCTTGCTATCGCATAGGGGGCATATATACTAGTCACAGATGCCCGTTGCTGTTCTAAGGGAAGTCACTCACGATTTGCCAAGTTCGGTAAACCAGTTACAAGACTGCTCTATAGTGGAGCAATAATGGAAAATATTTGCAATCAACAACTGATTTACTTAACCCTTACAATGCTGAATTAATTTGTGTCGTCAGCTGAATATTTTTTATTTTCAATTTTTCTCATCAAAAACTTGGTTTGGCAGCACTTTAGAATCATTTCAATGGAAATGATTCTAAAATGCTGCCAAAACATGTTTTTACTGAGAGAAAAGACAAAATATGAATTAACAGCAGATTTTCGGTTCCCGCATTCTAAGGGCTAATGGTGTTTAACAGCCTGTCAACAGCTAAGGTGATTTTAGGCCGAGTTAACAGGGTCGAATCCATATTTAACCTGCTGTGAAGGTGCAATCAACAAAACACTGAAAGAAAGCTTAGAGTTTCTCACCAATTTCTGACCAATGTTGTATATGTTAAACGATAAGTTTCACCTCGGGTACGACACAACCTTGTACAGGAACACATTCATTCCATTAATTACTACTAATGTTCAGAATGAGAAGTATGCTTAATGCTTAACTGATTTCTGTTGTACATATTGTGTCCTATGAAAGCAGGCAACAAGCTGAAAGTCAACGGTGTTCACCAAATGTTTTTGCAATACATTTTTGGGTGCATGAACATTTCTGGGTTTTTTTCTCTTATTTCTCAACAAAAGTGTAAGTTGTGACCACTCATTTTAACCGTCTCAATGAGACAGTTCAAATAATGGTCACAATATATTCTTCCAATGAGAAATAAAGAAACTATTTACAATTTTCCATCAGTAAAATGTATCCTTAGAATGTAATGGCCTAGTGAATGTTTCATTGATGGAATGACGCAGTACATACTGGCCATACTCAGCTAGGCTCAATGTTAAAGCAACACTTCCAGTAATATGAAAATTATAAAACAAACAAACATTTTTACATAAATGACAAGTTGTTAAACACTGACGGAACTTCAAGAGAAAATCAATATGCTCCGTTTACCATCACATAAGTGGCAAAAATTGTGGCTGTTTGTATTATATTTTATCTTCTTTTTCAATAAAAACCTGATTTGACAACAGTTTACAATCATTCCATTTGAAAGTATTGTAGAGAATCGTCAAAGCATGTTTTTGATGATAAACAAAATGGAAAACACAAAATACCCAGCAAACGTATATCTGTTTTTTAGAATATTACCAGTATAAATTATAACATAAGGAAATATATGATGGGCAAACAAGAGTAACACTAAATTATTAAAAGTGGGGGCATAAAAGTAAAAACATAGTAAATAATAAAGCATACCCACAGATCGTGGGCCATCGGTGGTAAATGGCAATAAGGTGGATCAAAACTAATGTGATAACTTGCACTAAAATCTTATCATTCCTTAAAATACACATGCACAATAATATTTAAAACAATAATTCCGCACCGGAAGCGGTGTCGCGCCTGTCGAGGCATTTGACCATAACATGATCATGGGCATGTGCTAAAGTAAACATCACAAAAACCGTCACAGAAGTGTATGCTTAAAACACGAAAAAGGTGAAGGTTTAAGAAACTTTTTGACATCAAAAAATGGCTAAGTGTTTCCACAATCATGTGATGGTCAAAAAGGTCAAGGTCATGTTAATGGCGACATAAGTGTGTTCCAGATGCTTACAAATATTGAAGCAATCCATCAAGTAATATTAAAATTATATCATGATGAAGAAACTTGTACAAACTTTTTGACGCAAAACAATGGTTAAGTGTTTCCGCAAAAATGTAACAAAGGTCAAGGTCATGTTAATGGCGGCATGAGTGTGTTCCCAATGCTCACATGTATCAAGTGTCCAAATATTGAAGCAATCTGTCAAGTAATATTAAAGTTATACCATGATGACGAAGCTTGTACAAACTGTACGATGCAGACAACAGAAAAAGCGGCGACTTCTGCTGAAGCAGGCGCGACAATGATCTCTTTTAGAGAAAAACAAGCGCAATACATAGATGACAAGTTTTATTAGTTTATTAGTGCTTAACGGCCTATCAACAGCTAAGGTCATGTAAGGCCGGGCAAACGGGTTCGATCCCATTTTAACCTGCTGCATTGGGGGGAAAATCCCAAAATCAGAACGGAATATTTACATCGAGAACAAATATATTCAGCCCTGAAATTAGAATAACCTGACCTGGTGCCAGGTCCATACCACACCAAGTCACTTGGCCCCTTCCCCTAAAATAGGATTACGAATATCGTAATACTCACATAAGGGGTATAACAGATTCAACTGTCCCATACAAAATGCCAAAGACATATGTGAGGGCCAAACCAGGTCTCCAGTCGGGATTCCAGTAAGGAATGAACCCCGATCGTTAAATTACCTATCGCGTGCTCCCACCTGCCCCACAGATGACAAGTATTTATACATGATGAATGGTTTAGACCACAGGTGACGGGAAAAAAAATCACATGACGGTGTATATATATATAGATATTCTATACAAGTAACAAGACTATCAGATTAGTTGTTCCCATCACCTGTGGTTTAGACTAGCACCAACACAGGAAACAGATCTATGAGTATGATACAAAATGCTGGAGGCGGTTTTCATTTTTTTTTTTTTTGCTGGGGTTGAACGGCCTATCAACAGCTAAGGTCATTTAAGGCCGGGTCAACGGGTTTAGTACTAAATCCCATATATTACCTGTACATATGGGGGGAAAATCCCAAAATCAGAACTGAATATTTACAATAAAATAACTACATATTCAGCCTTGAAATCAGAATAATCCTGATATGATGTCAGGTCTTCGCCACACCAGAATCACTTGGCCCCCTCCCAAAAGCAGTAGGATCAGTAAAAACCTTACTACTTTTATAATGGGAAATAACCCAATTCAACTCCCAGGTAACAAAAGAGATAAAAATGTACCTGAGGGCCAAACCAGGCAAATCATGATTCCTATAAGGAGGAACCCAACCGTTAATTTACGCCATCGTGTTCGCCCGACCAACCACCCACTCGCAGTTTTCATTTATAATACCCTCACCCTTTTATATATACTACTTACTACATTTATAATGGGCAATAACCCAATTCAACTCCCAGGTAACAAAAGAGCCAAAGATAAAAACGTACCTGAGGGTCAAACCAGGCAAATCGTGATTCCTATAAGGAGGAACCCCTACCGTTAATTTACGCCGTCGCGTTCACCCGACCAACCACCCACCCACTATAATGATTGGGATTAACCCTTAGAATGCATGACATGTAAATTGTCGTCAGCTGTTGTTGTATATTTTGTTTACTCTCTTAAAAGCAGGCAACAAGCTGAAAGTAAACGGTGTTCACTAAATGTTTAACCCATTACATTTGCAATACATTTTTGGGTGCATGAACATTTTTTTCCGTCTTATTTCTAAACGAAAGTGTATGTTGTGACCACACATTTTAACCGTCTCAAATAATGGTCACAATATATTCTTCCAATGAGAAATAAAGAAACTATTTACAATTTTCCATCAGTAAAATGTATCCTTAGAATGTAATGGCCTAGTGAATGTTTCATTGACGGAATGACGCAGTACATACTGGCCATACTCAGCTAGGCTCAATGTTAAAGCAACACTTCCAGTAATATGAAAATTATGAAACAAACAAACATTTTTACATAAATGACAAGTTGTTAAATACTGACGGAACTTCAAGAGAAAATCTATATGCTCCGTTTACCATCACAGAATGGCAGAAATTGTGGCTGTTATATTATATTTCACCTACTTTTTTCAATAAAAACCTGGTTTGACAACAGTTTAGAATCATTTCCATTTGAAAGTAGTGTAGAGTGTTGTCAAAGCATGTTTTTGATGATAAAAAAATGGAAAATAAAAAATACCCAGAAAACGTATATCTTTTTTTATTTAGAATATTACCAGTATAAATTATAACATAAGGAAATATATGATGGGCAAACAAGAGTAACACTAAATTATTAAAAGCATCATCGTTACAATTGTGGTGGGGCATAAAAGTAAAAACATAGTAAATAATAAAGCATACCCACAGATCGTGGGCCATCGGTGGTAAATGGCAATAAGGTGGGTCAAAACTAATGTGATAACTTGCACTAAAATCTTGTCATTCCTTAAAATACACATGCACAATAATATTTAAAACAATAATTCCGCACCCGAAGCGGTGTCGCGCCTGCCGAGGCATTTGACCATAACATGATCATGGGCATGTGCTAAAGTAAACATCACAAAAACCGAAAAAGGTGAAGGTTTAGGAAACTTTTTAACATAAAAAAATGGCTAAGTATTTCCACAATCATGTGAAGATCAAAAAGGCCAAGGTCATGTTAATGGCGACATAAGTGTGTTCCAAATGCTTACATGTATCAGGTGTCCAAATATTGAAGGAATCTATCAAGTAATATTAAAGTTATATCATGATGAAGAAACTTGTACAAACTTTTTGACGCAAAAATGGCTAAGTGTTTCCACACACATGTGAAGATAAACAAGAGTTCCGAAGGTCACAATATACGCCCGTTTTGGCAAGGCCAGCCAACAAGGGGAGAGAACTCACTGAAAACCAATAGGCTTCTTCATCTTGCCTTGCTAAACATGTATACCGAATTTGGTTACGAACGGTGAAGTAGAACTCGAGTTATTGCGTGGACAAGGATACAGAGTGCAAAAATTAAAAATGGCCGCCAAGGGTAGATAAGTCATCGTACATTTTAAGCAAT
Organism: Conchocele bisecta; assembly: GCA_029237695.1. Classification (NCBI taxonomy): domain Eukaryota; kingdom Metazoa; phylum Mollusca; class Bivalvia; order Lucinida; family Thyasiridae; genus Conchocele; species Conchocele bisecta. Next base: position 2,263,148 of record CM055269.1, on the reverse strand, counting down.
CAGTCCAGTAGTATTAAAATTATACCATGATGACGAAGCTTGTACAAACTTTATGATGCAGACGATAGAAAAAGCGGCGACTTCTGCTAAAGCAGGCGCGACAATGATCTCTTTTAGAGAAAAACAAGCGCAATACATAGATTACAAATATTTATACATGTTGAATGGTTTTGACTAGCACCAACACAGGAAACAGATCTATGAGTATGATACGAAATACTGGGGTTTAACGGCCTATCAACAGCTAAGGTCATTTAAGGCCGGGTCAATGGGTTTAGTACTAAATCCCATATATTACCTGTACATATGGGGGGAAAATCCCAAAATCAGAACCGAATATTTACAATAAAATAACTACATATTCAGCCTTGAAATCAGAATAATCCTGATCTGATGCCCGGTCCTCGCCACATCAGAATCACTTGGCCCCCTCCCAAAAGCAGTAGGATCAGTAAAAATCTTACTACTTTTATAATGGGCAATAACCCAATTCAACTTCCAGGTAACAAAAGAGATAAAAACGTACATGAGGGCCAAACCAGGCAAATCATGTTTGTTTGTTTGTTTGTTGGGGTTTAACGGCCTATCAACAGCTAAGGTCATTTAAGCCCGGGTCAATGGGTTTAGTACTAAATCCCATATATTACCTGTACAAGTACATGTACATGTTCAAGTACATGTACAAATGGGGGGGAAATCCCAGTCAGAACTGAATATTTACAATAAAAAGATATATATTCAGCCCTGAAATAAGAATAATCCTCATCTGATGCCAGGTCCTCGCCACACCAGAATCACTTGGCCCCCCTCCCAAAAGCAGTAGGATCAGTAATAATCTTACTACTTTTATAATGGGCAATAACCCAATTCAACTCCCAGGTAACAAAAGAGCCACAGATAAAAACGTACCCGAGGACCAAACCAGGCAAATCGTGATTCCTATAAGGAGGAACCCCTACCGTTAATATATGCCTTCACGTTCACCCAACCAACCACCCACCAGGCAAAGCATGATTCCTATAAGGAGGAACCCAACCGTTAATTTACGCCATCGCGGTCGCCCGACCAACCACCCACTCGCGGTTTTCATTTATAATACCCTTAACCCATTATATATAAATATTGTCATCTGCTGTTTTTTTATTTTGAACGTATTTCGCAAGAAACATCAAGACATGAAACACGTTTTGGTAGCACATGGGAATTGTCTACATTGATGACGATTCTCATGTGCTGTTAGTATTAAAACATATTTTCATCGAGGAAAATAGAAAATAAAAAATTTAATTCAGCATTGTAACGGTTAAAACATGCATCCTAATACGACTGGTAATTACAGTACATGGGGGAAGATTGTGTCCTGATTGGCAAATATAGGCCGATTCTACTGTTACAATGATTGTTTTGTTTGTTTGTTTGTTTGTTGGGGTTTAACGGCCTATCAACAGCTAAGGTCATTTAAGGCCGGGTCAATGGGTTTAGTACTAAATCCCATTACGTGTACAAATTGGCGGAAAATCCCAAAGTCAGAACTGAATATTTACAATGAAAAAACTATATATTCAGCTCTGAAATCAGAATAATCCTGATCTGATGCCAGGTCCTCGCCACACCCCTCCCAAAAGCAGTAGGATCAGTAATAATCTTACTACTTTTATAATGGGAAATAACCCAATTCAACTCCCAGGTAACGAAAAGAGCCAAAGATAAAAATGTACCTGAGGGACAAACCAGGCAAATAGTGATTCCTATAAGGAGGAACCCCTCGCTACCGTTAATTTATGCCGTCGTGTTCGCGCGCCAACCACCCATAACAATGATTGTGATTAACCCTTAGAATGTGTGACATGTAAATTGTCATCAGCTGTTGTTGTATATTTTGTTTACTCTCTTTATAAAAACATGGTTTGGCAGCACTTATGAATCATTTCCATTGGTGCTGTCAAATCGGGTTTTTGAAGAGAAAATGTGAAATAAAGGCAAACAACAAAATTTAATTCAGCATGGTAAGGGTTAATGTCTCTCCACCAGACAGTAGGTCACATGGTTTAGGCATCTCACTCAGGAATGGTTATAGTTAGGTCATGTATCAGTAGGTTCGGAGTAAAACAATGTGGATGTAAAAATAGCCGATATAATGGCTAAATGCTATGGAAATGATAAAATTGGCAGCGGCATGTTTTGGCAAAATGAGCGGATACATATCCGGGTAACAATGACTGCGGTAAATTTGTGTAGTACATAATCACATGGCACTACTGTCTGTTCCAAGTTTTTCTCCCGACGCACTTTTGGCTATTCAACACATTAAATCTAACACATATTTAAATGTAAATACTTTTTCATCAATAACAAAAATGTCACCCTTCCCAAAAAGATTCCATCAAACATTGATTTTATTGCATGGGGACTAAAATAGATTTTTTTAAATATTTTTTATTTGTTGACAGATTTTCAAAATCTAACATTGTTTTCTTATTTACTTTTAGGTTTCGGAGTCAATTTCCAAAATGTTTCGTTTTGTTTATCCTCCTGGTCAGCCTTCTTCCTTTCCGTTAAATTCATAGGAAAATAGTTTTTTCACAATAAAATCAATATTTTATGGAATTTCAACAAATAAAAAAATATGGGGAGGGCGACTTTTTTGTTATTGATGAAAAGTACTTACATTTAAATATTTTTTAGATTTAATATGTTTAATAGCCAAAAGTTTGTCGGCAGCAAAACATGGAACAGACAGTAGTGAATTATCGGGGGGCTCGCTTGGACACCAGACTCGTTATAAACAGTCTCTACGCGATCTGGTAAATCAAGCAGTTTGATTGGCCTCGACAGATAGCTCAGCCTCGACCAATCAATCTTCCTGATTGTCAGACTGCGATGGGAATGCATGATCAGCATGTATTATAACCACAGGATGACAGAGATTTAACCCTTACAATGCTGAATTAAAATTATCGTCTGCTGTTTCCATTTTTTTCGCAAGAAAAACACGTTTTGACAACACTTTAGAATCATTTCCAATGGAAATGATTCTAAAATGATGTCAAACCTTGTTTTCATTGAGAAAGAAGACACAATATAAAACAACACTCAACAGCAGACGACTATTTTCGTTTCCCCCATTCTAAGGGTTAATCACAACATTGCCTGCCGACACGCCATATAAAGGAATATAGATACCATAAGGAGGGTCCAACAAATGCCCTCGGCTACTCAATTTTGCTGCTGGGCTACCTGGGGGTCGTTTCACTAAACTTCGTACGACTAAACTGTTTGTAATTGCAAAAATATGATTGCACATTAACAAGGTTTTCTTGTAAACAATTATTGGATTTACATTTATTGAGAATAGGCTGCATATGCAGTCTATGCTCAATACATGTATTAACAATTCATCAATTGAAATTTCCAGAATATCCTAAAGTTGCACTTACGAACATTTTAGCCTTATGAAGTTTAGTGAAACAGGCCCCAGATTCTGAAATTGGTGGCCTAGTGGGCAGCGATAAATGATCTTAGCCTGAACAGTAGAATGACTGGAGTTTTAATAAAACACGAGGTTTGATTGTCAGGTTTGATTTCGTTGAATGCAAGTTGTAGTATACAAATATTGGTTATAATCATTAATATATAAAGATGTGTCTGTTGATAAATCCTGGGCTAAGAAAAATGGGGAACCACAATATTTTTAAATTTGTGAGCCCTGCTAAATAAGACAAAAAAGGTAGCAAAAAAAGATAAAAATCAAACATATTATTGAGCGTCAACTGTCAAATTCAAACACCAGCTGATGTTTATCAAGTGTGCCAACTGCAGCTGTTACACCTGTAGGACCAGCCAGCAGGAACTGAATATGTACGAGAAAACTGATGCACACAGTGGAAATTACAGGCCAGCAACCATTCTCCGTGGGACCATATAGACCAGGGGCCCGTTTCACTAAGCTTCGTACGACTAAGAAGGTCGTAAGTGCAAATTTAGGATCGTCTGGAAATTTGAATTGATGGATTTACATTTATTGAGCATAGGCTGTATATGCAGCCTATGCTCAATAAATATAAATCCAATAATTGTTTACAAGAAAATATTGCTAATGTGAAATTTACAGACTATCATAATTTTAGTCGTAAGAAGTTTAGTGAAACGGCCCCCAGTGTCCCACCTAGAATGGTCACCAGTTATAAATGCGGTACAGAACAAGGAATACCACAGGTAACTTCCCATAGAGCAACTTCTGGGGCATACTTGACGTTGGAATTGTCCAAGTTTGTTGGTTGGACGTCGCGTTGCTTAGTTTAAACTATTAAGCAACGTGACGTCAAACCAACATTCTTACATGGTTTCCGTTGTTTGCACATATGTGCAAACAAATAGCACGTGCTGCTTGCACATGGCTTTAGGCAATGCTCATTCGGGGGCCGCGCGTAATGGAAGTGCCTTCACGACGTCATTACGCGGAAGTGCCTTCATGACGTCACTACTTCACGACGTTCATGACGTTCATGACGTTCATGACGCAGCCCCGGAATATGCATACCGAAAATTATCTACGTGAATGGGACGATTTTATAGAAGTACTGAAAATGCTGAATATAATGCTCAAATTACATCAGTTTCTTGTTGGAAATGTAACAATAACGTTCAGATCATGTCCAGCCGTGTGCAAACGTTTGCTGTGGCCCGAGGGAACTGTTTGAACCCTCGGCCTGCGGCCTTGGGGTTCAAACAGTTCCCTCGGGCCACAGCAAACGTTTGCACACGGCTGGACATGATCAAACCTTATAATCTCTGCCATTTCTATCATAGTTCATGCCTCGAATAATTCTATCATTGTTCATTTCTATCATTTTTCATGCCTCGAATAATTCTATCATTGTTCATGTCCTCGAATAATTCTATCATTGTTCATTTCTATCATTGTTCATGTCCTCGAAACAATTCTATCATTGTTCATGTCCTCGAATAATTCTATCATTGTTCATTTCTATCATTGTTCATGTCCTCGAATAATTCTATCATTGTTCATGTCCTCGAATAATTCTATCATTGTTCATGTCCTCGAATAATTCTATCATTGTTCATGTCCTCGAATAATTCTATCATTGTTCATGCTCGAATAGTTCTTAAGGAAAATACTCTGGATATTCCAAGTTTGGTAACATATTTATAAGACTGGGAAGCATTTCACTAAACTTTGTACAACTAAAATGTCCATAAGTGCAAAATTAACAATGTTTTCTTATATATATATATATAGCAGCCTATGTTCAATGAATGTAAATCCATTAATTGATATTTTCAGACAATCCTAAATTTGCACTTACAAACATTGTAGTCGTAGGAAGTTTAGTGAAATGGCCCCCTGGTCATGAAACAAGTGATGAATACTGATATTTCCAACAGCGTCTATACACAATTGGAAAACTACATAAATACATGTACATGTATACACAATGAACAGGAAGCCCAACTTTTATAGGGACCTTGCAATGTTTTACCTGTACTTGAGTATCTGCCCAAATACAGCTACACATAAACACAACGTAAATGGGTCACAATCTGACAACACAGGATGGACTATCATTATGAGACACACCATGTGATTTTGTACCTATTAAGAACATGTGCGATTTTTCATGAAATATATTTACAGAAAACTGTGAAATTTTCTGTAAATTACATCGAAAGATTATGAAAATTCATAGCCAATGTGGAATAAAATTTCCACATTTGCTATGAAAATTTTATCAACTTTCGATGACATTTACGGAAATTATCGTAAAATTTGTAATTTTTTGACGTGATAGCGCTCATGTTCTTAAGTGCAAAATCACATGGCGCGTCTCATATGTGACCAGGTCTGCATGTATGGTCCATGGCCTGGTCCTACACTGTTCACCATGTGGTGGAACACCAGCCAGGGACACATACATGACAGCTACAATCAGGCTGTATTGCTCACAGTGTAGACTGATCCAGATCTACAATGGTGAATAATCAAACACGGCCGGTTTTGTCAAATCAAAGTTCAATATATAAGAAGATATTTGTTAATTTAGCATTTAAAGGGTTCAGAAACTAACACAATTGCTGCTACCTACTATTGTAGGCAATGGTATAACATTGTAATATCCCTAATGTCCACCAATACCAGATTGGAGAACTTCATCAAAATTGCAAAGTATACTTATCTAACAAAGTATACATTGTATTTTCAATTTTTTATTAATTTTTATTATACTGAATTTATTACATTATCACAGCCATTTTTGGCTGTGATAATGTAATAAATTCAGTATAATAATTATGCATACTTTGAATCATCAAATATAGGCAGTCGTTATAGTTCTACATGAAATAATGCATTTCTGGAAACATAAATGATTACTCCCTCAAAGTATACATTGCTAGATAAGTATACTTTGCAATGTTGGTGAAATAGGCTACAGATTGGAGAACATCATCAGGGCTTGCCTGCCACCAACAAATCAGATCTCAATACTTTAAATGGACTAGAAATTGTAAGCACGGCAGATTATCATGGCACAAATCCAACATACGAGGGCAACTAGCTGACCAATGGCGGTCAGACATGTGGACCAGTATAGACCTAGAGGCCGGTGTCACATCCGACATACTGCAGATGGAACAGTGAAGGGGGCATTATTTATTCAACTACCATTTTGAAATACTGGATTTATTCCCCCCCCCCCCCACCTCAGCCCCCCACCCCGAGACAGCTGGAAATCCGAGAAAGAAACGAGTGAGCACGAGTTTCTTTGTCGGATTTACAGATGTCAAGAGAACTAAATTCGGTATTTCAAAATGGTAGTGGAATAAATTGTATATTACAGGCTCTTTTAAAAATGTGAAATTTGCTCTTAGATCAGCTTATAATGTCAAAATAGAGAATTTTAACGTTAGCATATGAATTGTTTCTTCGCTGGAAATGACGTGAAAATAAATACCTCCAGAATCAGTAAATCACTGGGTAGCATGTAATATAAAATTCCAGCATAAACTAACTTCAGAGACCGTCACTATAACATAAACTAACTTCACAGACCGTGACTGTAGCATAAACTAACTTCAGAGACCGTCACTATAACATAAACTAACTTCAGAGACCGTCACTATAACATAAACTAACTTCAGAGACCGTCACTATAACACCTGTGGCCGTGATTGGAGAAATGTGGCTTATCGGTGTAGATCCAGATCAACCTGTGCATCTGCACAGTCTGATCAGGACCTGCAATGTTCGCGATTCAATCAATGAAACACCGGTCATGATTTCTTACAGGAGCTACTCTGGTAATACATGCCATAAGTTCAATTTTTCCAGTCATAGCCACATTTGAAATCTACTAGACGGAGACTGTGGGACGTTCAGCCAATAAATGCTCTTGATTTCCAACATTCAAATACAGTCTATGCTCAAACTGCTATATACATATTTGATTTGTGCGACTATCCTGGATGGTCTGGATCTACACTGGCCACAATCGGCCAACAGCGTCCAATCTGTCAGCAGATGGCTCATGTAATGCTGGACAACAGGTTGCTGTCATGTGACAGTCACATGACCACACATTATATTAATACAAATGTACATGTCCAAGTATAAAGCACCAGCTCCATTATAAATATTACACAGAAACAAAATATAAATAATATTCCCAGCTTGTGTCTGGGAGGTTCAATCACTGGCACATTATTGGCTCCAGTCATGAATAAAACCTTTCATTTCCACAAATTTGGAAACATTTTACACTCGCATCGAGTGAGTTCTAGACATTCATCTGTACATGTGGCGGTTTGTAGATAAGGAAACGGACAGCAGAGGGGCCATTATGCCGATCCACGGACAAACACAGGTGACATGTATTTATCCGTCTACCACCACACAGATACTTGGGCAATCATTCACCCCTAAGTAACTGGAATGGATTTTGATACGTTAATTTTGCAACCAATCCAATGGTTACAAAATGATTTTCAGACTAGTCCATTTATGAAAAGGGAGCGTTTTTGTTCTCAAAAATATGAAAATTGCTTGCAAGAAGTGCAGATCCTGATGAGACGGCTCGTCACGAGCCAGCTCATCTGGATCTACACAGTTTGCCAATACCACTATACAGGCCAGTGGTGTTGAAAGGGTTAAATGACTTTTATACGTCCGCTTGTCTGACATAAGGTTGGTGGGTAAAAATACATGAAACATAGGGATATAGAGGATGTTACGACTACAAGATTTCATATGATATTTATTAAACGAGTTTGCCGACTCTCATGAAATCAGTCAACTAGTTTAATTTATTATAGGAATGAATGGCCTTTTTGTGGAATTTATCGGGGTATAAACTTGGAAAAGTCGCGGGAATACTGGACGAAGGCCGGAAGGCCTTGTCCAGTATTCCCGCGACTTTTCCAAGTTTATATCCCCGATAACTTTCACAAAAGGCCATTCATTCCTTATAATTCCAGCATTTGAAATAAATTCATCAAGAAAATGTTTATTTTAACTGCGCCTCACGGTTACGGAAAGTAGTTCGGCGTGGGAGTTTACTGGGATATAAATTTTGGACAGAGACTTGCTACGGCCCAATCAAATGTTAGGGAATTGTGTAAATATTTTTGTGCTGGAATTATTTATTAAACGAGTTTGCCGAGTCTCATGAAATCAGTCAACTAGTTTAATGTATTGGTGTTTAACCGCCTATCACCAGCTAAGGTCATTTAAGGCCGGGATCAACTAGTTTAATAAATATCATATTCAATTTATTTATTTATTGCATAAGCACAGCATCATAAATTTTATATGTACTGATCACCAAAATGTTTTCTGCAGCAGTCACATTTGCCCAGTTATTATCCTAGTGTATTATGATTTTTTAATACACCATATTATTGCACAGTGGAAAACCATTATGCAATGAATGACTCCAATATCCCACCTTCTCTGAAAATACACCAAAATGAAGATTATTGCTTTTGTGGAAACTGGACCAGAGACATATTACAGAGAGATGGGAAGCTCGTTATATAAAATATTAACAAATTGCATTTACCTGGTGTGCCTTTAAAGACACTGGGACAATTTTTCACCAGCCAATCACGCTAGGTTTCATATCCCGTACCAAAAATCCCTAGCCAGACTTAACAAATCAACTAAACTTTATACAACATACTGGGATGGAACCTCAGTCGAATCTTCCTTTTCTTTAAAAACCGATAGACTAACAAGACAGCAATTATAACAAAGACCATGAACATGTACAATGTCGACTGTGACCATGAATGTGGCATGCTCCCATCATGGATTACGGCACGAGTGTGTGAATGTTTGAGAGGTTTGGCCGTCGTGGTGGTCGGTGGTCGCATATTGGCACTATCTCCAGCCCCAGGCTGCGCCCCGTCTTTGTCATCGTATGCGTACTCATCCTGACCATCATCGTCGTCATCATCGTCCTTGTAATCATCGTATTTGTAATTTTGATCACCATTATGCTCGTTGTTATCATACATTTTATTATGTTCCTTATTTGCTGCGCGTACCAGGTTTCTGGCGTTGATATGTCCTTGTGGCGATTCCACGGCGATGACTTCATGCTGCAGGGTGTCATCGGCGGCGGCGGCGGCATTAGCGTAGTCGTCGTCACCGTACCCATCGTCATCATCGTCACCGTCATCGTAATTGTCTTCCTCGTTGAATTTATTTACATCGTTATCGTTGTAATGGACACCGTTGTGTGGGAGCTGTAACTGATGGTGTGCTGGTTTCCTCTGTGCGTTACCATTGCCGGCGACGTCATATTCATCGCCATAATGCCCACCGTTGTTAGCCCCATCATCATCCCCGCCCCCATCACTATTTTCATCATCATCACCATCATCACCATCGTCGTCATAGTCACCATCATCGTCGTTGTTGTCGTACTTGTATTCATACATCTCTGTGTCTGTGTCTGCACCCTTGTTGTTCGCCGGGCGTCCCGCGACTGCCACACCAAGTTTATCACTGTCTATATCACGGTTTACTCCCAGCTCCCCCTGGTGGCCGTCAATATCCCCAGCTTCACCGTGCCCGTGGATACCCACACCCGTATCTACCTGCCGGTGGTGTGACAATAAGTCAGACTGACCGTGCTGCGATGTCTCGGGTAACTGCCCCTGCTGCCAGTGGAGCGGGGACTGGTAGGGGTGGCGACCCGGTTTGATCACTCCCAGTACATTGGGGTCGAGGGGCGGCTGTATGAACCGTCGCCCCTGGGCGATGTGGGCGGGGTTCTCCAATAGCTCCGGCGTGGTCACCATCCTCCGATGTCGCTGAGTCTGTAACTTTACATTGACATATTGATTGGAAACTTTTATTTTATTATTTAATTCACTGTTACTATTTACCAGCATTGTATGATGTTGATCAACTTTGTTTAATTTTTTTACTGCACTTATATTATTATTGATATTATTGGTATTTCCTTCCACCCTGTCCTGTACAGCTATACGATCCAGCTGACCGCGCCCCCTCCCGGCCGGCCGTAGCCTGTGGTCAGTGTCCGTGTAGCTCTGTGTGTGAGTGGAGCGGGCACGGAGGGTGTGGTTGAAGATCGCGGGGGCGTCGGGCTCACACAGATAGCGGAGGTACATGATCAACGCCCCCGTCGCCACCGCCGTCTTGTGGGACAGGCAGCCACCTGTAATACGCCATGGATGGATTGGTCTTACATCAGGGGCCCGTTTCACTAAATTTCTTACGACTAAAATGTTCGTAAGTTCAAATTTAAGATCGTCTGTAAATGTCAATTTATGGATTTACATTTATTGAGCATAGGCTGCATATGCAACCTATGCTCAATAAATGTAAATCCAATAATTATTTACAAGAAAACAGTGTTAATGTGAAATTTACAGACTATCATAATTTTGCACTTACAAACATTTTAGTTGTACGAAGTTTAGTGAAACGGCCCCCCGGTTACTGGCATATCATATTTAATGAACAAGAAACGAGGCAAAGCCACGAAGGCCAGGTTTTTTCCAAGCATAGACACTTGGATAACATAATTATACCCACTTTTTGTAGACTAGATGGCCGTGGCCTGCATGTCGCGCCTTGGGGCGAGGCATGGACACTAAAAAAATAGATATAGTAGATGGAAAAACTTTAACCAAAAAACTTTAACCGGACACACGGACGAACGGACGGACGTATGCCAAAATGCTGACGATATTGCGCTTTCCGCAAGCAGGTGTGACAATGATGATAAACACCCATGTGAAGTATCAAGGGGTATTGGTGAAGCAGTTGCAGAGATATAGTACACGAAAAAAACTTTAACAAAAAAATTCAAAGTAATTTGAACTTGACATAGGGCACAGGATCGCGCTTTCCGCAAGCAGGTGCGACAATGATGATAAACACCCATGTGAAGTATCAAGGTATTGGGTGAAGCAGTTGCAGAGATATAGTACACAAAAAAACTTTAACAAAAAATTCAAAGTAATTTGACCTTGACATTGGGCACAGGATCGCGCTTTCCGCAAGCAGGTGCAACAATGATGATAAACACCCATGTGAAGTATCAAGGTATTGGGTGAAGCAGTTGCAGAGATATAGTACACGAAAAAACTTTAACAAAAAAATTCAAAGTAATTTGACCTTGACATTGGGCACAGGATCGCGCTTTCCGCAAGCAGGTGAGACAATGATGATAAGCAGCACCCATGTGAAGTATCAAGGTATTGGGTGAAGCAGTTGCAGAGATATAGTACACGAAAAAACTTTAACAAAAAAAATCAAAGTAATTTGACCTTGACATTGGCACAGGATCGCGCTTCTTTCCGCAAGCAGGTGCAACAATGATGATAAACACCCATGTGAAGTATCAAGGTATTGGGTGAAGCAGTTGCAGAGATATGGTACACAAAAAAACTTTAACAAAAAAATTCAAAGTAATTTGACCTTGACATTGGGCACAGGATCGCGCTTTCCGCAAGCAGGTGCGACAATGATGATAAACACCCATGTGAAGTATCAAGGTATTGGGTGAAGCAGTTGCAGAGATATAGTACGAAAAAACTTTACAAAAAAATTCAAAGTAATTTGACCTTGACATTGGGCACAGGATCACGCTTTCCGCAAGCAGGTGTGACAATGATGATAAACACCCATGTGAAGTATCAAGGTATTGGGTGAAGCAGTTGCAGAGATATAGTACACGAAAAAACTTTAACAAAAAAATTCAAAGTAATTTGACCTTGACATTGGCACAGGGCCGCACGGTTTGGGGGTTAGAATGAAAATATGGATGATGAATAAACACCCATGTGAAGTTTCAAGGTAATGGGCGAAGCAGTTGCAGAGATATAGTATAACGAAAAAGTTTAACCAAAAAACTCTAACCAGACGTACGTTAAAAAGTTAACGTTGAAAATGGCTAAGTCAATTACGTAGAAATAATAGGTGAAGGTAAAAAAATGGTCACATGTTGGATAGTTGTATGTGGTAGGCACCCCTTGGTTATGAAGCTGTGAAAGTTTGGTGGTCCTAGGTGGTACAGTACCAAAGAAATAGACTTAAACACGCACACTTAACATTGTAAACGCGAAAACTTAACATTGAAAATGGCTAAGTCGACTGCGCGGAAAAAATGGGTGAAGTTAAAAAAAAAAGTAACATGTTGGACAGTGATATGTGGTGGGTACCCCTTGATTATGAAGCTGTGAAAGTTTGGTGGTCCTAGGTGGTACAGTACCAAAGAAATGGACTTAAACACGAAAACTTAACATTGTAAACGCGAAAACTTAACATTGAAAATGGCTAAGTCGACTACGCGGAAAAAAATGGGTCAAGTTAAAAAAAAAGTAACATGTTGAATAGTGATATGTGGTGGGCACCCCTTGATTATGAAGCTGTGAAAGTTTGGTGGTCCTAGGTGGTACAGTAACAAAGAAATGGACTCAAACACGAAAACTTAACATTGATTGTGGACGCCGCCCGCCGCCCGCCCGCCGCCCGCCTGCCCGCCCGGCTTTCGCCAATCCAATAGCCTGGATTTTTTTTAAAAAAACCTGGCTAATAAAACCATGGGTTGTTGCGCTTACTGTAGTATGAAAAACAGTTGGTATGTTTAAAGTGTGTGGAGTCCATAGGACTCCTCGCAAACTTTCAACAGACCAACTGTTTTTCATACTACAGTAAACGCAACTGCCCATGGTTTTATTACTTTTATTTACACTGCATTTTCAGGTAGTTTCAAAGATGTAAATAACCAAATAAGGCGTTAAAGTTAGGATTTTTGTCGCAATTCATGGAACAGCGACGATGTTGGTCAATAGTGTGACGTTATTGACAACGACGATGAACGTCATGTATTTTAATGACGTCAAACAAACTTTAACGAATCAACGTCACGTGGGGCTAATGTAATGTACTGGGATATAAACGCAATACGTTGAATGGGCGTTTCCATTATGAATGTAAGGACAGTGTAAATATTTCATAATTAACGCTTTCTCATGAGTAAATGTTAAAATTTAAACTACCAGTTATTCTAATAATCATTTCCAGGTTAAGCAGTAACAAAGTTTGTGCTGAATAACGTATATGAAAGTGGAGGCTAGTAATGGAGGCTACTAATAATAAATATCGGTATAGTATTCTTCAATCAGATAAGCAATAATGTTGTCACTAATTAATATATAAATATCCACACAGTAGATCTTGATTAGAATGTTCATTGTAAGCCGGCTCATCTGGGCCTACAATGTTTGCTAACAGTGTCATTATGATAGTTTACTGTTGAAATAATTTCAAAGAAAGTCACTCTGCCGAGTGTGGATTATATGTTCCTCCCTTGATTTAGACTAATGGACCAACACCGGTATACATATTCATGCCAATCTGACAAACTGGGTTTATTTTGTTTCTTATTTCATTTCTGATCAGTGTGGAGCGAGATATATCGTTCATGCCAAGAAATGCAAACAGAACCCATTGGCAAACCAATGTTGAGATTACCATCTTATTTTATGTTATTTGTAGGTTTTTATTGGCCTATTTCAGAACTAACCCTTAGACCGCTACAAACAACAATTGTCGTCTGCTGTTACTTTGAAATCTTGCCTTATTTCTCAATAAAAACATGATTTGACAGCACTTCAGAATCATTTCCAATGGAAATGATTCTGAAGTGCTGTCAAAACATGTTTTTGATGATAAAAATGGAAAAAAGAAAATAAACAGCAGACGACAAAAAATTAAGATGTAAGGGTCAAGAAGACTCACCGGCCATCTCTTTCTCCACAAGCAGTTTTCTCCCCTTATTACGTTGTGTATCAAACACGTTGCTGTCACCGTTCCCAGCCGGTTGTGCCTGCCCGCCATTGGCTGTCTGGTGTATGCCTACAGCCTCGTGTAACTGCCCGGACTGTGGTTGTCCAGCCACCTGTGGTACCGGTCTGCTGGAGACACCCGGCTGTCGGGCTATGTGATGTTTACCCCCGGCCAGCTGCCGTGATTGAGACGTCTCGTTGTCATCCTCGATGTTCAGCTCCCTGATCAACTTTCCCAGATTGAACCCGGTGTCGGCCGTGCCTGTGGAGTGCCTGGTGTCGGGGTCGTAGGGGTCATCGTGAAGGTCAGTGGACTCCCCGAAGCAGCCGGACGGGCCCTGCCAGGCAAGGATCTCGGGCAGCAAGTCGAGACTGAGGAACTCGTAGTAACCGAGGCTCGGACAGACAAACACTGTAACACACAAGCTTACATCAATGATGTTTTATACCAGATGACAGCGACTGCATCTCGAGCCACCGAGGCATTTCAATGTTCTATTGTAGAAGCATGTATAACTCGGTTTACGTTGGTCTAGAAGCATGTGTTAGTTAGAACCTATTGATGTATGTTGTCCTTAGACCAGTAACAAGTGTAGCTGTATTTACAAGTTCTAGAAGCAATGTGTTAGTTTAGAACTATTGATGTATGGTTTGTCTAGAACAGTACAGTGTAAGCAGAAATTTACAAGTCTAGATGCATGTTGTTATAGGAACTAATGACAATATGTTGTCCTTAACCAGTAACAAGTGGTTTAAGCTGATTTACAAGTCCTAGAAGCATGTGTTTAGTTAGAACCTATTGACATATGTTTGTCCTTAGACCAGTAACAAGTGTAGCTGGATTTACAATAGTCAGAAGAATGTGTTAGAACCTATTGATGTATTGTCCTTAGACAGTAACATGTATCAGATACAGTTTTCTAGAAGCAGTGTTTAGTTAGACCTATTGATATGTTGTCCTAACAAGTAACAATGTAGCTGGATTTACAAGTCTAGAAGCATGTGTTATTAGCTATTGATATGTCTTACCATAACAAGTGTAGCTGATTACATTTCTAGAAGCATGTTTTTGTTAGAACCTATTGACATGTCCTTAGACCATAACTTAAGTGTAGTGGATTTACATATTCCTAAAGCAGTTGTAGTGAACCTATTGATGTATGTTTGTCCTTAGACCAGTAACCAAGTAGCTGAATTACCAGTCTATAACATGTGTTAGAACCATTGATTTTGTTTTCCTTAACCATAACAAGGGTAGCTGATTTACAATATCTAAGCATGTGTAGTTATAACCTAGTATGTTTGTCCTTAGACCATAACAAGAGCTGGATTTACAATGTCTAGAAGCATTGTTAGTTGAACCTATGAGTATGTTGTCCTTACCAGTAACAAGGTACTGGATTTACAGTCTAGAAGAAGTGTTTAGTAGAACCTATTGATTATGTTTGCCTTAGAACCAGTAACAAGGTACTGGATTAACTTAAGTCAGATGTTTAGCTAGAACCTTTAATGTTAACCTAGAAATAACAGTGTACTTGGATTTACAACTTACTTAACCAGTAACAAGTGAGTGGATGTAGCTGGAATAACACTCAGACAGTTAACGTGTATGGTGTCTTAGAACCATTACAGTTGTAGCTGGATACAAGTCTAGAAGCATTGTTGTTGACCTGCCATATGGTCTTAGAACCAGTTACAAGTTGTAGCCTTGATTTTAAACACTAAGTCTAAGATGATTGTTAGAACCTATTGGTTAATGTTGTCCTTAGACCAGTAACAAGGTTGTAAGCGGATTTAAATCGTTCCTATGCATGTGTAGTTCGAACAATTGATGTAAGTCTAGACCAGTAACAATGTAGCTGATTTACATAGTTCCAGAAGCCTGGTTATTAGACCTTGAGTATGTTGTCCCTTAGACCATAACAAGTACTGAAATTTACAATATCTAGCCATTGTGTATTAGACCAGTAACAAGATGTAGCTGGAATTTACAGTCTAGCATTGGTATGATTAGACTAGACAATATGTTGCCTGACATAACCATGAGCGGATTTACAATATCTAAGAAGTGTTAGCTAGAACCTATTGATGTATGTTGTCCTTAGACCAGTAACAATGTAGCTGATAACAACTTAGAGCCATAACAATGTAGCTGGATTTACACTAGTCTAGAAGCATGTGTTAGTTAGAACCTATTGATGTATGTTGTCCTTAGACCAGTAACAAGTGTAGCTGGATTTACAAGTCTAGAAGCATGTGTTAGTTAGAACCTATTGACATATGTTGTTCTTAGACCAGTAACAAGTGTAGCTGGATTTACACTAGTCTAGAAGCATGTGTTAGTTAGAACCTATTGATGTATGTTGTCCTTAGACCAGTAACAAGTGTAGCTGGATTTACAATAGTCTATAAGCATGTGTTAGTTCGAACCTATTGATGTATGTTGTCCTTAGACCAGTAACAAGTGTAGCTGGATTTACAAGTCTAGAAGCATGTGTTAGTTAGAACCTATTGATGTATCTTGTCCTTAGACCAGTAACAAGTGTAGCTGTATTTACAATAGTCTAGAAGCATGTGTTAGTTAGAACCTATTGATGTATGTTGTCCTTAGACCAGTAACAAGTGTAGCTGGATATATTTGTCTAGAAATGTGGCTGTGACCACCTGTAATGCTTCTAACAAGCAATGTAGATTGTTAACAGGCTACAGAAGCGTGCTATTTTATCAGGAGCTACACTGGTCATATACCTCATAAGCCCGGTTGTATCTCCAGTAATAGCACAAATGAGACTCGTGTGATTTTGTACCTAAAAGCATGTGCGATTTTCATGAAATATATTTACAGAAAGATTTTCATGAAATATATTTACAGAAACTGTCATATTTTCTGTAAATGACATTGAAAGATGACACAATTTTCATAGCAAATACGGAATGGAATTCCGCATTTGCGATTCGCACATGTTCTTAGGTACAAAATCGCATGGCGTGTTTCAAACATTTCAGTTAGAACGTTATTGACGTACGTTGTTCAAGGAAGAGGTCCTGCAGGTCGGGGTTGATGGTGTCGGAGGCCGCGAGAGTCTGGCCAAGCTGCAGGTAGTTGTTGGAGCAGAGGTCATGGCGTATCTCAGACAGGGAATCTAACCCGGCCACCCGTAACCTATTCTTCAGCTGCCCCAGACACCCCGCCTGTAACGACATATATATCACCTTCAATGATATATACGGCATTGATAAATATTACACTTGTGGCCAATCTAGTCTTGAGATATATAGGCTCAATTTCAAGTCTCATCAGAAAGACCATTGGGATGGAAACACTATGAACGTATTGGTTCAGGTCTAGGGCAGGATTGAATGGACAACCTCTGGTATTGAAGTCAATAGCCTCCCCTAAACAATTAACCAGTCCATTGAATCATGAAAAAGGACAGGACGGAAATACCTCATCAAATTAATGGTATTATTGGGAAACTTGTTTCTATGATAAACAGAGATTACATAAGTGTATAGCGAATATAGAAGCTTATCCGATTACATGTAGCTTTAAATGTCAAAATCGGCAACCCAGCCCAGTCCAGTACCAGTCCTGCCTAAGGTGGGGATTGAACCCTGTCTGTCGGGTATACAAGCCCAATCCTGTGTCTGTCGCGTATACAAGCCCAATGCTGTGAGAGCCCCACCTTGTCTGCGAGCATGGTCCACAGCAGCTGGTGTGTGATGCTGTAGGCCAGCAGCCCCGGGGTGGTCATCACGCGCACACACTCCCACCCGATGTCACAGCGCGCCCCGCCCACCCGGTGCGACCCCATCAACTCAGACATGCACTCGTCACTCTGACTCTCGTCCAGCATTACTGCAATGGTCAACACTTTCAGGTAGTGATCACAGAAATATCCAGGTATTCCAGTGATATCCGCAATATTGCCAAACAGGAACATTGCCTATAACAGGTGAAAGGGTTTAACGTTGCAATGACAACCAAGGCCATATAGCGATGGGGCCTTAGTTTCAAGTCTCTTCAAAAAGATTAGTGGGATGAGATACCGTATTTATTCTAATAAAAAAACACCCCTGGGGCTATGCAATTCGTGGAAATTAACCCTTTCACCCTTAGATAACTGTAATAGATGTTGATATGTTCGTTTTGCAGCCGATCTAATTGTCACAAAATTATTTTCAGACTAGTCCATTTATGAAAAGGGGGTATTTTTTGTGCTCAAAAATATATTACTTTCAAATAGTGCAGATCCTGCTGAGACGGCTCGTTACGAGCCGGCTCATCTGGATCTGCACTGTTTGCATAAACCGCTATAGCGGGCTTTCGGGTTCAAAGGGTTAAAACGTTGAAAATAGGATCAAAATATATCATTTTCATATACAAAAGCCATTTAAAACAATGTTAAATGGTTTTGTATGTTAAAACAACATATTTACTGTTCTTACAAAATCTTCCAAGCACTCATTTGGTGTGTTTGCAGGCAGTCTGGCTGGTCGAGGCTGTGCTCAGTCTCGGCCAATCAACCTGCTTGATTTCGAGTACAAATTCAGGTTATATAAGCACAGGCTCAGAGATTCAGTGCAGCTGAGGACTTGGTCACTAGAAAATGTCGTGGAACAAAGGTGACCAGTGACAACATTGATGGTCAACATTGTGTGTTAGTTACTAACATGTCCCGAGCATCAGCCCCAGCTGTACACAGATCAGAGAATGCCCGATACTTTATGGACGGACAACCCAACTCCAGAATACAACTCACTGCTAGGGCTATAATTAATGATCTCTGTATGTACATTTACTTTTAATTGGTACCTTTTACACCAATATTGTGGAAGTTATTACATTTTATAATCAATCACTACTGTCTGTTCCACGTTTTCCTGCCGACGTACTTTTGGCGATTAAACACATTAAATCTAAATATTTTCCAACTTTAACTACGTTTTAATAAATATTAAAAAATTCACCCTCCCAACTTTTTGTCAGTTCACGAAAATCGGTCTGGTATTGATTTATTACGATTTTTTATTTTTTAACCTCATCTCAACACAAAAAGTCTAAAACAATATGGAAAATTCAGTGCAATGTGTAACTTCCAACTTTGCACTCTAAATTATATATTATTGATTTTTTATTTAGAATAACAACGTGTACCTGTTTGAAATTTAGAACCATCTCCCACTCGGCTGTAAAACCAACATGGCTCCCCTTCATCTCGCCTAGCGACACAGGTCACATGGTACAAATATTGTAGTAGTGTTGATACCATAGTTTTTTGGAAACCTACCAAGTGTGTATCGTGTGATGTTACCAATGAGCCAGTTATGATACTTTACCCTATTACATGTGCAATACCGGTGTCACAGGAAATCTCCCCCCTGGAAACCCCCCCCCCCTTACCCCCCCCCACACCCCCCCCGCGGGGAAGATTTCCAGGGTCGAGTCTAGGGGGGGGATATTTCCAGGCTCGTGTTTGTGAAGGTGGTGATGAATATTTCCAGGCTCGACCCTAGGAAATCTTCCCCCCCCACCCTGGAAATTCTAATTCTCTCCCCCCCCCCCCCCCCCCACATACATTAAAAGTTTTGTGGACAGTGTCTGTGAAGATGGTGATGGGGGGGGGGGGAATATTTCCTAGGCTTAAGATTAAGATTTTCAGGGGGGGGGAGATTTCCTGTTTTACACCGGTACATGTACACCTAAATTGGTAAAAAAAATATATGTTTTTTCTAAATTTCTGCTCAAATGTATATGTTGTCACCCCTCATTTGAACCGTTCAAATGAGGGGTAACAACATATACAATGTGTATCCTCAGCATGTAATGGGTTGATGAAATATTGCTGCCCTCATCGTTGTGACGTCGACATGTGGGGTGTACCTGTATTCTTGGCTTCTCTGTACTCGTGGGCTGACCAGGCTTTATTGGGGTCCACCTTTCTCCGCGTGTCGTCAAATATCGCCCACGGGCTTCCCACGACAAAACTCATTGTGCTGCAAGGGGATATACAGTTACTTTTTTATCACATACATACATGTATCTCAAGTTAGTTAGTTGTCTTATATTTAAGGGTAGGAATTGGCTCGCAGACCTTCCAACCCCGGGCATATGAGCCCAGAAAATGTGTCAAGCAATGTTCTTTCCGAATTTAGTATTGGTGTCGAACTGTGTGCTTTAAGTTAAGGAGGATAATTTAACCTAGCTAGTTCATTATCCTACCGCACTGGAATGTATTTATATATTTATACCCCCCCCCCCCCCCCCCCTCTGGAGTCAGTAGTTTGTCCATGTGTCTGTCCATCACAAAATTTAACATAGCGGGTAAATGTCTTGTATCTTCTATACAAGGCTGGGAACGAAAAGTGTTGTTGCTTAATATTTTGCCTTTTTCTCAATAAAAACATGGTTTGACAGTACTTTAGAATCATTTATAAAGAGCTGTCAAAGCATGTTTTTTATGAGAAAAAATGGAAAATAAACAGCAGACGACAAAATTTAACTGTAAGGGTTAATGTAGCATATGTACATGCATCCCTTTGATGGTCCTCTATCATGCTGTGACACATCCACACTGGGGGTATTCTGTGGGTGGGTTATAGAATGAAAATATGGATGATGACAAATAAGTGTATGAAGAGTCAAGTCAATTCAACCTATAGTAACAGAGAGCAAATTAAAACTAGATTTGTCAGTAAGCGGGGGCTTACAGAATACCCCCCAGTGTCAGCCCTGACGTAGAATGAATTCCAGCTCGAATACTATCATTTTCAGATAAAAGACTATGTCAGCACATATGGAGAGGGCGATGGTGGTTCCAGTTGAAACTAGATTGGTCAGTAAGCGAGGCTTACGGAATACCCCCCGCGTGGGCCCAGGTACCCCTAAAATATGTAAAAATTTGTGTGGGCTTGTGACCTTGACTCTGGGATTAGCGCGAGCGGCATGAACGTGAATTTGTCACAGGGTGGTAGAGGTCCATTGGAGCAATGAGTGTGTGAAATGTGAAGCAGATCCTTGCAAGGAAATAGAAGTTATAACCGATTTCTCTGATGTCACATACATACCGTATAACCTCGAATTAACGCCCCCGGAGGCGTTACATTTTACAAAAGGGGTGGGGGGGGGGGCGTTTATTAGCCAGCAAAAAAGAAAAAGGAAAACAAAATTAATTCGAGGTTACACGGTATGTATGTGACGTTGACCTCAAGATCAGCGGGGATTTGTCACAGCATATGAAATATTAAGAATTTTCAACGAAAGAAATAGAAGTTATAACATATTTCTCTGATGTTAAGTTTTGTAAAGAGACTAAGTATGTCACCTTGACCTTGAGATCAGCGGGGGTTGGACAGTCGTAGATTTGTCACAGCATGATAGTACAACCTTAGAGGAATGCACAAGTGAAATAATAAGAATTTTCAATGAAGGAAATAGAAGTTATAACTTATTTCTCTGATGTTAAGTTTTGTAAAGAGACTAAGTATTTGACCTTGACATTGGGATCAGCGGGGGTTGGACGATCATGGATTTGGCACAGCATGGTATTAGAGCCTTACAGGAATGCATGTGTGAAATATTAAGAATTTTAGATGAAGGAAATAGAAGTTAGAACAATATTTCTCTGATGTTAAGTTTTGTAAAGAGACTAAGTATTTGACCTTAACCTTGGTATCAGCGGGGGTTGGATGGTCGTGGATTTGACACAGCATGGTAGTAGAGCCTTACAGGAATGCATGTGTGAAATATTAAGCATTTTAGATGAAGGAAATAGAAGCTATAACAATATTTCTCTGATGTTAAGTTTACGGACTAAGTATTTGACCTTGACCTTGGGATCTGCGGGGTTGGACGGTCGTGGATTT
Source organism: Conchocele bisecta (assembly GCA_029237695.1). Lineage (NCBI taxonomy): Eukaryota > Metazoa > Mollusca > Bivalvia > Lucinida > Thyasiridae > Conchocele > Conchocele bisecta. The sequence continues at coordinate 2,240,942 of CM055269.1, read as the reverse complement.
GGCACAGCATGGTAGTAGAGCCTTACAGGAATGCATGTGTGAAATATCAAGCATTTTAGATGAAGGAAATAGAAGTTATAACAATATTTCTCTGATGTTAAGTTTACGGACGGACGGACGGACGGACAACCTGACTCCAGTATACCCCCCCACAACTCGTTGCGGGGGGTATAAAAAGCAAACTAGACATTCTAAGTCCGTGACCTTGACCCCTGGCATAAATGGGGGTCGTAGGTTTGTTGCAGAATGATGTATGAGTGTCAGAGAAGGGCCGGGTAAAATATCACTGCATTCCGCAAAGGGAAAGAGAAGTTATAAGGAAATTTACATTTGTTAAGTTTTAGTTTTTTTCTAAGTTTATAAGTCCGTGACCTTGAACCCTGGCATAAATGGGGGTCGTAGGTTTGTTGCAGAATGATGTACGAGTGTCAGAGAAGGGCCGGGTAAAATATGAAAGATTTCCGCAAAGGGAAAGTGAAGTTAAAAGGAAATTTACAATTGTTAAGTTTTCGTTTTTTTCTAAGTTTTCTAAGTCCGTGACCTTGACCCCTGGCATAAATGGGGGTCATAGGTTTGTTGCAGAATGATGTATGAGTGTCAGAGAAGGGGCGGGTAAAATATTAAAGATTTCCGCAAAGGGAAAGAGAAGTTAAAAGGAAATTTACAATTGTTAAATTTTTTATTTTTTTTTTAAGTTTCTAAGTCTGTGACCTTGACCCCTGGCATAAATGGGGGTCGTAGGTTTGTTGCAGAATGATGTATGAGTGTCAGAGAAGGGGCGGGTAAAATATGAAAGATTTCCGCAAAGGGAAAGAGAAGTTAAAAGGAAATTTACAATTGTTAAGTTTTGTGACGGACAGAAACACGGACGGACGGACAAGCTGACTCCAGTATACCCCCCCACAACATCGTTGCGGGGGGGGGTATAACAAGAGTTGTCAGAAGACAACGAAGCCCGCCTGTTGGTAGCCTTCACTCAAACTTGGCATAGTTGCATAAAAAAACAAGAATATTATATAACTTGACCTTGGGTTAAAGGGCGTGCGGTGGACCATGACATTGGGGTCAGTGGTGCAAGGTGGGTCGTGGGTTTGCAATAGCATAATATAGTGTATTAAGATTAATGCATGTATGAACTAGATTTGTCAGTAAGCGGGGGCTTACGGAATACCCCCCCACGTCAGCCCTGACATAGAATGAATTCCAGCTCGCATACTATCATTTTCAGATAAAAGACTATGTCAGCACATATGGAGAGTGTGATGGTGGTTCCAGTTGAAAAAAGCAAACTAGACATTCTAAGTCCGTGACCTTGACCCCTGGCATAAATGGGGGTCGTAGGTTTGTTGCAGAATGATGTATGAGTGTCAGAGAAGGGCCAAGTAAAATATCACTGCATTCCGCAAAGGGAAAGAGAAGTTATAAGGAAATTTACATTTGTTAAGTTTTAGTTTTTTTCTAAGTTTACAAGTCCGTGACCTTGAGCCCTGGCATAAATGGGGCTCGTAGGTTTGTTGCAGAATGATGTACGGTATGTGTGTCAGAGAAGGGGTGGGTAAAATATGAAAGATTTCCGCAAAGGGAAAGAGAAGTTAAAAGGAAATTTACAATTGTTAAGTTTTCGTTTTTTTCTAAGTTTCTAAGTCCATGACCTTGACCCCTGGCATAAATGGGGGTCGTAGGTTTGTTGCAGAATGATGTATGAGTGTCAGAGAAGGGGCGGGTAAAATATGAAAGATTTCTACAAAGGGAAAGAGAAGTTAAAAGGAAATTTACAATTGTTAAGTTTTGTGACGGACGGAAACACAGAAACACGGACGGACGGACGGACGGACGGACAAGCTGACTCCAGTATACCCCCCCCACAACTTCGTTGCGGGGGGTATAAATATCAATGCGCTCCCTGAAAACAGAAGTAAAACAAAATTTAACCTAACGTTAAGTTTATGAACGCACTAAGTTGATTTTCTACAGCATGATAGCTATTCACATGAGGAATGCATGTACGAATGTGCTAAGTTTGTGACCTTGATCTTGGGGAAAGGGGTGGGGGAGGTTTGTCATGGATTTGCTGTAGCACAATAGAGGATCATCAGATGAATGCATGTATGAAATATCAAAGCGTTCCCTGTAAAGAAACACAACATTTACACCACCGTTTAGTTTATGAACACGCTATGTTTGGGACCTTGACCTTGGGGTAAGGGTTGAGTGGTGGGTTGTGGATAGAGGGTCATATGAGAAATGCATATATGAAATATCAAGGCGTTCCATGAAAGGAAACAGATGTTATAAGACATTTACTCCAACGTTAAGTTTATGAATGTGCTAAGTTTGTGACCTTGACCCTGGGGTAATGGGTGGGCGGTGGGTCATGGATTTGCTATAGCACGATAGAGTATCATCAGATGAATGCATGTATGAAATATCAAGGCGTTCCATGAAAGGAAACAGATGTTATAAGACATTTACCTCAACATTAAGTTTATGAATGTGCTAAGTTTGTGACCTTGACCTTGGGGAAAGGGGTGGGGGGTGGGGGGGGGTGGGCCATGGATTTGCTATAGCACGATAGAGTATCATCAGATGAATGCATGTATGAAATATCAAAGAGTTCCCTGTAAAGAAATAGAAGTTTTGAAAAGAAATTTACTCCGTTAAGTTAAGTTAAGTTTATTGGGGAAAGGGGGTGGGGTTTGCTGTAGCACAATAGAGGATCATCAGATGAATCCATGTATGAAATATGAAGGCATTCCCTGTAAATAAACAGAAGTTACACAACATTTACCACAATGTTAAGTTTATGAACATGCCAAGTTTGTGACCTTGACCTTGGGTAAGGGTTGGGTGGTGGGTCATGGATTTGATACAATATGATAGAGGGTCATCTGAGGAATGCATGTATGAAATATCAAGGTGTTCCATGAAAGGAAACAGATGTTATAAGACATTTACCCCAACGTTAAGTTTACATTATGAATGTGCTAAGTTTGTGACCTTGACCTTGGGGTAAGGGTTGGGTGGTGGGTCATGGATTTGCTACAGCATGATAGAGGCTCATCTGAGGAATGCATGTATGAAATATCAAGGCATTCCATGAAAGGAAACAGGAGCTATAAGACATTTACCCCAACGTTAAGTTTGTGGACGATGCAGATGCGCCGCCGCCGCCGACGACGCCGACGACGCCGGGGGTATACCATAAGCTCTTCTGCACTTCGTGCAGGCGAGCTAAAAAATCAACAGTTGTCAAGATGCTGGGTGAACAAATTTCCCCCAACTTTAAGTTTATGAAAGCACTCAGACTGTGACCTTAACCTTGAGGTTAGCGGAGGTTTGAGGATCGCGGATTTGTCACAGTATGATAGAGAATCATTAGAGAAAGGCATGTGCGCAATATCAAATGGTTTGGTGAAAGGAAACATAAATTATAACAAATTCCCCCAACGTTAAGTTAAGTTTATGAAAGCACTAACTTTGACCTTGGGGTAAGCGGGAGTCTGAGCATCATGGATTTGGATTTGTCACAGCATGATAGAGAATCATTAGAGAAAGGCATGTGCGCAATATCAAATGGTTTGGTGAAAGGAAACATAAATTATAACAAATTCCCCCCAACGTTAAGTTTTCGAATTTTTGAAGACGGATGGATGAGCGGGCGAGGGTATGCCATAAGCACTCCTTTCTTCGAACAAACCCGGAGATTTTTTCAGATACATAAAATATCTTGCACGGATATTGGATTTTTAAACATGTTGCCCAGTTGGCTAGTGGCAAACTAGAAGTAAATTCAACTCCTGACAGGGCTGACAGTAGAAATCATACTTATAATATTTGACATTGTCCCGCTTCACATGTTCATCAGCCTTCTTACATATCGCTGTCGCGGCCTGCTTCACGACCTTCAGGCGACCTACAATGTCCAGGCTGAGGTGGCCCAGTTGACCACGGCTGTATTTCTGCAGGATCGCGTCCGTGTGGCCTGCACAACAAACACAACAAGCCATGTATACAGTCAGGGATTATACAAACCTAGAGCCAGTGGGCAGGGGCTCATAGATACCCCGGTTTCCACCAGGACCCAACAAACACACAACAAACCATGTATACAGTCAGACGTTAGTGGCCTGCACAACAAACACACAACAAGCCATGTATACTGTGAGACGTTAGTGGCCTGCACAACAAACACACAACAAGCCAAGTATACTGTCAGACGTTAGTGGCCTGCACAACAAACACACAACAAGCCATGTATACTGTCAGACATTAGTGGCCTGCACAACAAACACACAAGCCATGTATACAGTCAGACGTTAGTGGCCTGCACAACAAACACACAACAAGCCATGTATACTGTCAGACGTTAATGGCCTGCACAACAAACACACAACAAGCCATGTATACTGTCAGACGTTAGTGGCCTGCACAACAAACACACAACAAGCCATGTATACTGTCAGACGTTAGTGGCCTGCACAACAAACACACAACAAGCCATGTATACTGTCAGACGTTAGTGGTCTGCACAACAAACACACAACAAGCCATGTATACAGTCAGACGTTAGTGGCCTGCACAACAAACACACAACAAGCCATGTATACTGTCAGACGTTAGTGGCCTGCACAACAAACACACAACAAGCCATGTATACTGTCAGACTTTGTGGCCTGCACAACAAACACACAACAAGCCATGTATACTGTCAGACGTTAGTGGCCTGCACAACAAACACACAACAAGCCATGTATACTGTCAGACGTTAGTGGCCTGCACAACAAACACACAACAAGCCATGTATACAGTCAGACGTTAGTGGTCTGCACAACAAACACACAACAGGCCATGTATACAGGCAGACGTTTGTGGCCTGCACAACAAACACACAGCAAGCCATGTATACTCAGGGATTATACAAACCTACAGCCAGTGGGCAGGGGGTCATAGATACACCGGTTTCCACCAGGACCCAACAAACACACAACAAGCCATGTATACAGTCAGAGGTTATACAAACCTAGAGCCAGTGGGCAAGGGGTAATATATACCCCGGCCACCACCATAACCCAACAAACACACAACAAGCCATGTATACAGTCAGAGATTATACAAACCTACAGCCAGTGGGCAGGGGGTCATAGATACCCCGGCCACCACCATGACTCAACAAACACACAACAAGCCATGTAAACAGTCAGAGGTTATACAAACCTAGAGTCAGTGGACAGGGGCTCATAGATACCCCGGCTCCCACCATGACCCAACAAACACACAACAAGCCATGTATACAACAGTCAGAGGTTATACAAACCTAGAGTCAGTGGACAGGGGCTCATAGATACCCCGGCTACCACCATGACCCAACAAACACACAACAAGCCATGTATACAACAGTCAGAGGTTATACAAACCTAGAGTCAGTGGACAGGGGCTCATAGATACCCTGGCCACCACCATGACCCAACAAACACACAACAAGCCATGTAAACAGTCAGAGGTTATACAAACCTAGAGTCAGTGGACAGGGGCTCATAGATACCCCGGCCACCACCATGACCCAACAAACACACAACAAGCCATGTAAACAGTCAGAGGTTATACAAACCTAGAGTCAGTGGACAGGGGCTCACAGATACCCCGGCCACCACCATGACCCAACAAACACACAACAAGCCATGTAAACAGTCAGAGGTTATACAAACCTAGAGTCAGTGGACAGGGGCTCATAGATACCCCGGCTACCACCATGACCCAACAAACACACAACAAGCCATGTATACAACAGTCGGAGGTTATACAAACCTAGAGTCAGTGGACAGGGGCTCATAGATACCCTGGCCACCACCAGGACCCAACAAACACACAATAAGCCATGTAAACAACAGTCAGAGGTTATACAAACCTAGAGTCAGTGGACAGGGGCTCATAGATACCCCGGCCACCACCAGGACCCAACAGACACACAACAAGCCATGTAAACAACAGTCAGAGGTTATACAAACCTAGAGTCAGTGGACAGGGGCTCATAGATACCCCGGCCACCACCAGGACCCAACAAACACACAACAAGCCATGTAAACAACAGTCAGAGGTTATACAAACCTAGAGTCAGTGGACAGGGGCTCATAGATACCCCGGCCACCACCAGGACCCAACAAACACACAACAAGCCATGTAAACAGTCAGAGATTATACAAACCTAGAGTCAGTGGACAGGGGCTCATAGATACCCCGGCCACCACCAGGACCCAACAAACACACAACAAGCCATGTATACAACAGTCAGAGGTTATACAAACCTATAGTCAGTGGACAGGGGCTCATAGATACCCCGGCCACCACCAGGACCCAACAGACACACAACAAGCCATGTAAACAACAGTCAGAGGTTATACAAACCTAGAGCCAGTAGACAGGGGGCCATAGATACCCCGGCCACCACCATGACCCAACAAACACACAACAAGCCATGTAAACAGTCAGAGATTATACAAACCTAGAGCCAGTGGGCAGGGGCTCATAGATACCCCAGCCACCACCATGACCCAACATACACAACAAGCCAGTAAACAGTCAGAGATTATACAAACCTAGAGCCAGTGGGCAGGGGGCCATAGATAGCCCGGCCACCACCATGACCCAACAAACACACAACAAGCCATGTAAATAGTCAGAGATTATACAAACCTAGAGCCAGTGGGCAGGGGCTCATAGATACCCCGGCCACCACCATGACCCAACAAACACACAACAAGCCATGTAAACAGTCAGAGATTATACAAACCTAGAGCCAGTGGACAGGGGCTCATAGATACCCCAGTCACCACCATGACCCAACAAACACACAACAAGCCATGTAAACAGTCAGAGATTATACAAACCTAGAGCCAGTGGGCAGGGGGCCATAGATACCCCGGCCACCACCATGACCCAACAAACACACAACAAGCCATGTAAATAGTCAGAGATTATACAAACCTAGAGCCAGTGGGCAGGGGCTCATAGATACCCCGGCCACCACCATGACCCAACAAACACACAACAAGCCATGTAAACAGTCAGAGATTATACAAACCTAGAGCCAGTGGACAGGGGCTCATAGATACCCCAGCCACCACCATGACCCAACAAACACACAACAAGCCATGTAAACAGTCAGAGATTATACAAACCTAGAGCCAGTGGGCAGGGGGCCATATACCCCGGCAACCCCCATGACCCAACAAACACACAACAAGCCATGTAAACAGTCAGAGATTATACAAACCTAGAGCCAGTGGGCAGGGGCTCATAGATACCCCGGCCAACACCATGACCCAACAAACACACAACAAGCCATGTATACAGCCAGGGATTATACAAACCTAGAGCCACTGGGCAGGGGGTCATAGATTCCCCGATTTCCACCAGGACCCAACAAACACACAACAAGCCATGTATACAGTCAGAGATTATATAAACCTACAGCCAGTGGGTTGGGGCTTATAGAAACCCCCGGTTACCACCAGGACCCAACACAAACTGTCATCAAGTCATTTGGGAGAGACAGTTTGTTTATTGGTGTTTAACGGCCTATCAACAGCTAAGATCATGTAAGGCCGGGCCGTTTTAACCTGCTGCATTGGGGGGAAAATCCCAAAATCGGAACAAAATATTTACATCGAGAAAAAATATATTCAGCTCTGAAATTAGAATAACCTGACTTGGTGCCAGGTCCATACCACACCAAAGTCAATTGGCCCCTTCCCCTAAAATAGGATTACGATTAATTGTAATACTCACATACAGGGTATAACCAGATTCAACTGTCACATACAAAATGCCAAAGACGTATGTGAGGGCCAAACCAGGTCACCAGTCGGAATTCCAGTAAGGATGAACCCCGCTTGTTGTTATAAATTACCCATCGCATGCTCCCACCTGCCACCCACTTGGTAGAGACAGAATATTTTGGCAGAATAATGGAGGATGATGTTAAAAATCCGCAAAATATTAAGTTTATTAATTATTAACACGTTCCATGGAGGATAACAGAAACTAGAAAATGTTTACAAAATGTTAAGTTTAAAAGAGAACAAATTTATCAGTGACTGACCTTGACCTTAGGGTGAATGTTGGGTGGGTCATTCTGGCAGAATGGCACAGGATGTTAAAAACGTGTAACAGAAATAGAAACAAGTATGAAATGTTGTGTTTAATAATTCAAAGACAAACGTGAACGACAATGACCTTCGGGTGAAAATGGGACGGAACATTTCATGCAAAATGAATTTATGATGTAAATATGGAAGAATTCCATGAAAGGTAACAGAAATTCCAAGAAATGTATGAAATGCCAGGTTCATTTGTTACTTTTTCAGTATTATAAATGTTTTGGAACAATTCCCGATTTTGTTCCAAGTGACCCAAAGTACAATTAACTTTAGAAATATATTATAAATTAACTACATCATAACATGTACTAAATTTTCAAAGCAAACTTTTTTTCTCACAGTCAAATTAAGTTGTTAGAAGCTTTCAACAAGAGCTGTTTGACAACAGCATAGCTTGACTATTGACAGCCTATTAGTAAACAGTTGTGCCATTCTCTAAGTACCACAAAAAAATAGATCTAGTAACACTGAATAATAAGAGCACCGCAAAATGATGCAACGCTCATCTGATATTTGCTCACCGGAATATTCAGCAAAATACAGCACACGGACAGTGAATGAAAACATAAACCAATGGGTTGTTGCGAACATGAGTCAAATGTAAAAGTTAACCAAGATTTTAGAGGATAAAATTGCTAAGTAATACAAGTGGAAGAATTAAGTCAAGGATAGTCGGATGATGTATGGGTAGGTTGTGGTGAGTGATGCAAAAAAGAAGTTATGTCCAAGTTTGGAGAACATAGAACAAGGAGATGTTGAGAAAATGACTTGAATGTAAACATGTTAACCAAGATTTAAGAACATAAAATTGCTAAATAATTCAAGTGGGAAAAGTTGGATAAGGACATGGATAGGCATGTAGATTGTGATAAGTGAGGTATGAAGGATGTTGTGCCCCAGTTTCATGAACATAGGCCAAGGGGTTGTCGAGAAAATGACTTGAATGTAAAGATTAACCAAAATTTAAGAGCATAAAATTGGAAAGTAATTCAAGCGGAACAAGAGTGCCGAAGGTCACAATATACGCCCGTTGAGGCAAGGCCAGTCAACAAGGGGAACTAACTCATCTTGACATGATAAACATGTAAACCAAATTTGGTTACGATCCGTCAAGTAGAACTCGACTTATTGCGTGGACAAGGATACAGAGTCCGAAAATTAAAAATGGCCGCCAAGGGGAAGATAAGTCATCGAAAAAAATTCAAAAATCAATAGGCTTCTTTGTCTTGCCATGATAAACATGTATACCGAATTTGGTTATGATCGATGAAGTAGAACTTGAATCATTGCGTGGACAAGGATACAGAGTGTGAAAAATAACAAGAGCTGTAGGAGAACAGCATACATGTAGCTCGACTACGAGGGTTGTCGATGTACACATAGCTTGACAAAGAAGGTGGCTGCGGCCTGCATAAATACCTTAACCAAGGTTGACTAAAAACATTAACCAAGGGAAATTAAGTAAGTAATTCAAGGTTAAATGTAGGTCAATGTCAGATATAGGTCAGGGGTTATTGATGTACATCACTAGGAGATAAAGTTTTCCAAGTATGGTTGCTGTAGGCCCAGGAGTATTCCATATACAAGCTTGAGTAAAAACCGTAACCAAGGGGAGATAACTAAGTAATCCAAGGATAAATGTAGGTCAAGGTCAAATATAGGTCAGGGATTATTGATGTACATCACTAGGAGATGAAGTTGTCCAAGTATGGTTGATGTAGGCCCAGAAGTATTCCATATACAAGCTTGACTATAAACATTAAGCAAAAGTAATTCAAGGTTAAATGTAGGTGAAGGTAAAATAAAGGTCAGGGGTTATTGATGTACATCCCTATGAGAAAAAGTTATCCAAGTATGGTGTCTGTATGCACAATAGTATTCCATCTACAAGCTTGACTAAAAACCTTAACCAAGGTTGAGTAAAAACCTTAACCAAGGGGAATTAAGTAAGTAATTTAAGGTTAAATTAGGTCAAGGTCAAATATAGGTCAGGGGTTGTTGATGTACATCACTAGGAGATGAAGTTGTCCAAGTATGGTTGGTGTAGGGCCATGAGTATTCCATCTACAAGCTTGACTAAAAACCTCAAACAAAGAGAATTAAGTAAGTAATTCAAGAGGAAATGTAGGTCAAGGTCAAACATAGATCAGGGGTTATTGATGTACATCACTATGAGAAATGGTTGTCCAAGTATGGTGTCTGTATGCACAATAGTATTCCATGTACAAGCTTGAGTAAAAAGCTTAACCAAGGTCGAGTAAAAACGTTAACCAAGGGGAATTAAGTAAATAATTCAAGGTTAAATGTAGGTCAAGGTCAAATATAGGTCAGGGGTTGTTGATGTACATCACTAGGAGATGAAGTTGTCCAAGTATGGTTGGTGTAGGGCCAGGAGTATTCCATCTACAAGCTTGACTAAAAACGTTAACCAAGGGGAATTAAGTAAGTAATTCAAGAGGAAATGTAGGTCAAGGTCAAATATAGATCAGGGGTTGTTGATGTACATCACTAGAGATGAAGTTGTCCAAGTATGGTGGGTGTAGGGCCAGTAATATTCCATATAGAAGGTTGACTAAAAACCTTAACCAAAAGGAATTAAGTAAGTAATTGAAGAGGAAATGTAGGTCAAGGTCAAATATAGATCAGGGGTTATTGATGAACATACCTATGAGGAAAAGGTTATCCAAGTATGGTTGTCTGTATGGCACAATATATTCATGTACAAGTTGAAAAAAAACCTTAACCATGGTTGACTAAAAACCTTATCCATGGGGAATTTAAGTAAGTAATTGAAGAGGAAATGTAGGTCAAGGTCAAATATAGATGAGGGGTTTATTGATGTGAATCACTAGGAGAATGAAGTTGGTCCAAGTATATGGTGGGTTTATTTGTTGTGTTGTGTTGTTGGTGTATGTTTTGTTGTGTTTTTTTTTTGTGTGTTTTTTGTGTTTTTATGTTTGTTTTTTTTTTTTGTGTGGTTGTGTTTTGTTTTTTTTTTTTTTCTTGTTTTTTTGTGGTTTTTTGTTTTTTGTTGTCGGGCAGTAGTATTGCATTATACAAGCTTGACTAAAAAGAAAACCTTAACCAAGGTTGATTAAAAACCAAAAACCTTAACCAAGGGGAATTAACCAAGTAATTCAAGAGGAAATGTAGGTCAAAGTCAAATATAGATCAGGGGTTGTTGATGTACATCACTAGGAGATGAAGTTGTCCAAGTATGGTGGGTGTAGGGCCAGTAGTATTCCATATAGAAGGTTGACTAAAAACCTTAACCAAAAGGAATTAAGTAAGTAATTGAAGAGGAAATGTAGGTCAAGGTCAAATATAGATCAGGGGTTATTGATGTACATACCTATGAGAAAAGGTTATCCAAGTATGGTGTCTGTATGCACAATAGTATTCAATGTACAAGCTTGAAAAAAAACCTTAACCAAGGTTGACTAAAAACCTTAACCAAGGGGAATTAAGTAAGTAATTGAAGAGGAAATGTAGGTCAAGGTCAAATATAGATGAGGGGTTATTGATGTGCATCACTAGGAGATGAAGTTGTCCAAGTATGGTGGGTGTAGGGCCAGTAGTATTGCATATACAAGCTTGACTAAAAACCTTAACCAAGGTTGACTAAAAACCTTAACCAAGGGGAATTAACCAAGTAATTCAAGAGGAAATGTAGGTCAAAGTCAAATATAGATCAGGGGTTATTGATGTACATCACTAGGAGATGAAGTTGTCCAAGTATGGTGGGTGTAGGGCCAGTAGTATTCCATATACAAACTTGACTAAAAACCTTAACCAAGGTGTGACGCCGACGCCGACGACCGACGCCGGGGTGACAACATAAGCTCTACTTATTCTTCGAATAGTCGAGCTAAAAATGCCCGCCAAGGGGAGATAAGTCATGGAAAAAATTTGAAAATCAATAGGCTTCTTCGGCTTGCCGTTATAAACATGTATACCAAATTTGGTTACAATCCGTCAAGTAGACTCTAGTTATTGCGTGGACAAGCTGTGCCCGCCCGCCCACCACTGTATTGGCAGGTGGATTGTGATTAATGATGCACGAAGGATGTTGTGTCCATGTTTAATGAACATAGGCCAAGGTGTTGTTGAGAAAGTAATTCAAACGGAACAAGAGTGCCGAAGGTCAGAATAAACGCCCGTCGAGGCAAGTTAAACATGAATACCGAATTTGGTTATGATCGGTCAAGTAGAACTTGAGTTACTGCGTGGACAAGGATACAGTTAACAATTAACAAGAGTTGTCAGAGGATAACGAAGCGCGCCCGGTGGCAGCAAAGGAACCGAGGGCACATTTGAAAACACAACGTGCTGGATAAGGGAAACAAAATTTATGAGCCATTTACCGGAGCGTGTTAAGGTTTCGAGCGTACAAAGTATTTGAACTTGACCCTGGGCTTAGCAGAGGTAGAGGACCTTGGAGCAATGTGTGTGTGAAATATGAAGCAAATCCAAGCAAGGAAACAGAAAATATAGGCCATTTACCCGAGCGTCCGAGCGTTAAGGTTTCGAGATGCACAAAGTATGTGACCTTGACCCTGGGCTTAGAAGGGGCGGCACGGACGTGGATTTTCCACAGTGCAGTAGAGGACCCTTGGAGCAATGCGTGTGTGAAATATGAAGCAAATCCGAGCAAGGAAACAGAAAATATAGGCCATTATCATTTTTGAAGACAGACGGACGAACAGACGGACGCCTACGACGCCGAGGGTATGCCATAAGCACTTCTTCCTTTGGAAGGCGCGCTAAAAATGGCTGCCAAGGGGAGACAAGTATCGGAAATTATTCAAAATCAATAGACTTCTTTGTCTTGCCATGATAAACATGTATACCGAATTTGGTTTCGATCGGTGAAGTAGAACTTGAGTTATTGCGTGGACAAGGATACAGAGTGCGAAAATGGCCGCCAAGGGGAGATAAGTATTCGAAAAAAATTCAAAATCAATAGGCTTCTTCGTCTTGCCGTGATAAACATGTATACCGAATTTGGTTACGAGTGGTGAAGAAGAACTTGAGTTATTGCGTGGACAAGGATACAGAGTGTGAAAATAAAAAATGGCCACCAAGGGGAGATAAGCATTCGGAAACTTTTCAAAATCAATAGGCTTCTTCGTCTTGCCGTGATAAACATGTATACCAAATTTGGTTACAATCCATCAAGTAGTTATTGCGTGGACAAGCTGTGCCCGCCCGCCCGTACAAGATGAATACATAATACGTCCCGTTTTTTCAAACGGGCATATAAAAAGTAGGCAAAGGACAACAGACAGATGGATTTTGGTAGGGTTGTGGTGAAAATGCACAAAGAAAGGGGTGTCTAAATTTCATGAACATAGTCCAATGGGCTGTTCAGAAAATGACTCGAATGTAAAATGTGAAAGGGTTTAACGTCCCACCAACAGCAAAGGTCATATAGACAGGGTCGAATGTAAAGGTTAACAATATTAAGAGTATAAATCTGCTACGTAGGTCAAGGAAGGGATGGGTGGGTGGATTGTGATGAGTGATGCACAAAGGATGCTGTGCCTCAGTTTCATGAACATAGGCCAAGGGGTTGTTGAGAAATTTGATGTGATTTATTGGTGTTTAACGGCCTATCAACGGCTAAGGTCATTTAAGGCCGGGCCAACGGGTTCGATGCCATATATATCCTGCTGCATTGTCGGGAAAATCTCAAAATCAGAACGGAATATATACATCGAAAAAAATATATTCAGCTCTGAAATCAGAATAACCTGACCTGGTGCCAGGTCCATACCAAAGCTTTCATCGGTATAACATTAGTTAACCTTTACATTTAAGACATTTTCTCAACATTTAACGTTCGGGATTCATTCTTACCGGAATCGCAACTGGAGACCTAGTTTGGCCCTCACGTATGTCGTTGGCATTCTTGTATGTGACAGCTGAATCTGGTTATACCCCTTATGTGAGTATTTCGATTATTCGTAATCCTATTTTAGGGGAAGGGGCCAAGTGACTTTGCTGTGGTATGGACCACAGGCATACGGCAATTTCGGTTTTCATCAGTATAACTATATATATGAACAACGCTTCTAACTTTGGTCGAACACAACCTTGTATCATAACAAATTCCGTGATTTTATTAACGCTAATGTGCATATTTGGGCAGAACGCACGTGTTCATTTGAGAATTATTGCTAAAATAGCATAGTTAGAACATAATTATGCAAAGAATATCGAATTACAGCTGTTTTTCCTAGGTCGGACACAACCTTGTATCATAACAAATGAAATAATGTGCTTAGGGCTCTAATGTCAATATTGTAGTGGCAAGTTCATATGATCATTTGAGAATTATCGTTATCTTGCAGAAATACATAGAAAATTACAATTTTAAACATGTTATTTTGTTATGATACGCTGTCGTGTCCGACCAAAGTTAGAAGCATTGTTAATATATATAGTTATACTGATGAAAACCAAAATTGCCGTATGCCTGTGGTCCATACCACAGCAAAGTCACTTGGCCACTTCCCCTAAAATAGGATTACGAATAATCGAAATACTCACATAAGGGGTATAACCAGATTCAGCTGTCACATACAAGAATGCCAACGACATACGTGAGGGCCAAACTAGGTCTCCAGTCGCGATTCCGGTAAGAATGAATCCCGAACGTTAAATGTTGAGAAAATGACTTAAATGTAAAGGTTAACTAAGATTTAAGAGCAAAAAAATGCCAATTAATTCAAGCGGTAAAAGTAGGTCAAGGACATGGATGGGCATGTGGATTGTGATGAATGATGCAAAAAGGAAGTTGTGTTCCAAGTTTCATGATTATAGCTCACAGGGTTGTTGAGAAAATGACTAGAATGAAAAGGTTAACCATGATTTAATTCAATTGGAAAAAGTAGGTGGGTGGGTGGGTTGTGGTGAGTGATGCAAGAAGGAAGTTTTGTCCAAGTTTCATGAACATAGGCCATGGAGTTGTTGAGAAAATGACTTGAAACTAAAGGTTAACAGAGATCCGGACATGTACGACGCCAGAGTGATGACAATAGCTCTCTAATAGCGAACAAGAGTGCCGAAGGTCACAATATACGCCCGTCGAGGCAAGACCAGTCAACAAGGGGAGATAATTCATCTTGACGAGATAAACATGTAAACCAAAATTGGTTACGATCCGTCAAGTAGAACTCGACTTATTGAGTGGACAAGGATAGTCCGAAAATTAAAAATGGCTGCCAAGGGGAGAAAAGTATCGGATTTTTTTCAAAATCAATAGGCTTCTTCGTCTTGCCGTGATAAACATGTATACCGAATTTGGTTTCGATCAGTGAAGTAGAACTTGAGTTATTGCGTGGACAAGGATACAATCCGTCAAGTAGAACTCTACTGTCTGTTTCACGAAAGCTGCCCAAATTTTACGGCCATATAGACAATTCAAAAACAATATTATTTTCGATAATATTAAATTAAAGGAAAATTTAAGAATGAGCCTTCTTTTTATTTCGTGAAATTCGGTCAAATATTGATTTTATTATGAAAAATTGATTTGTCTATGGGAATTTAACATGGGGGAAAAAGTGGTAAGGAAGTGTGGGAGGAGTCAAAAAACGAAATATTTTGGAAATTGACTCCGAAACCTGCTGGGATATGATCTAACTAAGAAAACAAAAGTTAAATTTTAAAAATCGGTCCAGTATTTCTAAAATTCAAAAATTCGCAATAAAATCAATATTTGACCAAATTTCACGAAATAAAAAGAATGCTCGTTCTTAATTTTTCCTTTAATTTAATATTATCAAAAGAAATCTTGTTTTTGAATTGTTTATATAGCCGTAAAATTTGGGCAGCTTTTGTGAAACAGACAGTAGTTATTGCGTGGACAAGCTGTCAAGCTGTGCCCGCCCGCCGCCCACCCACCCACCCAAGATGAATACAAAATACGTCATGTTTTTTCAAACGGGCGTATAAAAATGAGTGAAAAAAAAAATAAGTATACAAAAATTAGCTGAAACTAGAGGATTGTTTTTCAGACAAAAACATATGTCTCCCCCAATACCACCACTGCATGTTATCAGGACTTGGAAAAGTAGAATTTAAGTAGAATAAAAACAAATTGGGGAGGGTGACTTTTTTGTTATTGATGAAAAACTACTTGCATTTAAATATCTTTTAGATTTAATGTGTTTAATAGCCAAAAGTTTGTCAGCACAAAAACGTGGAACAGACAGTAGCTACGTGGGTCAGGAGTAAATGGAATTTGCCATGCTTGCTAACAAATGTCTACTTGATTACTTCTAATTGTTTACATCGGACCAACGCCATGCAATATTGGTAATGTCGCAACGTCGCATCGTTTGGCGCCATATTTCTAAAATATTATCGTAACAGTGATGCAATTGTGGATAATTGGATACTTAGATGCTGCGCTCAGATATAGGTACTACCTATTACACTGTTAACCATTGGTATAATTTTGACAGTTCGCGAAAAGTCATGACACACCTTCCAAAACTCTTAAGCCATAAAATCCATCTACGTTGAGGTTCACGTAATCATCGTTATAGAAGTGTATTAACTCTTCTACTGAGTGTAAGACTGTAGTCAACGCATTATACATGTCATCCTGCTTGGCAAGAGGAAGAAAAAGAAAGATTAAGCAAAATTCTGGAACTACTGCCATTGTTGTTGTTGTTGTTATAATTGTAGTAGGAGGGGAATGCGTATAAAGTGAAAAATAGTTTGTCGGCAGCTGAGGTCGAACCCATGCCGCCTGCGTGAGAGACGAACACTCTACCACGTCGCTATAAAAGACGGCTTGTACCGCAAGGCAGTACAAATGTTGAATTATCCTACTGTGGCCGTACTACTGCATAATAATAATAATATCGATGAAATTCAGCCACTGATTTTTCGGCTCTCCTCTGACTATCTCTATCTCTTATCTATCTCTTAATACTGCTGCACACCCTCACGGGTAATTTCGAGCAGTTGCGCGCCTGTGTCCAATTAATAGAAATAGTAAGGTTTAAAATAATAAGACAAGTGGAGTACTGTGATAGCATGTTAAAATATGTGTGAAAGTGGAGGGTAAAATCAGGTTAAAAACATCATTTCAGGATTTAAGGTTTGGGGTAGCTGATGCGACTAACCCCAAGTTTGAATTTCTCCAAATATTGCGTCAGTGCAACATCATGTGGTAGTGCATTCCACTGTACTATAGCCAAAGGAAAGAATGAATATTTGTAATAGTTTGCTCCAGTATGTATTTGTCGATAGCTCACCGAGTGGCAGTACCGAGAGAGTCTAGTCTAATCGAATGTATGCTGGCATTGGTATGGCCACGAGACCATGGACAATTTTGTAAAAAAGACACAGGCGAGCATCCGACCTGCGCTGCTCCAGAGACCTCCATCCTAACCTGTCAAGCATCGTAGTGACACTGGAGTAGCTCGAATAGTCGTCCAGGACCCACCTGGCCGACCGCCTTTGAACCATTTCAAGTTGGTTGATGTTGTATTGTGTGTGGGATCCCAAACGGCAATGGTATACTCAACTTGGGGACGGGACAAGGGCTTTATATATGGCACGCAGTTTTACTATTTATTCAGAGTAAAAGATATATATTTTAGTCAATAAGATATCTCTTTCAATCAACAAGATATCTCTCAAAGAGATATCTTATTGACGGAAGAAGATATCTTATTTACTGAAAGAGATATCTTATTGACTCAAATATATATCTTATTGACTGAAAGAGATATATTATTGACTGAAAGAGATACCTTATTGACTGAAAGAGATATATTATTGTCAGAAAGAGATATATTGTTGACTCAAAGAGATATCTAGTTCATCATACTAGATATCTACTTCTCAGAAAGAGATATATGTTTGAAAATAATAGAAGATATATCTATTTAGCTCATTAAGATATCTTAATGAAGGAAAGAGATATCTTTTATTGTGAAGTATTTCAAAAGAGATATATATCTAAGAATTTAATAAAGATATCACTTTGACTCAACAATATATCTATTTGACAGTTCAATATATCTCTTTGAGTCAACAAGATATATCTTTGAGTCAACAAGATATCTAGTTTTATGAAAGAGATATCTATTTGAAGTTTTGTTTCATTTTTTAATTGTATACATGTCCACGCGCAATGTGACATCATAATTATAAGAGACAATGTTATGAAGTCATATATAGTGCGTTATAAAAGTCAACATTGATTCATAGTCATAATGACAAAGTTTGATTGGCGTACATGTTACATGTAGGTAAGTACCAAAGTAAATATATGGCTCTATTATCATTACTTCTTGAATGAACCTCGTACATGTGGAATGTACATGCTTATTATGGTTTACACTTTTCAAACCGTACGCCGCTGGTCGTAGAGTGCACGTGTCACAGGGTGAGAAAAATGTGCTCCGGCCCGGGGCTCGAACCCGGGACCCCTGGTTTACCGTACCATCGCTCTAACCGACTGAGCTCGCCGGACACGAATACACACTGCCTCCCCACAGTGAGTTACGTACCGATACACACGTTTGTGTCATGTTGAAGGCTCTGCGACACCGCCGTATGCTTACTGTATTTTGTGCAGTCGGTAATGCTTTTTATTTTTTGGTTGTTCTTCGGTCTCCATGTGGTACTCAATCCCTATATCTTTATGGCGCGTTTCCATTCAACGAAAACTTGTGCGAAAACGTGTGCGATTTCTTGTCCGAATTCATGTGAGGATTGTTTATGTACATGTAACTCCACTATACGTGTTTCCATTACATCCGAATTCGTATACGTTTTCGTATGCTAAATCGCATGCGAAAACGTATACGAATTCGGATGTAATGGAATAGTTAAACAAGAGGCCCAAATGGGCATGTATCGCTCACCTGATGACACCATTTGATCTTCAAGAATCTTACACATACATATGGCAAAAAAAAACTGGAAGGTTTGCTAAGTTGACGATACAGTGACGACCTTTTGACCTTTCGGTGGCGATCTTGGGTGACACAATGACATAATTGTGACATAAATGGTATCAGACCGATCGGCTCATTGATACTTTTGATTTGATATATAACATGACCATATTCAGTCAACAACTAAATTTTACCCCACTTTGACCCCCCTGGGCCCCACCCATTTGTGACCCAAGGTCAACCATTTTATCAAATCTGAAATAGCATTATAAGATCATTCCTATGAAGTTTCATTTAAATCGGTTAATTGGTTCATAACAAAAAGAGTTTTTAAGAATTTGACCTACTTTCCCACGGCAGCCATCTTGGATTATGTAACAACGCCATTTCATCAAATCTTAAAATGCTTCACATAAGGACCATAACTGTGAAGTTTAGTCAGCATCGGCCTAGTGGTTCACGAGAAGAAGATTTTTGAAATCGCTCATAAAATGACGACCTTTTGCTCTTTTGGCGGCCATCTTGGATGATGTAATAACCCAAATCTCCGCAAAAATAAATATTTCCACCATCCCGCTGATGGACAACAAAATCAACTTATTTATTTACTATTTTCTGATTGGATAATAATTATATGACTTGCAGGGAGCAACAGTAACTGTTAAGTAGTCGATCAAACAGATAACTATATGAAAAAGTCAAATAGTTATCTAATTGATTTAACAAGATATCTCTTTCACCATAGAAGATATCTCTTTCATACAACAAGATATCTGTTTGGCTATATAAGATATCTTATTCATAGAAGTAGATATCTGTTTCATTGAATCTAAACAGATATCTTGTTCTGTCAAAGAGATATCGTATTGACTGAAAGAGATATATTATTGACTGAAAGAGATATATGTAACTCTGAAACAGATAACTATATTATTATTATCATAGAGATATCTATTTCAGAGTTACAGATATATCTTTGAGTCAATAAGTTATCTCTTTCATTCAAGAAGATATCTCTTTCAATCAACAAGATATCTCTTTTTGACAAACATATATCTTATTGACTAAAATAGATATATGTTTGTCTGAAAGAGATATCTTATTGACTCAAAGCCGAGATAGCGAGCACTGCTGACTGTCTGAAGCACTTGTCCGTGAAGTCTGTAAATGCTAGGGAAAGGGGTTCGAGCCTTTGTGACCTGTATGACCTGGCACTTCGAGGGATTAAAACTCATATCCCATCGAGTTGACCAGTCTTCCATAGTGGTTAGGTCGGCTTGCAGTGTCATATTGTCTGTAGTTTTGTCATTTAGGGTCAAATAGGCTGCTGTATCATCTGCAAAGAGCCGTACATGTGAGATAATACTTTCGGGCAGATCGTTAATGTACACCAACAATAGTATGACACCAAGGACAGAACCCTGAGGTACCACCGAGGTGACTGGTATGGTGTCTGATCTCTCGCCTTCTAGTACAACTGTGTGCTGTCGTCCACTCAGAAATGCTCGTATCCATGCAAGTGTATATCCTCGAATACCACATTTGTGTAGTTTGTAGAGCAACTTCTCGTGAGACACCATGTCAAAAGCCTTGCTAAAATCAAGGAGCACTAGATCTGTTTGCGTACCTATGCTGGTAATTTTGGCTAGATATTCTACTAACATGGCTGGCTGGGTCTCACAGGATCTACGCTCTCTGAAGCCGTGCTGTAGATCGTACATCAGGCCATTTGAATCCATATGTCTGACCACATTGGAAGCAACGACATGCTTCAGGACCTTACACAAGACACATGTAAGTGATATTGGGCGGTAGTTCGTTGCTGTTGACTTATCACCTTCCTTGTACAACGGTGCAACATTTGCGGAGGTCCAGTCCGTCGGTACTTGTCCTGTTTTAATTGATAAGGTGTATATTACCGTAAGGACTGGTGCAATCTGTTCACGTAGCTCTCGAAGTACAAGTGGTTTCATTGTGTCCGGTACTGCCGCCTTGGTTGGGTTGAGTCCTTCTAGTAGTTTGAGTATACCGTTGGTAGATATAATAATGTCCGGCATGACCGAGTTCATGTTTACATACGTTGAGGGTGATTTTGTGCTTCTGTATATGCTTCTGTATACTTACCTGGCAGTTGTGACAGGCTGAGGGGTGACTTAGGAGTGAAAACGGACTGAAATTGAGAATTTAGAATATTTGCCTTTGCGGTTGTGTCAGTTACCAGTTTGTCATCTGATTTGAGTAGGGCGATGCCTTGATTGTCCTGTCTTGAGTTTTTTAGGAATGAGAAGAGCTTTTTGGTATTTACCTGTGTGTGGTCGTCGCTGTTGTCATCAATGATGTCCTCGAGATATTGAATATATGCAGTCTTGATCATTTGACGAACAAGGTGTCTGCTAGTAAGATACTTATCTCTATCTGATTGGCTTCCTGTCCGTTTGTGCCGGCAGTAGAGCTTGTTCCGTTTACGTATAGTACATCTGATATTTTGTGATATCCAGGGGAGTGAAGACTTACGTTTAATCATCTTTGTAGGGACACATTGTTGTATTTGTCTCTCCAGTTCTTGTGTATATTCATCCCACAGTCTCTGGACTGACTTACCTTCACAGTTTTCCAAAAAACTAATTTTGAAGGATTCCATTTTACTCTTTAGTAGCTCCCAGTTGGCTTTCCTGTAAATGTGAACCTTACGGGGCTTTGATTGCAAAAGACGGGGTTTCAAGTTTACTTCCACACAGACTATAGAGTGGTCACTAACTCCTGGAGTTGTATAGACTTTTTCTATGAGGGTCTCGTTAGTCGTTAGAAATACGTTTAGTATAGTATTGAATCTTGTAGGTTCGTTAACGGTCTGGTCTTCGAACACAATAGCAATACTCATACCAGTCGCTTAGCCGTAGGTAAATTCTTAAAGACAACAGGATACCAATAGAAGACCAATGTCCTCATGAGTACAACACTTTAGCAGGCAATACACCATGTCAGTAACATGGCATGTGTACAGCGGTGACGGAGGAGCCGTCAACGATACAACACATATAATGTACTCAACGATCAGTGATATACGGTTCTAAAATAAAAATCACAGTACTGAAAGTACTGAGCTGCGATCCCAACTGAAATGGGTGGTAAACAGTGTTTTAGTATATTCTCCTTTAAATATTTCAAATAGAGTAATTGTAGTAAATGGTGTTATGGGAAACTGTATAAAACTCGACATATTTTGTATGTGGAGAGGGGAAGGAGCTGTATAGAAACAGGAAGAATCCAGTAAGGCTTTGCATTGTTTTGTATGCATTACATACACATCCACATGAGCTCTAAAAAGAATTATAAATTTTCGACATCATTTAAGGAAAATATGACTGATTGTCGAAATCAATATCGGCGAAATACGGCGATGCTATAAGGGTGGTAATTCCATATCCGGATTCACTCTTCAAACACCTGTGGTTATAGTGTTGTGTTACCATAAGAAAATGTAGTACAGTGAGACATGATAATTAAATTAATTATCGTGTTTGAGGAGCTTAGAATGTGAAACCTGAATGATACGTTGAATGATATTGTATATAAATTTCTAAATAAATAGATAGATAGATAGATAATTTATTTTTAAAGTGCAACCTGTTACAATAATACAATAGCACATGTTTAAGTACTGAACAGCCAGCCTGCAGAGGCTTATGGTGCACTGTCATGTAGATCATTTATGGAACAAGGAAAATACATGCAATAATACATTAATAACTAGTATGCGATGCCTATGCGTACTGTAGGTGGTGGTACTGTGAGACGCATCATAGGAAATGTGTTTAGATACATGCACAGTAATATACCAGATACGTATTCGTGCAGGAAATAGACTGGTCAAGAATCGCGTCATATCACATGAGTACAGAGCATAAGTATAGCCGACGGCACATTGTTGCCACCTATAGTGGATATTCTTGCTGGTACCGCTAATCGAATAACCTCTATAGCTGCCACTCGTAATCTTTATAACTGGTGGAATAGTAACACAATTATACACTTATTTAATTCCTATAAAGAACATTTTGTGCCTACTGAGTGGGCGTGCACCTTTAAGGTCAGCTGATAAAAACAATATATATATATATCTACCAAAACCTAATATTGAACTATACAGGTCAACCTTCGTCTATTCTGGAGCCAAAATGTGGAATGGTCTACCAGTGTATGTTAAAACAGTGAACTCACTCACTCACTCACTCACTGACCATGTTCATTGTAAGTTTTACGCACACACTATCCCAACATGTTAAATATTTACTTTGCAGAAGGTTACACCACTATATGTCCGTAAATGGAGATAGTATTGAAGGAATACCTTAACTTAAGGTATGTGGTTTATCGTTTTGAAGTTAATACTTTAGTATAGCTTATTGTTTGTAAGAGATGTGTAAGAGCTGTATCTTAAATTGGTTAACTATGCAATGTTTTAAAGGATTTCAGTGTAAAATTTCAAGTGATTTATTTTTCTGAACTTTCTTTTTCTACAAAGGACCCTAGCTAAAGTCAAGATGCATTGTATTGAGTAAAGTTTATTTTGAATAACTTCAATAGTTTGATTTGAGAAAGCTTATATTTTTAGGGATAACACGTCTAGTATTCAACGCCACTATTTTGGATGTGTGATAATCTCTTTATTGTATTCGTGGCCAGGGTTGTACAATGGCGCCAGATGCTAATATGTAGCTAATATACTAGATCAGACCAGCATAGGTTGTGGAATTTACTGTTTTGAACAAGATTTGACATACACTGTCTATACTGTCTACTTGAAATTCTAAGCTCGGCTTGGCAGGGCTTCTGCCTATGCAGATAATGGCACAGAGAATAGCACAGATCTTCGTCTTCTTCATCTTCGTTTTTTAGATGATATAAGTAATAGTTCACATATTTAATTTTTAATAAATTAATTTCAAGCGAGCACTAGCGCGTGTGTGGATGATGATATGCTTTGCGTCTCGTGATCTGATGACAACAATTAGGCATAACATCAGTACTAAATATAGCGCTGAACATTTAATTATTAATGTAATACATATTGTCGAAAGCTTCACAATATGCGATTTTTACTGAGACGAAATGCCGTTCTTTCATTGGATTGGTCGAGAAACTAGGGTAAACAATAATACAAAATAATACATTCGCTTGAATTTAAAGGCACACCAGGTAAACGTAATCGATTAATACCTTATATAACAAGTTACCCGTCTCACTATATGTCTCTGGACAGCTCAAGGTTATGGTCCGCAAAATATTGGTCCGTATTGTATGTATCTGTCAGTCCGCAGCGGGCTGGGTCGCGCTGTGTAGTCCGTACTTTATACATACCCGATTTGCCGTCAGCGGAACCGGAAATTCCCAAGTTTCAATACACGTAAACAAAAATATAAATTTCTAAAAAAAATAACAAAAACAAACAAAGTTTAAAGAATTTCAAACCCGATTTTATTTGTGCAGGCCACACGTTGAGATATCTGTTTTTGTGACATGTGTGTTGTTGCTTTTGCTTTGTTGACTGTGCAGGTAAGATGCAGTCATTGTAGAGAATAAATGTGTTTGCTGCCTGCTGGATTGTTTCGAACCAGAACGTTTCGGACATGGATGTTTCGGATCAGTCACAGATAGTCACAGATCAGCCTGGGCATCTGCACAGTCTGATCAGGGCCTGCACTGTTTGCCATCGAGTCATTCAGGTTGCTGTGAGCAAAATTCTTCAACCCTGATGTAGCCACACTGTCGTCAAAGCTCGCATTATCCCCCAGTGAACAACTTGATTATTATCGGTCTGCAGGGCATAGTTGCCCGTATATACTAGTGATATTATAAATGAGCAAGGTTTATTTATACCATGGGCGTTTCAGAGGCGCCGGAATCATCATAAGATTGGTCCGGCGAATCTACTGGGTGCACCCGCTACCCACCCAAAGTGTATGTTGTTATCATTCAGTTGAACCATCAGTGGTAACAACATACACTTCTGATGAGAAAAATTGCTGAAAGAAATATTTACATTCCGTTTTATTTTATATAAATGAATTCCAAATATATTCCGACGCTCTGTGTGCGACTTCCATTTCAGGCCTAGAGCTGCATGTATGGACCTAACCGTGCAGGATGTATAGACAACAACTCAATAAAGAGCTGGCACAGAAAATGTCACGGGTGTGCAGTGTAAGTACTTTGATTTACATGTTTAGCATATGTTACTGTCTGTTTTCTTGTCTTGCTATGACAAGCCGGTCCAGACTTTTTTTTCCCTCTGTGCAGTCCCTGATCAACCTCCAGTAGTTGGGGAAATATCCGGCTGTATTCGCTTCAATGCATGCAAACTGTGAATCCATATCAAGCTGTACGAGATGATAGCTATCTGCTCAGGTGCTACACCGGGCCAGCGCACAATTATTATCTGGTATTCAAACACATACAGACACAAATGCCAGTGTTCCTCCAATAACGTCACATACTGGTGATATTAAACACTTTGTTCAATTGTTATGTGTATACAGACCAATTGGTGAAACTTTGGGCCATTTGTTGTATTGGGCCAGCCTGGGTGACTGATGTTAGCTGATAGTTGTTTTACAATGTACATGTACCCTATATTTTCAGAGTTGTGGCTGTACGTGCGAGGGCTGCTTCATCAATGAAACCAAGTAAGTATTATTACTGAAGAATTTTCAGTGTGTCTGGGTATAGTCAGCCCCCTGACTATGTGTTTGTCCAAACTGCGAGGTCATCCATCATTCTGTGATGAATATACATGATTATGATCCACACGAGCGGTACTCCCTAAACTTATAACAGCATGAGAAGTAATACTTGACTTTTTTCTCAATGCTGCTTATCACCTGCTGTCTCATGTCTTCAGCAAGTCACATGTCACCCATATCACATGAGTCATGTGATATGGGTGACATGTGACTTGCTGAAGACATGAGACATGACACCAATTTGTGCGTAATTTGGCCAAATTGGGGTGAAATTTTGTTATTTCTTCATCAAAAATGGCAAGTTGGGAGTCCTTTAGAATCGTCTCATTGAGACGATTCTAAAGCACTCCCAACTTGTCATTTTTGATGGAGAAATAAGAAATTTACCTCCAAATTACGCACCTTAACTGGAGCTCTGAATATTACATCATCACATGACACCCCATGTCACATGTCGCCCATATCACATGACACCAATATTACACCATGTCACATGACACCCCATGTCACATGTCGCTCATGTCACATGCCACCCAATGTCATATGGCACCCCTTTTCAAATCACATGTCTCCCCTACAGGTGCAGCCTGGACCTGCAGCAGCGTATTGAGGAATTACAGAGTCAGCTGTTACGTAGCCACGCCCACATGTCCCAGATGGAGGCGGAGTTCACGAGCCGGCAGCAGGCCGGGGATTACCAGCTCATGAAGCTGCGCGATGAGATCATCAAACTCCGCGACAGATACGAGAGGTATGTGGCGAAATATATGAGATGTATGCGACAGATACGAGAAGTATGTGTCGAAATATGCGACAGATACACGACAGATACGAGAGGTACATTGCGAAATATATGAGAGGTATGCGACAGATACGAGAAGTATGTGTCAAAATATATACAAGAGGTACTGAACAGATACGAGAGGTATGTGGCGAAATATATGAGAGGTATGTGACAGATACAAGAAGAATGTGTCAAAATATATACAAGAGGTACTCAACAGATACGAGAGGTACGTTGCAAAATATACGAGAGGTACTCGACAGATACGAGAAGTATGTGTCAAAATATACGAGAGGTACTCGACAGATACGAGAGGTACGTTGCAAAATATATGAGAGGTATGCGACAGATACGAGAAGTATGTGTCAAAATATATACAAGAGGTACTGAACAGATACGAGAGGTATGTGGCGAAATATATGAGAGGTATGTGACAGATACAAGAAGTATGTGTCAAAATATATACAAGAGGTACTCAACAGATACGAGAGGTACGTTGCAAAATATACGAGAGGTACTCGACAGATACGAGAAGTATGTGTCAAAATATACGAGAGGTACTCGACAGATACGAGAGGTACGTTGCAAAATATATGAGAGGTATGCGACAGATACGAGAAGTATGTGTCAAAATATATACAAGAGGTACTCAACAGATACGAGAGGTACGTTGCAAAATATATGAGAGGTATGTGACAGATACGAGAAGTATGTGTCGAAATATACGAGATGTACTCAACAGATACGAGAGGTACGTTGCGAAATATATAAGAGGTATGCGACAGATACAAGAAGTATATGTCAAAATATATACAAGAGGTACAACAGATACAGAGGTACGTTGATATGAGAGGTAGTGACGATAGAGAAGTATGTGTCAAATATGCGAGAGATACCAGATACAAGAGGTACCTGCGATATGAGAGGATGCACAGATCAAGATGTGTCAAAATATATACAAGAGTACTCAACAGATACGAGAGGATGTTGAAAAATATATATGAAGGTATGTGACAGATACGAGAACTATGAATGTCAAAATCATGCGACGAAGAGGTAACTACGACAGATACGAGAGGTAACATTGCAAAATATATGAAGGTATGTGACAGAAAAAGAAAATAAGTGTCCAAAAATTATACAAGAGTACTCACAGATTACCGAGACGTATGCAAAATAAAATGAGAAGGTATGTGTACGAGAGGTACTGACAGATACGAGAGGTACGTTGCAAAATATATGAGAGGTATGTGACTGATACGAGAGGTACGTTGCAAAATATATGAGAGGTATGTGACTGATACGACATGTACGCGACAGATACGACAGGTATGTGCCAAAATATACTAGTGGTAATTGACAGATACGAAAGGTATGTGGTGAAATATATGAGACGCATGCGACATATACAAGATAAATAGACCAGTCTTATAGTTACCGAATTTGGAAAATGACAAGTAATTCCCTTAGAACTACTTCCGGGGCATCACCGGCATTAGAATTGGCAGGGTTTGTCAGTTTTTCATTTCAAACAAAAGAAATTATGCCACGTGTAACATCACGGTCAACCCGACAAGTTCTGCCAATATTACTCTGGTTGTTGTTCTAAGAGAAGTTACTCTATACGAGTGGTACACACTAATTTAAAAATTGAATAAAAGATGACACAGCTGTTTCTTAATCAGCCGCCACGAGTCGAAGTTGTACCTCAGTTGTCATCACCCATTGAGCATCCAATCCATGCAGATGAGCGATTTATTTCTTGTGTGTGAGCAGACATGAAAATGTTCATAACAATGTCATAATCCATTGCAATCCTGTCCCCATGGTGATAAACTTTCTGCATATTTACTATCTACATTGTTCTATATTTCAAACAATTTGAATGCCATGGAAAACCTAAGCCTCAATGAATAAATAAATGTGCTGATTGAGATTTGAGTAAACACTGACAGGAATTGTATAGTGCAGATTGTCCCTATGACGAGACATTTATACCAAGGTTAGTGTCTGCAATGTAGCCAAAAAGAAATGGTTGTGTCCTGCAAGATCTCAATAACTTTTGATAACTAAACAATACATTTAGGCATGAGAAAAAAAACACTCACATGTCCAGGGCTCCTGATAAGGAATTAATAATTGAGTATTGTCACTCCATCATTTCTGAAGCAATTGGGTATTTCAAAATTTTAATTGTGTAAAATAGAATCACACTACTGTTTACACATCAGCAGACTGCACTAATTGAATAGTTTGCTTCTAAATGAAAACACATCTTGGTATTTCATTAGAATTGTCTCCTTGGAGACAATTCTAATGAAATACCAAGATGTGTTTTCATGGGAATATAAGAAAATATGCTATATTTGTGGTCTGTTTATTTTTTTCTGTAGCATGATAAAGATACCACAAATTTTTCAATGCTTTTTCATACTCACTACTTCTGATTTCAATTGGGTTTTTGGCAATTTTAATTGGGTATTTACGCAAATACGCACCTTATCTGGAGCTCTGTATATCCATCCACCTCGGCACCTACATGTACCATGTTGGATGTGACTTGAACTGGAGATCCTGTTTCTATATGACTTTACATGTAGCTGTTACTGAGACGTTAAGTCCTTTCAAATAAATATATACATATTTACCCTTGTGTTCTGTGAAGTAGAAAAAGTCATTTAACCCTTTCAACACCACAGGCCTGTATAGTGGAATTGGCAACAGTGTAGATCCAGATGAGCCAGGATCTGCACATTTTGCAAGTATTTCATAATTTTGAAAACAAAAACATCTCCTTTTCATAAATGTACTAATCTGAAAATAATCTTGTGACGATTGGATTGGTTGCAAGGTTAACGTATCAAAATCCATTCCAGTTACTTAGAGGTGAAAGGATCAACATTTGAGGCATCACTTCAAACAGTGACAGATGTAGCCGGAGCATTCCATAATCAGTCCTGACACATGCTATCATACACTTCCACACCACTGTTGCCAATTTCACAAAAAAATTGCTAAGCATACTGGCTAAGTATACATGTACTTGTATGCAGAATTATTATACTGAATGTATTACATTATCACAGCCAAAATGGCTGTGATAATGTAATAAATTCAGTAAAATAAAAATTAATAAATTTATCCTTAGATTGAAGATTTCTCCCTCAAAATGTACTAAACAAGATAAGTATACTTTGCAATATTGGTGAAATATGCTACAGAGCATCCCGGAATCGGTCCAGACACATGCTACCCATATTTCTGCCTCCGGTATTTGTGACGATGTCATTCTGAATGTCTACTCCACCATCTGGATCATACTTGAATCAACTGGTACAGTAGACATTCAGAATTACAGTCATGACTAACCCAGCGAGTACGTTATCAGTCAGCTGGAGGGCTACATGTGACTACAGATTACAGTGTAGCTCTGTATGCCTGCTGTTCCATCGAAATCATACTGGAGTTAGTGGGTATAGTAGACATTCCGAGCTACACCACCTGAACTAACCCTGCTGGTACCTTGTCTACCTTTAATGTATCCAGATAGTATAATTCTTCAGCGGAGGTATCACTATACAGGGCAGTTTTGTTGAAAATATTTGTATGTATAATACATATGGCCAGAGCTCCAGTTAAGGTGCGTAATTTGGAGGTAAATTTTTTATTTCTCCATCAAAAATGGCAAGTTGAGAGTGCTTTAGAATCGTCTCAATGTCAGAGACGATTCTAAAGCACTCCCAACTTGCCATTTTTGATGAAGAAATAACAAAATTTCACCCCAAGTTGGTCAAATTACGCACCTTAAAGGTACATACCCACGCAGTAGGTTATAATATAGTGATAAAGATACTTTTGTATATTCTGTATGTATGACATTTTCTGGCAAAATAGACATTCATTCATCATTACCCCACAGATTGATTGGCATTATTATACATTTTATTTTTGACGAACATTTTCACATTGATATCAGGGGCGTTAACCGTGTTCCCTTAAAATAGTAACGGACTATTTATTCTCTGTATTTATTTTTTGATGTGCAATGATCATACTTTATAATCTTTCGAAAATATTATTGTTCAGGTGACGCATTTCATTAGTATAAATAAGTAAAAAATATCATGCCTCATTTGCATATGGAAATAGTCCGATACCAATGCGCATCACTATCAGTAAAATAAATATTACTAAATGATTACATCTGTTTTACGGGCACTTGTAATTTTTAGAACTGGTGGAATAGTGACACAATTATACACTTATTTAATTCCTATAAAGAACATTTTGTGCTTACTGAGTGGGCATGTACCTTTAACTGGAGCTCTGCATATGGCTTTATAAATCTTACTATGACCTATTATCATACTTTTGCATCCCATATCTCCAACACCTTATACAGCTTGGTGGTGGTTTGTTGGGAGCATACGATGGGTAATTTAACGATCAGAATTCATCCTTACCGGAATCCCCACTGGACACCCAGTTTGGCCCTTATGTATGTGTTTGACATTCTTGTATGTAATAGTTGAATCTGGTTATATCCCTTACATGAGTAATTTGATTATTTCTAAACCTATTACTTTTAGGGGAAGTGGCCAAGTGACTTTGGTGTGGTATGGACCTGGCACCATGTTAGGTTATTCTAATTTCATGGCTGAATATATTTGTTCTCGATGTAAATATTCCGTTCTGATTTTGGGATTGCAGCAGGTTAAATAAGGGATCGAACCCGTTGGGCCGGCTTTACATGACCTTAGCTGTTGATAGACCGTTAAACACCAATAAACAAACCAACACCTTATACAGAGATGTTTTACAAAAGTGAAAATTTATTAGAATACCCTGCCACAACTTACCACAGGTGGAAGACTCGGACGTGTGACACAACAAAATTATAATAGAAGATAGTACTGTATGGGACCAAGTGGGTGGGGTAATGGATTCTTTTGTAATGGGATTTTTTTTTGTCACAGGTCCAAGTCTTCCACCTGTGAACTTACCATGTTAGTACATTGTGGGTACATTGTCAGATTGATGGCAAGCTGCTACAAGATAACGTGGAATGTCTGCTGTACCATCGGAATCATGCTTCAACTTGATGTTACAGCAGACATTCGGACCTACACCTCCATCACTAACCCTGCGAGTACAACCAGGCTGCTGGGAGCCGTTTCACTAAACTGTGCACAACTAAAATGTTCGTAAGTGCAAAATGATGATAGTCTGTAAATTTCACATTAAAACTGTTTTCTTGTAAAAAAAATATTGCATTTAAATTTATTGAGCATAGCCTGCATGCATATGCATGCAGCCTATGCTCAATAAATGTAAATCCATCAATTTGCACTTACAAACATTTTAGTTATACAAAGTTTAGTGACACGGGCCCCAGGAGAGCCATACTCGACAACAAGGTAGCTTCAGTTGTCTTCTGTAACATCTTGATTTGACTGTTACAGTAGACATTCCAAGCTGAAGTGCCACAACTAACCCTGTGAGTAAACGAACCCTGTGAGTAAACTAACCCTGTGAGTAAACTAACCCTGTGAGTAAATTGCTAGGCTGCTGGGGGCCGTTTCAATAAACTTTGTACGACTAAAATATTCGTAAGTGCAAAATTAGGATAGTCTGTAAATTTCACATTAACAAAGTTTTCTTGTAAACAATTATTGGATTTACATTTATTAAACAATATGCAGCCTATGTTCATTAAATGTAAATCCATCAATTCACATTTCCAGACTATCCTAAATTTGCCCTTAGAAAATTTTAGTTGTTCGAAGTTTAGTGAAACTGGCCCCTGGACATTTACAAATGTGAAACTTTATTAGATTACACTAACCCTGTGGCTACATTATCACTGTCAGGTTGCTGGAGAGCCATAAGCGACTGCAGCGAGTGAACGACAGCTTGGAGAGCAAGCTGCTCAAGGTCGTGACCTTGAGCGAGAGCGAGAAGACGGGGCTCCAGAAGGAGTTGGCCGGCCTCACGTCCCGCCTAGTCGAGGCCAGGTTCACCGTCTGTGATCTACAGGAGGAAAATGTAAGGGCGAATATCGGCATTGGGTCAAGGTCCACACAGAAATGTTGTATTATTTTCTGTCTTATCAACATGTATAGGTAAAACATCTGAATGATCAGTCAGGGTCAACGACACAGAAAAATGTTGCCTACTGTCTGTTCCTCATTTTGCTGCCAACAAACTTTTGGCTATTACACACATTAAATCTAAAAAATATTTAAATGTCAGTACTTTTTCATCAATAAAAAAAAAGTCACCCTCCCCCAAAAAAATGATGAATTTCAATCAAATATCGGGGGTGTAGCTTGGAAAAATTGTCTGTATATGCCCGACAGTCGACTGAGCGAAGCAAGTGAGACTGCTAGGCGGGTCTAGGTGAATCCCATTTTTCGTTTTTTGACTCCTCTCACAGCTCCTCCACCTCCTTTTCCCTCATGTTAAATTCCCATAGGAAAATAATTTTTTCGTAATAAAGTCAATATTTGATGGAATTTTATAAAATAATTTTTTCCCGAGAGGGTGACTTTTTGTTATTGAATAAAAAGTACTTACATTTAAATATTTTTTAAATTTAATGTGTATAATAGCCAAAAGTTTGTTGGCAACCAATCGTGGAACAGACAATAGTTGAGGCGAGGTCCTCTTTTTGTGTCAGATTTACAGTAGGCAAATGTAAAGAACAAAACATCGGCAGGGTCAATGTCAATATATAAAAAAAATATGCTATTTTGTGTCTACCTCCATACATGCATTTCTGCCTCTAAATGACCTTGCTGTTGAGCGAACGTAAAACCCCTATCAGTCAATCAATGCACCTGTTTTAATATTTAGTGTACCTGTTTACATCAACATGGTGTGCCTCTACATTTTAGGAACGTTACCGTGGTGACTGTAACCTGGCCGTCCAACTGCTGCACTGTAAACCTTCCAACTTCGTGGCCCACAAACTCGATACTGTGAGTCAGAGTTCAGGGGCCCATTTCACTAAACTTTGTACGCCTAAAATGTTCGTAAGTGCAAATTTAGGATCGTCTGGAAATTTCAATTGATGGATTTACATTTATTGAGCATAGGCTTCTTATGCAGCCTATGCTCAATAAATGTAAATCCAATAATTGTTTACAAGAAAACATTGTTAATGTGAAATTTACAGACTATCATAATTTTGCACTTAAAAATATTTTAGTCGTACAATGTTTAGTGAAACGGCCCCCTTGTGTTTCATACCCAGTGTACCTATATTGCTGAATGGACATTTATTACTTGTTATATAACTGGCTGTGACTGGAGAAATGGGGCTTATGGCAGAGGTCCAGATAAGATGCGTATTTGCGTAAATACGCAATTAAAAAATGCAAAAACCCAATTAAAATCAGAGACAATGCGTACCAAAAAGCAATTAAAATGTCCGGTACGCAATACTTTTTTTATCCTGTAGCGTACTCCTCAAATGTATTTTCAGTCTGTCGCGTACTGCTAGATTTGTTCATGTATACAATCCTACAAAATCATAGCCGAGTATCTGTGCGTCGACCATTCAATGTTTACAAAGTCTGGTCCCGGCTCTAGCTGCGGACAATGTCTCGCTGTATTTCATCGATAACGGCTGGAAACCAGTCGTCGGGTGTATTCGATTTGAACTCCAAGATTTAGCGGGAGCGATTCCGACTCTCAGCGGGGAAAAAATGGGTCCAACTCGATACAAAACTCTAGTAACCCACCACACGGCAGTTGATTCGAGTACCGTTCAAGTTAATGATCCCAAATCTAGAATTTCCACCCTTATCGCATCGGCCGTTTTTGCCCATCTTGATTTTGAGAAAAAAAATCTGATAAGACGGGGCCTATCAATTATGGCGAAAGTTGACACAAACTTCAGAGCTCACGCGAGCCGGAATTGAATTCCCCTTTACCTCTGAATTTGTTGTCACAATCCACGTCATTTACGGAAAATATTACTGATTTCAAATCAATAATTGTGGAAAAAAACACGGCGATTCGACACTATTGTGAACCCGAGATCCAGGCTCATTACTAATCTATTTTCTTAAATTAAAATCGATGTGAAACTGCTTGTTTCGGCGACCCAGAGTCTACTCAAGGAGATGCAACAAAAAAAAATCCGTAGACATTCGTAAACGACTGACTATCCGCACGAATGGTACAGTATAATTGGTCCTGGGGGGGTGGGGGAGGGGGAGCGGGGCACAGCGGACATTTTATTATTTTGAATGTGTCGGGTTTATATTTTACATGTGGGACAGTATCATAAGTAATAAATGAAAATATGGTAACATTATTACTATTTCGACCAACGCACACGTTGAATAAAATGGCGGTCGAATTAACTAAGTTAAAATAGGACGAGTTGAACGGCGCCCGAATTCACCAATTAATATAATCGTAGCAGCGATAGACACTATAAATAACACAATCGGATCATGTCAGATTTTTACGTAGAAAATTGGTGACACATGGCGCAACAAAATGGCGGCCGCAACAAACAAACGTGGAAGAAAAAATATTGCAAAAGTCCACCACCAATGTTAACCTTATTTCGATTTATTTTACGACCGATGCAACGGTGGAATCTCAATCCATTGCACAAGGCATCATACAGTCATTTTGTTGAGCTCGGTGTGTGGAGACCCCAAATTAATCATGAACGACGTGATTGACATTATTGATGAATAGCGCTCATCTGCACATACGTCACCAATTTGTGTGTTTCCAATAGTAGGACAAATACATGCATCAGTAAACTTTAATAATGGTCAGTGTAAGTCCAGAACAATGAAAACTGCATTTAAGTGTGTAAGACTGAATGTTTGTCCTACTCTGCCAGATTTAGGCGTTCTATTTATAGCAGATTCCTTGCTAGGTAGATGAGCGCTATTGCTGTCAAACGTGGTCGGCCAAAAAAAAAATGGATTGCGTGTTGCAAAGATCAATCTGCCAATCAAAGCATTCTTGATCAGCGTATGCACTGTTTGTCATTCAGATAATGAAACATCTCGCATGATTTTTAGCTCACCTGAGTGAAGCTCATGTGAGCTATTGTTACCGCAATGTGTCCGTCGTCGTCCGTGAACATTTTCAAACGTCTTCTCCTCGGTAACCATTGGGTCTATAGTCACCAAACTTCATGGTCATGGTCCTTAGGTAGGGGGATTACAAAATTGTTAAAATGACGTCATTGCGTAATCCAAGATGGCCGCCGTCTAAACATAGCACAAATTCTTAAAAAATCTTCTTCTGAAGAACCGCCAACCGGATTTCGACAAAACTTGGTAGGAATGATCGATGTACATTGTTCTTTCAAAGTTGTTAAAATGGTGACCCCGGGGTCAAAAATGGGCGTGGTCCGTGGGGTCAAATTATGGTCAAATTTTATTTTTGACTGAATATGGTCATGTCATATATCAAATTGAAGGTATCAATGAGGCGATCACTCTGGTGCATTTGTCGAAATCGGATTGTTATGTCATCCAAGATGGCCGCCGAAAGGTCAAAAGGTCGTTCTTCTTAAAAAATCTTCTTCTCATGAACCGCTAGCCGGATTTCGAGGAAACTTGGTAGGAATGATCGATGTACAATGCTCTTTCAAAGTTGTTAAAATGGTGACCCTGGGGTCAAAAATGGGCGTGGCCCTTGGGGTCAAATTTTATTTTTGACCGAATATGGTCATGTTATATATCAAATCGAAGGTATCAATGAGGTGATCACTCTGGTACATTTTTTGTCGAAATCAGATTGTTATGTCATCCAAGATGGCCGCCGAAATGTCAAAAGGTCGTTCTTTTATTAGAGATTTCAAAATTCTTCTTCACATGAACCGCTTGGCCCATGGTAGCCAAACTTAAAAGTTATGGTCCATGGGTGAACCCTTTTCAGATTTGTTAAAATGGAGGTCATCGCTAATCCAAGATGGCCGCCGTCTAAAAATAGCATAAATTCTTAAAAAATCTTCTCATGAACTGCTGGCCGGATTTCGACTAAACTTGGTAGGAATGATCGATTTACAATGCTCTTTCAAAGTTGTGAAAATGGTGACCCCGGGGTCAAAAATGGGCATGGCCCGTGGGGTCAAATTTTATTTTTGACCGAATATGCTCATGCCATATATCAAATTGAAGGTATCGATGAAGCGATTGCTCTGGTGCAATATTTGTCGGAATCAGATGATTATGTCATCCATGATGGCCACCAAAAGGTCCATTTATTCAAGATTTTGAACGTCTTTTTCTCAGGAACCACATGGCCGATGCTGGCCAAACTTCATAAGAAGTTAAGATCCTTGGGTGAAGCATTTTCAGATTTTGTAAAATGAGAGTCATCGCTTAATCCAAGATGACCGCCATCTAAAAATAGCACAATTTTTTTAAAACACATGAACTCAATGTCACATTCTCCTCTGGTGTTCATGGAGTCAGGTGAGCGAATTAGGGCCATCATGGCCCTCTTGTTTGAATACATGATACTGCTTGTTACATAACTTGTAACTATAAGTGTGCTAGCAGATCCGGAACTACATTGGCCACAAATGCCATAAGCCCAATTACTCTAGTAACAGTTACTTATATGTACTTGGAATCATTTTGATGTTCTTATAAGTAAGTGCAGCAGTGTTACAATACACATGTAAGTATAACACTGCTTCAATTAATTATATCAATAACAAAACGGTACCATTAATACATAAATTAGTACGATTTGTTTCCGAATCGGTTTTTGTGATCAAAATATGGAAATACCCAATTGAAAAAAAATGATGGGGTAACGTTTTTACAATACCCAATTGAAAATTGAGAATACCCAATTGATTTCAAAAGTATGGAGTAACAGTACCCAATGTCAAATTCCTTATCTGGAGCCCTGTTATGGTATTTGTGACCAGTGTAGCTCCTGATCAAGGAGCACACACCTGATAATGATCTGTATTGCTTGTAAGAAGCATGAAGACTGTATCATTGATGGAATGGCGAACAGTACAGATCCTGATCAGTTTGCGCTGATGCACAAGCTGCTCTGGATCTGCAATAGTCGCAAAACTCATAAGCCCTATTTCTCCAGTCACAGCCACATATTTGGTACAAAAGGAAGCAAAGTATTTTTTAGAGTAAACTAATCTACAGAACTTCTCTCGAGATATTATTGCCCCTAACCACAACAAATTTCAGGTTGGAATAAAACTGCTTCATTGAGCAGCTGCCAGACTCGCCTTCAAGTAGAACCCAGTATGAATTTTGCTTATTCATGTCTTATGCTGAGAAACTGCTCGACAAAACAAGTTATTTGATTTAAATTTCAACGAGTTCATCCTTGGAACGGTCTTAAGTCTGTGTTTAATTTCGAAGGATGGGAGCTTCATTTTGCAGTTTTGAGAGAACTGGCAGAAATATTGATTTTAAGATCATTTTCAGATGAAATATTTGGCTGTCAATTTTCACATTTGCTGTCACCACTGGGCATGAAACTGATAGTGCATTACAGAAAAGTACACTATTTTCCTGCCTTTCATAATAAAAATATGTGCTTTGGTGAACAATTTATGTTAGCCACTGTTTATTATATAGAGTTAGTCCATGTATGTGCATACGTACGTACGTGCTTGCGTTAGTAACACCTTTCATTTTCAATAACTTATGAACCGCTTCACCGATTTTGATCATATTTATTGCTTTATGCTTTGATTTGCATATGACCCACGTTCCACCACCCAAGGTCAAGGGTCTGAGAACTTGTATTCACCTTGTTGTATGGCAATTGTGTTAAAGTTTTTTTGTTTATTCTGCCCTGCCACAGATTTGAAAGTTATTAAATATGTGACAGTGACTGGAGAAATAGGGCTTATGGGCTTTGAGACCTGTGTAGATCCACACAGTTTGATCAGGATTTGCACTGTTTTCGTTTCCGTCAATGAAACACCCATCATACTTCTAACAAGCAATGTAGATCGTTATCAGGCTACTTTAGTGCGTAATTTGATCAGGAGCTACACTGGTCCCAATTCCCATAAGCCCCATTTCTCCAGTCAGATCCGACATACGAGACACGCCAATGTGATTTTGTACCTTCGGACATCTGCGTAATTTCATGAAATACGTTTACAAAATTTACAATATTTTCCGTAAATGGCGTCAAAAGTTCTGACTTTATTTATGAAAAATATTGTAATTTTTTTAAGCATATTTAATGAAATTACGCAGATGTCCGAAAGTACAAAATCACATTGGCGTGTCTCGTACATACCACAAGTCTGTATAACGATACGGAGCTTACAGCTATGGTACAATAACTTGTCATTTGTCCAATTTGTCTCCAGCTGCCACTCAGTCTACAAGAGCGTGTGAAAAGTCACCTGACCAGCGATGACATATTCCAGATGGACAACGGCAAGCCCCAAGAGCCCCAACTGATACACATCCCGATGCAAACATTTCCTCCCACCGCAATGGTGTACTCTGTGCCAAGTTCAAAAAATGAGAAAAACTTGAATATGACAGACTCCGACCACATATCAATGTCTTTAATTGCTAAAGTATTGACTCCACCGGAGATGAAGCACAACGCTCAGAGGTTGTATATCTGTGTTAAATGCAGAGAGGATTTTACGTTCGCTAACAAGGAGGTGCAAACGGTTGTGATGATAGATGTTGGCGACCGGAGTAACGGTCATTCGCAGACTTGTGCCAAAGTTCACCGGAAATTGAGGACTCAGTCATCGTCATCGTCTACAGAACCAGAAATGTAACATCAGTGATTTGGGCTCTCCTGGTATACCATATGCCACACCACACCTTTGGTTTCACTAAACTTTGTATGACTAAAATGTTCGTAAGTGCAAATTTAGGATCGTCTGGAAATTTCAATTGATGGATTTACATTTATTATGCTCAATAAATGGAAATCCAATAATTGTCTGCAAGAAATTCTTTTGCCCTTGCGAACATTTTAGTCGTACAAAGTTGGTGAAACGGCCCTCATATGATCACTCTATAGATCTATTTATTTGACTACTATAGTATGCCTTTTCGTCCATCTTCTGTCTGTTTGCCTATTTATACACATGTCTAGGGCTGGCTTGATAGTCTAGTCTAGTCTTGATAGTCTAGTCTAGTCTTGATAGTCTAGTCTAGTCTTGATAGTCTAGTCTAGTCTTGATAGTCTAGTCCCACTTGTCTTTCTGATGCGACTTGAATCCGAGGCTCGTATCTCTTACAGTTTATATTTGTATGAATTAACAACTATTATCTCTACAGTCTTAAGTTTATTTCATATGCTAGTTTATCATCATCCTTTCTCCAGCCCACATATGTCCCCATGCCCAAGATCAAATTCAAATGACAAATTTATGTTAAAGTTTTGTTTTGTTAATGTTTGTGAATGTACATGTTGGTCGGTCCATGTGGTTTGGGTGTCCATCTGCCACTGCCCATTTTGCTATAATTAGTCATGTATGTGTCCTAGATGTTAGTGTGTGTCATTGAAAATAAGACTTAACCCTTTCACCCCTAAGTAACTGAATGGGCTGCGATATGTTCGTTTTGCAACCAATCCAATCATCGCAAAATGATTTTCAGACTATTCCATTTATAAAAAGGGGGTATTTGTTTTTCTCAAAAATATGAAAATTACTTTCAAACAGTGCAGATCCTGATGAGACGGCTCGTTACGAGCCGGCTCATCTGGATCTGCACTGTTTGCATAAACCGATATAGCGGGCTTTCAGGTTCAAAGGGTTAATGTCTGACTGTTTCACCAACTTTTTCACTCATTTGTGAAAATTTATTTTGTCATAGTTATAGATCATATATTGAATTTTTATCTAACGAGATATTACTTTATTTAAATTCAATATGTAAACTAATACTGTCTTATTGTTTTCGTGCATATGTCTTGTCTGTTGAATGAAGTGCCGCCCATAACGTTCTTTCAAATTACGATACTATTACATGATTGGCAGTTTGACACCGAGTCGACCATACATGTGCTATAACATGGTGCGCTTTATTTGAAATTATGTCAACATGGTGTGGCCCTTGGTTCCAAATATAACTTTTGTCGTATTGCAACATTTAATGATTAATTTAATAAATATTTGTGAAAGTCTCGCAATATGCGAAACATTGAGACAAAATTTTGTGCTTCCATTGGTCAAGCAACCATAACTTCATTTATGCATACATGTATTATTAGTAAATGGATGGATATGTTGGTTGTTTATATGATGTTCCTGAATGTTTGACTTTCTGTGCAACTAAGATGCTGCTGAATGTCTACATCAGTAACATTTTACTCACTAAATTGAACAAGTAATTTCATCAATTGATGCAATAAATAATGTTTTTGTCGCGCCCACTTGCGGACAGCGCGATATAGTCGGTACATTGGCATACATATGTATGGATGTACATATGTGCGTCCGGGTTAAAGTTTTTTGTTAAAGTTTTACGGTTTACTATCAAAGCCGCAGTGGGCTCGACATGCGGGCCGCGGCCATCTAGTTGTTATTGCAATAATGTTTTTAGCCAGGTTTTTTGAAAACAAATCCAGGCTATTGGATTGGCGAAAGCCGGGTGGGCGGCGGGCGGTGTCCACAATCAATGTTAAGTTTTCGTGTTTGAGTCCATTTCTTTGTTACTGTAACGCATAGGACCACCAAACTTTCACAGCTTCATCATCAAGGGGTGCCCACCACATATCACTATCCAACATGTTACCTTTTTTGGAACTTGACCCATTTTTTCCGCGCAGTCGACTTAGCCATTTTCAATGTTAACTTTTCGCGTTTACAATGTTAAGTTTTCGTGTTTAAGTCCATTTCTTTGGTACTGTACCACCTAAGACCACCAAACTTTCACAGCTTCATAACCAAGGGGTGCCTACCACATACAACTATCAAACATGTGACCATTTATTTTACCTTCACCTATTATTTCTACGTAATTGACTTAGCCATTTTCAACGTTAACTTTTTAACGTACGTCTGGTTAAAGTTTTTTGGTTAAAAGTTTTTTGTTATACTATATCTCTGCAACTGCTTTGCCCATTACCTTGAAACTTCACATGGGTGTTTATCATCATCCATATTTTCATTCTACCCCCCAACCGTGCGGCCCCTGTAGTAGTATATAGGGAGTCAGTTCGTTACCGCGAAGTGTGGGGGAAGAATTGAAAGCAGTGGGTAGCCCCATAGGTACCAAAAATAGTAACATTTCGTGTTAATTTAAAGCGAAATAAATACAACCCAGAGTAAAAAAATAAAATGTCATACTGTAGTATAAGGGAATGGCGGTTCTGGACCACTTTTAATATTCCCTCATATAAAGTGTGTGAGCCCTTGTTAGTCATTAGGTATATAAGTAGCTGGAATCGCGTTATCGTTATAAGCGGTCTATGGTGACCAGTTTATAACGTACACCTACAGGGTCCTTATTTTAACCTAGGTGGGTACGCATGGAAAAATTAGAATAGTTAGCAATTGGGAGCTAGGTGGGCGGGTACGCATGAGTTTGGTGTAGGTAGCTGAAAACATCCGCAATTTGGGGACCAGTGTTATGTCATTGAATTAATTAATTTTGTAGAAATTAGATCCATTGGGGGATGGATGTTAGCCTCCATTTGCATCTCAAGTTAATGGCGGTTCTGGCTCAAAACCCTAACCAATGACTTTAGTTTGGTTTAATGCTCTCTAAACGTGTCAGTTCGTTACCGCGAAGTGTGGGGGAAAGCAGTGGGTAGCCCCATAGGTACCTTTCCTGTTAATTTAAAGCGAAATAAATACAACCCACAGTAAAAAATAAAATGTCATACAAAATGTTGCAGCGGTTTCGGCTACCCAACGAGCAGCGACAAAAAAAAAATATACAAAGAATTTTTTTCCAAAATAGCTACTGCATGTAGAATGGGTCGCGACTGCCAGAGTGCTGGTGTACAGAGTCGCTAGTTTCGTTTTTCCCATTCGGCGTACCGGACTGTTTTGCGGAGTGCACGAACTGGGCGTCGGAATCTGGTTTGCTCTTCCAGAGTCTACAGGTCTCTAGAGTCACGAATGGGAACAGTGGTCTGCATACCGCGTACACAGCGAAAGCAATCCCAAGACACCACTTTGCATTCTCCATCGTTCTCCAGATGTCGTGCACCTCCAGCTCGTCTTTCTTCGGACACTCGGAATCGGCATCGTTGAAAATTTCGTCCAACAGTCTGCGTTCCAGCGCGTCCAACCGGTTCTCCAAACGTCTCTCCATGTCGGACAGGTGCGTCGACTCTTCGAACGAGCTTGCGTTTCGTATATCTTCTAGTAGATCCGTGGGGAACTTGGTGGGAGGGCCAGGGGTGGTTACCCTGTGTACTACAGGGGGTGGGGGTTTCTAAATTTGTTTCAAATTTGGGGTTTGGTTTCTTCGGGTTTTGTACTACGTTCCGCATCGACGGTGTCCCATATTCTTCGAAGGCGAGTGGTACCGATTCCAAATTTCTTCTTCGTATTGTCTGCAGACTCTATACCCCGAAGATTACGGATATCTTCTATATCTTGTTCGGACAAATTTTGCTTTGGTGGCATATTTTGTTGTAGGCACATATAAATATATTTTGCCCAATGTTCAACATGATTTGCCTAGGTAAAACCAGGCATACTAGCACCACAATTAGGCATACCAGCACCACAACTAGGCATACCAGCACCACGCCTAGGCATACCAGCACCACACCTAGGCATACCAGCACCATACCAGCACCACACCTAGGCATACCAGCACCACACCTAGGTATACTAGCACCACGACTAGGCATACTAACACCACACCTAGGCATACCGAATGGGGAAAAACATGCCTAGCGACCCTTTCTACATGGAGTATCCCTTTGGAAAAAAGTAGCCGAAATCGCACTAGCCCCTACGAAATATGCGCCTTCTAATGGATTAAAAAAAGGTAGTTGAAAACCCTTGCAAAATCGTGGACGAATGTTAGCATTGTTCAGTAATTGTTAAGCATTACTCAGTAAGAGTTAATAATTTTTAGTATTAAATAATGAAATATGTGTATTTATAATAATAAAATATGTCTACGTGTGGTGAAGAAATAAAACAATTTTCACAGAAAATAGATAAAACCATATGTAGTGATAATTTTGAAAAAATTAATAATAGTTTCCGCACGCCGTATGGATTGAAGAAAAAAGGAATTAAATA
This sequence comes from Conchocele bisecta, assembly GCA_029237695.1. Lineage (NCBI taxonomy): Eukaryota > Metazoa > Mollusca > Bivalvia > Lucinida > Thyasiridae > Conchocele > Conchocele bisecta. The sequence goes on along the minus strand of CM055269.1, from coordinate 2,197,113 downwards.
TTATGATCCCGGATCTGTTCGTATGTGTAATTTGATAGATACCTATTTAGAAGAGGGATATGACGTAGTAAGTGCACAAGCGTTAGTTGATAACCCACATGTGTTTGGATAGATCACCTTCAATCAAAAACCTGTCTATTATAGAAAGCGCTACCAAGGTTTTTCGGCTACCTTTTTTAAGAAAAATTAATCTGTAGCTGCACCCCCGGTTTCTACATTGAAAAACAAAATATGCGCTTTCTTCAAATATGTATTGGATTTATTCGACTGGGGCTCTAGCAGGTTTACTTGGTGGTGCGTTCAAATTCAATTCATGCCCGTGCAGGCACCGGGGCGGGATCAACTGATCCTGAGAATAGTGCTGCAGTAGCATTGCTTGTCGTAAAAGGCGACTAAACTGGCTTAACGATTGGGTTCATACTTTCCGGAACCCACTATACCGGATTTGGCCCTCATGTTACATTTTTGGCTTTCTTTTTGTATGTGAGAGTTGAGTCGGGCTATGCCCCATATATAAAAGTAAGATTAGTGCTAATCCTATTACTTTTAGGGGATGGGATAAATGATGCTGGTGTGGCGAGGGCCTGGCACCAGATCAGGTTGTTCTAATTTCAGGACTGAATATATATTTTGATTGTAAATATTGAGTTCTGAAGTTGGGATTTACCCCCCTTGGACAGGTGGATATGGGACTCGACCCCGTTGACCCGTCTGCGTGTAGACTCCCTGAGGCTTGTACCTCTATGTCAGAAAAGCGGACGTTAAACCCTATTCACTCACTCACTCACTCACTCAAATTCAACATGATATTAATTAACCCCTCGTACTGCCGGAGATATGGATTAATTCGCCATGTAGGTTTTTTCGAACTGTTTTATAATGGCTTCAACAAGCGGGCTCATCATCGAATCTTTACAAATTTCAACAACAGGTTTTCGTTTTGTAGCGGCTTCTAGCTCGTGTAACTTTTTTAGACGTTCTATAATTCCGTCTTGGAGACCTGAAATATCCTCATAGCAAGCCTCATCAAATTTTGTTTTTACGTCTTCTTCTTTTGTAAGATTTATATTTATTTCTAATTGTGAATTAATGTTAGACATTTATATATATATATATATATATATATAAAACCATGCCTAAATCGGTTATTACGCAGGAAGCGCTGATAGATATTTTGCAGTCCCGTGGAATTGTTCCTGCCTATGAAGTTAGAAAGAAGCACCATATTGGTCCCAAACGCCTTACAGATCTGTGGAAATATGATAAATTTATCATGTGACTTTCTAGAGATAATTGGCCAAAAACCCCGGAAACCCGTGATAAGCCCCCCGTTGGAAGACCTAAGGTGTGTAAGATACCTTCAAAAATTGAACAGGCTGCATAATTTTATTTAATGAAAGTTTAAAGGGGTTCTGTATGTATCCCATCTTCTGAAACCCTTCTCTTGTCATAGTAAGCGGACAGTCCTAATTTGTTTTGGGTATATGTTTTCATAACACCATTTTTCATTCTAAGCTCTCTGTTTGTTCCTCTATCCGTTCCAACCTGGTGTAGGGCCTCCATATACCTTCTCCATGTGAGAGGATTTTGCCTGGCAGATAACCCCTTCGCTGAATGTTTTACTTGGGTTGTGTCTACTTTTTCAACCACATAACACTTGCTGCATAGTGCGATTGCACGATCTCCTTGGAACTCTGTTTTGAATAGCCCTGGTTCTCTATTACTCCATTTATCCCACGCTAACCATTCTTTTTTATGTTTTTTTGAAATCCTCCACCATTTCTGGTTTTATCATTCCATTCAGCTCTCCACCCTTCATACTAACCCCCATATACAAACTATCAGTATCCATCTGTATTAGTTCAAAATCTGCTCTATCTACGTATTTATCCATAAAATCGTAATAAAATTCTAACATTCTTAGTTTTGCGTATTGGTATACAGCAATCCCACAGTGAAATGGACGAGTCATATTGGCATTTACTTTTCTTGAGGATATTTCGTAAGAATCTCCTATTTCCTCTAAATCATCGAAATACGCTGATCTTAAAGCTTTGTCCACACATTTTTCATCTTTTGTATACGTTGTGAGTTTTTCGGGGGATTCTATCATTTTCCCGCAACATGAGTTACCTAATAGTTTCATTATATCCGCAATTGGGGACTTGGAGCTATCAACATCTCCGGATCTCCTGGCCGAAGTAACTTCTTTAACAAACCATTCAAAGGGCTTACCTGCCGTATAATTTATTACTCTGTAAATCCCTGTAATTTCTAAACCCTGCTTCAAATACCATTTTAATAATGGGGCAAATAGTAATACTTTTTGAACAGACATTGCTCCTACTAGTTTTCTACCATCTCCTCTTGCGCGGTTAGTTTCTTGTAAATACTGTAACATCTTCTCTGGAACTTCCTCCTCCTCTACAATCCTATTTATAAATATTGGGGACATTTCCGAAACTTCTCTTTAAACTACTGGGAACCTCTATATCTACTTCAGCAAAGCCAAACCACTTACCATTTAAAACCGCCTTGGAAAACTTATTTATTTTAATAGGGTCGTGAGGGCTGCTTTCCTCGTGTAGTTTCCCTTCGCCACATGGCATATGTTTGCTTAATGTTGATAAATATAGGGCGTTTGCATCAAAACCAAGTACGGCTTTGCAAAGCTTTCCATTTCCATCTGGGGCTGACCTAATTCTCGTAACACCTGCTTCAGTGTATCTTGTAAACACAATTGATGGACCCCCAACTAATGCTCCTTTTAACATTTCATATATTTCCTCACCAGGGGCATACAGTGGCGGACATATCGCGTCTGCTATCTTACTCTCTTTGGTTTGGTAAGGTTTTATATGGTTTTTTATCGTTCCTCTGAGAATGTATTGTAAAGCAACTCCCGGTAGGGTAACCGCATCTTTGAACATATCTATACCTTTTGTTTGATAAAATTATGTCATTTTTCCGATAGCTTCTAAAAAGGGGCCAACATCCAAGTCGTTATAGTATTTTAACCAGTCTTTGAAAGACTTCATATTTAATCTGCTATAAATGTTGTTGCACTCTTCCAACTGCTGTTTGGTTATCGTTTTATTTGGAGTTAATTTATTTGTCCAATTTTTAAGCGGTGGTAAACCCTCATAAGATAGTTTATCGGGGGAATCGAACCATTCGTAGGGGAAGAAGGATTTTTCACCTTCGCATCCATAAGCCTTAACCCATCTATCATAATTGATACCAGGAGCAAGATATAATTTTACATCTAAAAACCTAAATTCTGGTGTAAATAGAAAAATGGTTGTATTGGCTTTCTTTCCTACTAGTACCTTAGTGGTTTTATCCGTTATTAAAACGTCAACTAAATGCTTCTTTATTAAATTAAGATCGTAATTACTGGAATTGAACCCAATTACTGGGACTTGTGAAATCCAACGGGTAATTTCTCGCTGCTGAGAAGTGTAAAGATACTCCATGTCTGCAGGGTACCCATATGTATTGTTGCTCCCCACGACCACTCGGATATTGTCTCCCCTTCTCTTTACTTCTTCCATTAAATAGGGGGTTACTAATTGTTTTGGAGAAGTATCACATATTGTTAGTTATAATTGTTTTGTAGAAGTATCACATATGTGAGTTATATTGTTGGATAGAGTATCCCCTATACTAACACTTATTGGGACATGTTCGTCTATAAACTCTAGATCTTTAGTGGGGTTACGCTTTTCTTTACTTCCGTCTAAATATGCTTCAAAATCGTATACAATATGATATGGGTAAATCACTGTAGGAGGCTTTTCGAGTTCCTTTACATCCTCAGGTTTACAAATTGCATCATACTCGCATTCAAAAATAGTTACTAATTTACACTTACCCTCAATTGCTTCGTCTCTCTCGTTGGATCTTCTAAGCTTATTTTTATAATCTTTACAATGTTTGGGACACCCGTGCCAATAACAGCCGTGAAATTGATAAACTGTATCAGTCTCGGGGCAATACCCATCCACTGGGGCTCCTGCAATTATTCTTTCTCCACCGTGGCCACATACTGCAGTGTGAATGTGGGGTCCTGGCAAAGATTTTATCCAACTGATCGATTTCTTACTACAACCGGTTTTTGGGTGGAAAGCTTTTTCAAACGCTGATAGTGGGCGATCTATTTTTTCTCCTTTACACGATACTTTTGTTAATCCCTTCATACAAGTCAATGCGTGCCGGGTTAAATTACTGACCTTTGTGAAACGTTGTTTACAGTCAAAACAGCAATAATTGTTTTCAGCGGCTTTATTCATATCTTTAAAAGGAACGGGCGTGATCGTTAAGATGCCTATTTTCATCTTTTTATTACCAATCTTGTCGTAATGAGCGGCTACTTTTCTTAAATACCATGTTCCCTCTTCTGTAGGTTCATATGCATCAATACCTATTTTAAAACACTCTTCTATTTTCTTGATATCTCCAAATAATATGGGTCCTTCTGGTTTCGGTAATTTATGGGTTTTACAAAACTGTAAATATTGCTGCTGGAGCTCTTTGGTCAATGTTAAACACCTATCGGCTCTAAGCTTCGAAGTGTGGAGGGCCAAACATCTAAATAAACAAAGATCATCATTGAAACTATCCAGGGGCTTCATCCCTTTTTTATAACGTAACCACTCTGGCATTCGACCTCCTGCCACTTTTTCGGATTGCATTCCAGCATCACCTTTAGGCCTTTTATTTAAAGCTGTTCCATATACTATTTTAATGCTAACACCCATCCATCTTACAAACCTCCATTTTGTACTTGGCCTATCTATTTTATCTATGTTTAATCTATGCTCTTCTTGTTTATTAATCCACTCTTCAACCTCATCGTAACCCCTAAACCACGGACTTCCGGATAAATTTTTATAAAATACCAACGTTGTCGGCTTTGGCTTTCTCTCGCGTCTCTCTCCTCTTGGTGAATTAATTTGTAAGAAAAAGAGAATCTTAGGTAAAAACTGTCGGTTAACAAAGGCTCTAACTCACCCATTATCCTTTTGCTGTTATTTATTTGAAGTTTTCTTTTCAGGGTTATTGTAGTTATCCTACGCCCTTTTACTATTTCTTTTTCTTTTTGTTTATAATCTTCTAATATTTCGCTACCTTCCTCTATTAACTGTTGTAATAAACGCGCTTTCTGCATTCGTTTTTGAGGTTTGCCGATGTTCCTGCTTCTAAGACTGAGGGAAGCCTCATCGGCTATATTCTGTGCTATCTTTTCTATATTCTTTTTTTCCACCCCCTTAAATACCCCCCGAGACATTGCACGAGCCATTCTTTTCATAAACTCTTCATTTTTTTCCTTATTTATTAGTGTAGTTAACCCCCTTTCCCTCAAACGGTTTGAAAAAGGTATACCCATTCTTATTAATTCTGACCTTAATTCCCGAATCCTAGGGGAAGAACTTTTAGATGGTTTTACATCCCTTTTATCGCTAATCATTGTGCGAGTTAACTTAGGGCGAGGCGCTCTCGTAACTTTATTACGTATATCTGTCATTTTCTAATCGTGGAAATTTATTGTTTTATATAAATACCTGTATGGCTTATGTTCAATAGGGTGTTTTTTCATGTTTGACAATTAATTAATTATAACACCTCATATAGAAGACACATATTTTGTCGGGGCTAGGGGGCTTTCTGCTAGTTTTCTCGTGTTAAAATCCGTGGCAAATCTGTACTGGTTTCAACTACCCTATTTCAACTACCAGACTATAGCAGCTCCACATACGATTGTGATGGTAGCCGAAACCGCTGCAACATTTTGTATGACATTTTATTTTTTACTGTAGGTTGTATTTATTTCGCTTTAAATTAACAGGAAAGGTACCTATGGGGCTACCCACTACTTTCCCCCACACTTCGCGGTAATGAACTGACACGTTTAGAGAGCATTAAACCAAACTAAAGTCATTGGTTAGGGTTTTGAGCCAGAACCGCCATTAACTTGAGATGCAAATGGAGGCTAACATCCATCCCCCAATGGATCTAATTTCTACAAAATTAATTAATTCAATGACATAACACTGGTCCCCAAATTGCGGATGTTTTCAGCTACCTACACCAAACTCATGCGTACCCGCCCACCTAGCTCCCAATTGCTAACTATTCTAATTTTTCCATGCGTACCCACCTAGGTTAAAATAAGGACCCTGTAGGTGTAGTTATAAACTAGTCACCATAGACCGCTTATAACGATAACGCTGATTCCAGCTACTTATATACCTAATGACTAACAAGGGCTCACGCACTTTATATGAGGGAATATTAAAAGTGGTCCAGAACCGCCATTCCCTTATACTACAGTATGACATTTTATTTTTTTACTCTGGGTTGTATTTATTTCGCTTTAAATTAACACGAAATTTTACTATTTTTTGTACCTATGGGGCTACCCACTGCTTTCAATTCTTCCCCCACACTTCGCGGTAACGAACTGACTCCCTATATACTACTCCTGTGCCCAATGTCAAGGTCAAATTACTTTGAATTTTTTTGTTAAAGTTTTTTTGTGTACTATATCTCTGCATCTGCTTCACCCATTACCTTGATACTTCACATGGGTGTTTATCATCATTGTCGCGCCCGCTTGCGGAAAGCGCGATATCGTCGGCAATTTGGCATACGTCCGTCCGTCCATCCGTCCGTACAACCGTGTGTCCGGTTAAAGTTTTTTGGTTAAAGTTTTTCCATCTACTATATCTATTTTTTTAGTGTCCATGCCTCGCCCCAAGGCGCGACATGCAGGCCACAGCCATCTAGTCTACAAAAAGTGGGTATAATTATGTTATCCAAGTGTCTATGCTTGGAAAAAACCTGGCCTTCGTGGCTTTGCCTCGTTTCTTGTTCTAATTAATGATAATGTAATAGATACAGTTTATGAATACATGTACTACATACTTTAATCTTCAAGTATAATAAGACTTTCTTGTTTTGTATCACCTAATTCATTACCATGTACAAGAAAATGCATGTACTTCCTCAAAGACTGTTAAGATAGATAAGTCCACATAGAAGTTTTGGTAAAATTGGCTACAGGGCATTTGATAGTGTTCCCCCAACAATGATCCTCAGTTGGGGGAACACTATAGGGATAACTGTATTCAATTTGTAGCCAATGTTACATGCTACAAAGTAGTTAAGCCTATTATTTTTGTTTATTTCTCCATACCATTACATGGTATGTTGTTACCACTCATTTTTGTCCCGCCTGCTTTAGCAGAAGCGGGACATAGGCATAGCTTTTCTGCCGGCGTTGGCGGCGGCGTCAACATTTCACGTTAAGTTTTTGCATTTAGCTCAGTTTCCAGAAAACTATAACTCCTACGACCTCCATACTTGGTATACATCAACACTGTGGTGTAACCATCTCACACAGAGGGAGCCCATGTGACCTTCACCTACTTTTCATGGTTCATTGACCTACTTTTCACATGCATTCAACGTTAAGTTTTTGCGTTTAGCTCTGTTTCTAAAACTTAACGCTCATGTTAATTCATTGTAACTTCTGTTTCCCTCAATGGAATGCTTAAATATTCCATACATGCATTTGTAACAACATCCCGCATCATTCTACAGAAAGTCCATCATTCTACAGAAAGCCCATGGGGCCCGCTAACCCCAAAGGTCAAGGTCACTGACTTAGAAATTAACGCTCAGTTTATGCTTTAATATTCCATACATGCATTTATAGCAACATCCCGCATCATTCTACAGAAGGCCCATCATTCTACAGAAAGCCCATGGTGCCCGCTAACCCCAAAGGTCAAGGTCACTGAATTAGAAATTTCCGTGTTTACAAAAGAAAATTTAACGCTCAGTTTTATGCTTTAATATTCCATACATGCATTTGTAACAACATCCCGCATCATTCTACAGAAAGCCCATCATTCTACAGAAAGCCCATGGTGCCCGCTAACCCCAAAGGTCAAGGTCACTGAATTAGAAATTTCCGTGTTTGCAAAAGTTAACGCTCAGTTTATGCTTTAATATTCCATACATGCATTTGTAACAACATCCCGCATCATTCTACAGGAAGCCCATCATTCTACAGAAAGCCCATGGTGCCCGCTAACCCCAAAGGTCAAGGTCACTGAATTAGAAATTTCCGTGTTTGCAAAAGTTAACGCTCAGTTTATGCTTTAATATTCCATACATGCATTTGTAACAACATCCCACATCATTCTACAGAAAGCCCATGGTACCCACAAACCCCAAAGGTCAAGGTCGCTGACTTAGAAATTTCCGTATTTGGAAAAGTTAATGCTCAGTTTATGCTTTAATATTCCATACATGCATTTGTAACAACATCCCGCATCATTCTACAGAAAGCCCATGGTGCCCGCTAACCCCAAAGGTCAAGGTCACTGAATTAGAAATTTCCGTGTTTGCAAAAGTTAACGCTCAGTTTATGCTTTAATATTCCATACATGCATTTGTAACAACATCCCACATCATTCTACAGAAAGCCCATGGTGCCCACAAACCCCAAAGGTCAAGGTCGCTGACTTAGAAATTTCCGTGTTTGGAAAAGTTAACGCTCAGTTTATGCTTTAATATGCCATACATGCATTTGTAACAACATCCCGCATCATTCTACAGAAAGCCCATGGTGCGCGCTAACCTCAAAGGTCAATGAATTAGAAATGTCCATGTTTGGAAAAGTTAACGCTCAGTTTATGCTTTAATATTCCATATATGCATTTGTAACAACATCCCGCATCATTCTACAGAAAGCCCATCATTCTACAGAAAGCCCATGGTGCCCGCTAACCCCAAAGGTCAAGGTCACTGACTTAGAAATTTCCGTGTTTGGAAAAATTAACGCTCAGTTTATGCTTTAATATTCCATACATGCATTTGTAACAACATCCTGCATCATTCTACAGAAAGCCCATGTTGCTCACTAACCACAAGGTTATTACAAGCTCCTTATGTACTATCAAACTGCGCTAGGCAGGACATTTTGCTCCGCGGAGCTCTTGTAGTGGTAACAACATATACATGTACTTACGGACAAGTGGGTGGTGGTCAGGTGAATGAGACGGCGTAAATTAACGGTATGGGTTCCTCCTTATAGGAATCACGATTTGCCTGGTTTGGCCCTCAGGTACGTTTTTATCTTTGGCTCTTTAGTTACCTGGGAGTTGAATTGGGTTATTGCCCATTATAAAAGTAGTAAGATTATTACTGATCCTACTGCTTTTGGGAGGGGCCAAGTGATTCTGGTGTGGCATCAGATCAGGATTATTCTGATTTCAGGGCTGAATATATAGTTTTGTTATTGTAAATATTCAGGTCTGATTTTTGGGTTTTCCTCCCATTTGTATATGTATGTACTTGAACATGTACATGTACTTGTACAGGTAATATATGGGATTTAGTACTAAACCCATTGACCCGGCTCTAAATGGTATGGAGAAACGTTGTGCTCAAACGTTCAATTGCTTTTTAATACACATTTATTTTAATTGGGTTTTCATGGTTCTGATGTGCGTAATTACGCAAATACACAGCTTACCTGGAGATCTGCAGTGCTAAAAGGATGTTGGCATTTCAGTGCTACATTTGTCCGCCCATACAGGTGTTTCCTGTAGCTCACCAGGGGGCCGTTTCACTAAACTTCGTACAATTAAAATGTTCGTAAGTGCAAATTTTGGATCATCTGTAAAATTCAATTGATGGATATACATTTATTGAGCATAAGCTGCATACGCAGCCTATGCTCAATAAATGTAAATCCAATAATTGTTTACAAGAAAACACTGTTAATGTAAAATTTACAGACTATCATAATTTTGAACTTACGAACATTTTAGTCGTACAAAGTTTAGTGAAACGGGTCCCTGCACTGGGCATGTGTCCGCCGGGATGTGGGGAGGTACACATATTAACCCAGTGACTATATTGCATACATGTAGTGATCACAATCGTGTACGTCTAAACATACAAACTCTGTGTTAAAGGTACATGCCCACACAGTAGGCACAAAATGGTCTTTATAGGAATTAAATAAGTGTAGAATTGTGTCACTATTCCACCAGTTTTAAAAATTATGAGTGCCCGCTATACATATATAATCATTTAGTAATATTTATTTTACTGTGAGTGACTCGCGGTGGTATCAGACTATTTTCATATTTTATTATATTATTTATACTTATTAAACGCGTCACCTGAACAAATTATGTTTTCGACAGATTATAAAGTATGATCATTGCACATCAAAAAATAAATACAGAGGATAAATATTGATGTCCGTTAACATTTTAAGGAAACACGGTTATCGCCCCTGATATCAGTGTGTAAATTTACTTCTGATATAAAATTTATAATAATGCCAATCAATACGTGAAGTAAAGGTGATTGAATGTTTATTTTGCCAGAAAATGTCTCTGACATAAATAACAGTTTGTGCCAACTGAGTGGGCATATACCTTTAAAGTGTTTACATTACTTATATCTCTGCATCTATATCCCTGACTTGAAGCTTCATATGCTTGTTTATCATCATCCATATTTTCATTTTATCGCTGACCAATTGGGCTCACATTCCTAAGCCCAAGGTAAAATTATTGAGAAATGTCATGACTGTCTATGCCTGGTCATGTTTACATGCGTGATGCTGCCTTCTTTGCCAATATTGTGTGTACCGAAATAGCCCTCGGATACCATTTGTTTTGGGAAATCCCTGTAGATTTGTACAAAAATAAATTGTTTTGAAATACACTGTTATTGTGATAAACCAGTACAACTATACTAACCCTTAGACCGCTACTCACAACAATTGTCATCTGCTCTTGCTTTTATATCTTGTCTAATTTCTCAATAAAAACATGGTTTGACAGCACTTCAGAATCATTTCCAATGGAAATGATTCTGAAGTGCTGCCAAAGCATGTTGTAAATTATTCTAAAGTGCTGTCAAAGCATGTTTTTGATGATAAATATGGAAAATAGAAAATAAACAGCAGACGACAAAAAAAATTAGATAGCGGTCTAAGGGTTAACACTAAATGTTGTGTCTCCCAGAATAAATGGTGTCTGGATATATTGAGTTGTTACGGTAATTGTAGCGTTTGACACAGTTTTCGTTGTCAGCTACTTGTGTAACATGTATACATGTACCGCTGTGTGATCAGTAGCCACATTGCAAAGTATACTTATCTAGCAAAGTACACTTTGAGGGAGAAATTTTGAATTTAAGGATAAATTTGTTAATTTTTAGCCAGGTTTTTTGAAAAAAAATCCAGGCTATTGGATTGACGAAAGCCGGGCGGGCGGGCGGCGGGCGGCGGTCACAATCAATGTTAAGTTTTCGTGTTTGAGTCCATTTCTTTGTTACTGTGCCACCTAGGACCACCAAACTTTCACAGCTTCATAATCAAGGGGTGCCCACCACATATCACTATCCAACATGTTACCTTTTTTGGAACTTGACCCATTTTTTCCGCGCAGTCGACTTAGCCATTTTCAATGTTAAGTTTTCGTGTTTACAATGTTAAGTTTTTGTGTTTAAGTCCATTTCTTTGGTATTGTACCACCTAGGACCACCAAACTTTCACAGCTTCATAACCAAGGGGTGCCTACCACATACAACTATCAAACATGTGACCATTTTTTTTTACCTTCACCTATTGTTTCTACGTAATTGACTTAGCCATTTTCAACGTTAACTTTTTAACGTACGTCTGGTTAAAGTTTTTTGGTTAAAAGTTTTTTGTTATACTATATGCAACTGCTTCGCCCATTACCTTGAAACTTCACATGGGTGTTTATCATCATCCATATTTTCATTCTACCCCACAACCGTGCGGCCCCTGTGCCCAATGTCAAGGTAAAATTACTTTGAATTTTTTTATTAAAGTTTTTGCACCTGCTTCACCCATTACCTTGATACTTCACATGGGTGTTTATCATCATTGTCACGCCCGCTTGCGGAAGGCGCGATATCGTCGGCATTTTGGCATGGTTAAAGTTTTTCCATCTACTATATCTATTTTTTTAGTGTCCATGCCTCGCCCCAAGGCGCGACATGCAGGCCACAGCCATCTAGTCTACAAAAAGTGGGTATAACTATGTTATCCAGGTGTCTATGCTTGGAAAAAACCTGGCCTTCGTGGCTTTGCCTCGTTTCTTGTTATTATACTGAATTTATTACATTATCACAGCCATTTTGGCTGTGATAATGTAATGAATTCAGTATAATAATTCTGCATACTTTTAATCATCAAATATATGCAGTGGTTAATTCTATATGAAATAATGCATTTTGTGGGAAATAAATGATTACTCCCACAAAGTATACTTTGCTAGATAAGCATACATTGCAATGTTGATGAAATCCGCTACAGGCCTCATCTAGTCACTTATGTTTTATTGTGTCAAACCAACGTCATGGATGAGATTAGACTTTGTTTTATCACCATGGTGGGAGTAAGTCAGCTGTGATCAAAATTTCTACATACAGCTCCCCGAAGTTATATGAGGGCTGTTCCATTAGACTGTAGTTATACAACTGAGAGATGTGAATGGCTAGCACCAGCTATTGTCGTCTGTCTGTGCCAGTTAAACATCATATTACACTACTGTCTGTTCCACGTTTTTCTGCGGACAAACTTTTGGCTATTAAACACATTAAATCTAAAAAATGTTTGATGTTTTTTTCGCAATGAAATCAATATTTGAAGGATTTTCTTAAAATAATATTTTTTGGTGAGGGTGACTTTTTTGTTATTGATGAAAAACCACTTGCATTTATATATTTTTAAGATTTAATTTTGTTTAATGGCCAAAAGTTCATCGGCAGCAAAACGTGGAACAGACAGTAGTATAATTGATACATGTATGTTATGACATGTGGTCAGAACAGCTTCAATGTAGGATGTTATGCTTATGCAATAAAGATAATCAAACATTTGTGTTTTGCTTTAATATGCTATTTATTAAACTTGTTTAATAACAGAGAATCCTAAGGCACCTGTCGTTGGGATAAAAGTATGAAACAGCGGCCTGGTTCATTGACCTTCATCAAACTAAGAAGGTTGTTCATGTAAGCAGTGCTCCAGATAAGGTGCGTATTGGCGTATTTTTTGCAATTATTTTAGCTGAATACGGATTGATTATCAAAAGTGGGAGTACAGAATATGCACAGCAATGGGAAAATACGCATTGATTTTCAAATTGAGTAGTGAAAATACTGTCATAAAGTTTAAAATTCACTTAGTTGAGCTGCAAAAAGCAAACAGTGTTTTTTGCAGCTGAAATAAGTGAATGTTTAAATTTGTTATATATTTTTTTATCATTTGTTCCTATTTAGTAATGAATAAAATCAATAATCCATTTGTAAAAGTAAAATACGCAATGATTTTGAAATCAGGGGGTATAATACGCTTTAGACACAATGTTTATTGTGGACCGCAATAGCCAAGTGGTGGGCGCGTCGGACTGCTGATCCAACGGTCGAGGTTCGAGCCTCACCAGAGGCGTGCGTTATCTCCTTGAGCAAGACACTTTATCCACACTGCTTCAGTCCACCCATCTGTAAATGGGTACCGGCTAATTACCGGGAACTCGATTGTATTTGAAATTGTATGTACATGTACATGTATATTTGAAATAAAGTATAATCTACATCTCTAAGTGCGCAACAGGGGTTTGAGATTAATGGAAGATAGATATCTGCAGCTCTGCATGTATGTGCAATATTTAGGTTTAGGATACAATTTACACTGCCAGTTGATGTTGGAAACTCTGTAGTGGATGTGTTCACATGTAATGATGTGTGTACGTGCGGAATGGTAACATTAGATGGCCACGGTAATGTTAGACACAAATTAATAAATATCTTATATTGTAAGAATTTTTGGGAAACAAGCCCGGGTGGACCGTTTCACTAAACTTTGTACGACTAAAATGTTCGTATGTGTAGATTTAGAATACGGTAGTCTGTAAATTTCAATTGATGGATTTACATTTATTGAGCATAGGCTGCATATGCAGCCTATGCTCAATAAATGTAAATCCAATAATTGTTTACAAGAACACATTGTTAATGTGAAATTTAGAGACTATCATAATTTTGCACTTACGAACATTTTAGTCGTACAAAGTTTATAGAAACAAGCCCTAGGTGTAGACCTGTAGTAGGAAATCCGTGAAACAATTGTGCACCGAGAGGTAAAGTTTTGAAACTTGGCATGTTGTTTCTTCATGCAATTCTAAAAAAAAATGGATGTAGGGACATTTCGAAATTTTCCTTAATTAAAAATGGCCGCCAAAATTTAAAATGACCCCCATTTGTTTTCAATTACTTCTTTATCGGCTTTAAAATGATATATAAATGAATACAATGAATGTAAATAGTTAGTGTTTTGGATGGTCCAAAGAGTCAGATGTAATTAAAACTTTTAGGAATTCAAAATGGCCGCCAAAATTCAAAATGGCTGCCAAAAAAGCATCTTTCTCAGCTTCCAAATGATATAAAAATGAGCAAATTATATCAAAATACTTGGTGTGATGGACTACACATGAACACAGAAATATCATGGATGTAGTTAAACCTTTCATTACGAGCCAGCTCATATGTACCAGCACTGTTTGCAAACATGGCTATTACATGTAGGTGTGTGATGTTGACATTGTTTATATAATAATTGTTGAAGGTGGTTGGCACGCGTACGCGACACGCTGGGCGAAGACGTAGCTGAATTTGGGGAAACGCACATTTCATGGGCAGCATATCATGCCAGAAACAAGCAAACAAGCCGATCATTAATTTTCATCAGGAATATCAACACTTCTTCCACTCTTCCCTGACGATTCAAAGACTGCAGCAATGATTAGTCATTCGCTAAGTATTGTGCATGATGCAGTAAACAAACTGAATCCCGGCCAGGTCCCGTTTGTTACAATGGACCAGCCATTGAATGCAATTGGTAAAAAGCTTCAATGGGATTGTCCGGAAATTCACGGATAATGTAAATGTATCGTTCTACTGGGAGGGCTCCACATCGAAATGGCCGTCTTGAAATGTGTGGGTGACTGGTTAAGTGAATCTGGATGGACAAACGCTTTGGTGCAGACCAAAATAACATCACCAGGCAAAGCGGACGCCTTCCTCAAGGCGTCACATGTCACAAGAACTCGCCATGCACATAAGGTCACAGTCAGTTGTTTATACATTCTTCTTGTCAATGCATACACTAAGTACACGGAACAGCAGGAGCAGGATGTACTATCCATGGATCATTTGTTAGCAATGAGAATTCAGCAGAGCCCAACAGTACATGTTTGGCACATGACACTGAACCTTGAATTGTTGTTGTTGGTATATGTAAGGTCGATCATTGAAGCCAACTTCCAGCTATATGTAGATACATTGACACGATTAGCCCCTTGGGTGTTTCGCTTGATCACACACACTATGCTCGTTGGCTCACTGTACATATCCGGGACATGATGTCACTACATGAAGGGCACCCCAGTCTGTATGCCGAGTTCATGATGGGACACTTTGTGTTTCACAAAACAACCAGGAAGTTCTCTGCCATGGCTTTAGACCAAGCCCATGAACAAAACAATGCGTTAGTGAAAGGCGACGGTGGAGCTGTTGGGCTAACTGAAAACCCATCAGCATTGAGAAGATGGATGGTTGCTGGTCCTGAAATGGCTCGACTAGTAACAGAATTTGAGAACGCGGCGGGTATAGGGCAGGAAACACAGAATTCACTCCATCATGAACAGACAAAGAGTGTTCAGTCCACGTTCAAGAAAGAGGTGAAACAGCTCGTGACAGTGTTTGAAGAGATGGGAAGTCCATTTATTGAACACTCAGCAGATCTATTTGTGCTAGACAGTAAGGACATAGCAGACCCAGCAGTTGTAAAAACAGTTAGAGAAGTTTAACATATTGGTACATCGCAGTACAACGCGTTTCTGCAAGACAGGCTAGTGGACAAGAAACATACCATCTATGATACCATCAAGAAAAACAAACTGCCATTGCTCCACTGCCCACCTGCGAGAGGAAAATCAAAGCCACAATTGCAAGTTCAGTCACTGAAAAGCGATTGTTCTCTGTTCTCCAGACTGTATGTATCGTGTCAGACTCGTGGCGGGAATCTTGACGACTTCTTCGAATGTGAAAATCAAGTGGCCCCTCCATCATTATCACATCTAGGGATATTACAGCCAGGAAACAAGGCGACACTCCTGCCAATTCTGGAAGGTGTAGTACCAGAGCAGACATAAATTCCAGTAATGAATGCAATGATCACTGAAGGGTCAGTTGCCGTTAACATGCTAAACACTGGATCATGTAAAACGTTCAATGATTATGCCGAGACGGTGTTTGTTCCATATGTAATGATGAAACTTGAACATGTTAGCAGGTTGGATATCATGTGGGATGTATACACTCCAAGTAGTCTCAAAGCATCCACGAGAGCTAAACGTGGACAAGGAAAGCGTAGACGCGTAACTCCATCTGGACCCATCCCAGGAAACTGGGCTGACTTTTTGAAAAATGACCGTAACAAAACAGAACTCTTTCAGTTCCTAGATGAGTACCTAAAGGGTATACAGCTACCAGGTGGTAAGCAACACTATCTGACTCGTGGAAATGTCGTCCTCGCCAATCCTGATGCTGACGTATCACACCTGGAACCGTGTAGCCATGAAGAAGGTGATACCAGGGTGTTCGTTCATGTCGTAGACGCTGCTCGTACAGGGCACAGTAAAGTAGTTATCCGTACTGTAGACACAAATGTTCTTGTCCTGACAGTATCACTTGTAGATAACATTCCGGATCTCTCAGAACTGTGGATAGCGTTTGGAACTGGACACTCATATCGCCATATACCAGTTCACACCATTGCTCAGATGTTAGGATTTTAAAAGGCAGCGGCGTTGCCTTTCTTTCATGCTTTCACTGGCTGTGACACTATTTCCGCCTTCTACAGCCACTCTAAAGTCACAGCCTGGAAGGCATGGCAGTCATACCCTAGTGTAACACCGACATTTATTGCCCTTTCCAGTTCACCTCAACAGCTCTCCGAAACTCACATTGAATCACCCGAGCGATATACCGTCATCCTGTATGATAGAACCAGCAGTCAAGTCAGTGTCAATGCTTGTCGAAAGCATCTATTTACGAAGAAGGGTCGCCAAATTGCGAATATCCCCCCAACGCGAGATGCACTTGTCCAGCATTCCAAGCGTGCTGCCTTCCAAGCAGGTCACGTCCGGGGACAGTCTGTTGTAAAGGAACCAGAAAGTATGAATACATGTGATTGGGGCTGGACAAAAGACAGCTCAAACACAACATGGCTACCTAAGTGGACGTTCCTCCCAGCAGCGACAAAGGCGTGTAGAGAACTCATCCAATGCCAGTGTAAATCTGGTTGTAGGAGAAGTCGTGGATGTTCGTGTGCTAAGGTTCAACTGAAGTGCACTGCCCTGTGTCACTGCACTGGTGAATGTATACAGGATATATAGATATGCTGGTATTAACAACTTATGGCACATATTTGTGATTGTCTACATAGTAATGTGCAAGTTTAATTTAGACTGAAACTGGAAAATCCAACACTATATGTGATTGTCATAATACAAATCATAACGACGCCTCACTTACTTCCAAATATGTAAAATGGGGACCAAAAAATCATTTTAAAATACATTTCCAATCCGTTACAAACAAAAAGTGTATTATTTTGGCGGCCATTTTGCATTTTCGGCGTCATTTTGAATTTCAAACTGTTCTAATTACATCCGTGATAATTATGTGTCTATGGATAGTCCATTATACCAATTATTTTTATATAATTTGTGCATTTTTAAATCATTTTGAAGCTGAAAAACTGACTTTTCTGATATTTTGGCGGGCATTTTGAATTTTGGCGGCCATTTTGAATTTAAAAAACCTTTAATTACATCCACAATTAATCTGACTCTTTGGACCATCCAACACACTAACTATTTCCATTCATTTCATTCATTTATATATCATTTTAAAGCCGATAAAGAAGTCATTGAAAAAAATTGGCGGCCATTTTTAATTTTGGCGGCCATTTTGAATTGAGGAAAATTTCGAAATGTCCCTACATCCATTTTATTCTAGAATTGCATGAAGAAACAACATGCCAAGTTTCAAAACTTTACCTCTCGGTGCACAATTCTTACATAAAATGTCACAGATTTCCTGGACTACTGTAGCGGGGTTGTAGTTTGACAAACTGGCTCGTCCAGAAACATGTGCCTGGTACTAAAACATTAGTATGTAACATGTATTCATTTGTTGAAGTTTTGCAATGTCCTTTGTCATTTTACTCTCGTGGTTTGATAATATTAAAGTGACTGTGTCTCAGATGATGTCTCAGATATCCAATATGCCGTTTCTTGCTTTATGCACAGTAAATAGAGAATAGTAGGTTAGTGCCGTGAATGGGAAAACATATCTGGCAAGGCTTAGGAAACGAGATGGGCAAGGCTCTGCCGAGCACATCCCGTTTCCGTGCCGCGCCAGATTTATCAACACTACAAATAGCTTTAAAATGCAAATATAACCCCAGCCGCATCCTCAAAATTAGAGAATCCACTAGTATGACAATCGCTAGTGAGTAGGTCGAATTGACAGGATATCAAAAAAGTGTCACGGCACCGTGTTTCACGGCACATACGCACTGTCTTGAGGGGATAAATGGCATATGTCAGTCACTCGCATCATTTTATTTGATGAAATTCAGAAAAGCATGCATTATTTTCAAGTCCACATTATCAGCAACTGTGATTTGCAGGGGAGATAATTTGGCTTGGGATAATTTGGCATTTTCGCTAAACGTGTACATGTGCCAGTAAGGAATAACTGTGCAATTTCTTTATATTTTGTTAGTGGTGGTTGGTTGGGAGCATGCAATGGTAATCTAACCCCATATAAGAGTAAAATCCTACCGGTATTAGGTTTAGGGGAAGGGGGTCAAGTGGCTGGTGTGGTATGGACCTGGCACCAAGTCCGGTTATTCTGATTTCAGGGCTGAATACATCTTTATTTCAATGTATTTATTCCGTTCTGATTTTGGGATTTTCCCCCCAATGCAGCAAGTTAAATGCGGGATCGAACCCGTTGGCCCGGCTTTGAATGACCTTAGCTGTTGATAAGCCATTAAACACCAATAAATCAAATCATTTATATTTTGTTGTGAAATGATAATACTATACCGAATTTAGAAATAGGTTCCTGTTATAAATGCTAATGTAATTAATATAAATGATAATTTCAGCGCTCCAGATAAGGAATTAGTAATTGAGTATTGTCACTCCATCATTTCTGAAGCAATTGGGTATTTCAAAATTTTAATTGTGTAAAATAAAATCACACTACTGTTTACACAGCAACAGACAGCAATTATAGAATACATGTAGTTTGCTTCGAAATGAAAACATGTCTTGGCATTTCATTAGAATTGTCTCTATGGAGACAATTCTAATGAAATACCAAGATGTGTTTTCATGGAAAATAAGAAATATGCTATATTTGTGGTCTGCTTATTGTTTTTTTGCAGCATCATAAAGGTACCACAACATTTTTGTCTCGCCCGCGAAAGCAGAAAACGAGACTAAGGTTTTGCTTTTACGGAGTCGTTGTCGTTGGCGGCGGCGTCGTCATCATTCAATGTTAAGTTTTCGTGCTACGGTCATTACTTCAACACATTATCAGCTACAGTCATCAAACGTTATACACACCTTTACTATGATATGTAGATGAATATAGGACTATTCTCGGGGACCCAGGGTCAAGGTCAATGCCCCAGGGTCAAGGTCAAGGCGGAACAAGGCGGAACAAGGCGGAACAAGGCGAGACATTAGATTCCGCGGAATTCTTGTTATTGCTTTTTGATACTCGCTACTTCTGATTTCAATCGGGTTTTTGGCAATTTTAATTGGGTATTTAAGCAAATACGCAGCTTATCTGGAAGTCTGATAATTTAGTAGAGCAAGGTATTCGCTTACTGTGTCACTCCCAGACTGCATCATTTACCTTCTAGTTTCGATATATTTTTCTGGGGGGGGGGGGCATGCCCCCACACCCCCCTAGCATACTCGCACCAACTTGTGCTCGAAGTCGTCAACCGGGCCTGCAGATTCAAATTGGTTAGCTACGCCCCTGACTCCCTTAGCAAAGTAACATCGTGCGTAGCGGTTAGTCATATTTATTTGACTGGATAATTAAGTAACCATCGATGTCAAAAGCTTGTTTAAGTTTTTCTTCAGTTTTATAAACATGCTTTTGTTTTTTACCAATCCCCAAATCTTTTTCGGGCGAGTTTCAGGTACAAATCGACAAGTAAACTATTTTTTCCTATTCTGTTTGATCAAGTTCTTGGCATATATGAGATCCAGTGCCTTTATGTTCAGCAGTTGAACTTGTCATAAACTACACATACATGTTTATGTTCATGTATTTATACAAATAATTTATTAAACACATGTATTTATGCCCCCTATGCGATAGCAAGTGTGGGGGGGGGGGGGGGGGAGTGGGGGGGGGGGGGTGGGTCATATTGCGTTGCTCTTGATGTTCCGTACGTCCGTCCGTGTACATTTACGTCAAAATGTTTCTTAGAGTTTCTCCAACATGCAACATCTTTAATATTACACGAAGGATTGCTTCGATACTTGGACACTTGAATCACCTGAACATTTGGCACACACTAGCGCCACCATTAACATGACCTTGACCTTTGTCACCTTTGAAATGTCGCTGAAACACTTAGCCATTTTGTTGCGTAGAAAAGTTTGTAAGAGTTTCTCCAGTTATAGTCCAGTATACAACGGAAGTCATTGTGAACGGTAATTCTTGCAATCTACTCCAGTACGGACAGTACGGGAGTAGATTGCAAGAGTTACCGTTCGCAACTACGACGGGGGTATATCCATGTTTTACAAACATAATGTATAGTTTGTTTATTGCATTGTGAATGGTGAAAAGAAAAAAGTGTGAAATGAAATTAAAAAAAAGTGAAATATAATTTGTTTTACAAATTCTTCAGAGTACATATTAAACTTCAACGAAGACCAGTATCCGATCTGCTCTTACTGCCAGAACCACTGGGGAATACAAGCTATTGCAGACTGTAAATTCTGAAGTAAAACCAATACGCTGTTGCTTCCCTCTAGTAACTAGGTACTGTCTGTGCCACGTTTTTCTGCTGACCTACATGTTGCTATTAAACACATTAATACAGGCGAAATATGGAATTCGACTCCATTACCCCACCATAAAATCATGACCCGAGCTGTTGACAAACCGTTAAACACCATTCAAGAAATAAATGACCACATTAAATCTAAACAAAAATCTAAATGTAAGTATTTTTTCAACAACAACGAAAAAGTCACCCTCTTTTTTATATTTGATGAAATTCAATCAAATATTGATTTTATTGTGAAAAAACAATTTTCCTGCGTCATGGTACAATAACAGTGTGTGGGATCACATTTCCGAACGGCATGACGTCACATGTTTTAGATGTGTTTACAGGAGATTTCCTTTAATATACAGTCAAACCTGTGAATAAAGGCCAGCCATGGGAAGTAACAAATCCGGTCTTTATTCGCAGGGTCATTTATATAGTAATTGTGCCATTGGGACAACAAAAGTCTGGCCTTTTCAGCCAGTACAGGTGATTGCTATTCTGTAGATATGACATTTTCTGTCAAAATAAACATCCATTCACCACTACCCCACGTATTGATTGGCATTATTATCCATTTTATATCAGACGTATATTTATACCCCCGCAACGAGTTGTGGGGGGGGGGGGGTATATTGGAGTCGGGTTGTCCGTCCGTCCATCTGTTCGTCCGTCCGTCACTAAACTTAACATAAGATAAATATTGTTATAACTTCTATTTCCTTCATCTAAAATGCTTAATATTTCACACATGCATTCCTGTAAGGCTCTACTACCATGCTGTGCCAAATCCACGACCGTCCAACCCCCGCTGATCCCAAGGTCAAGGTCAAATACTTAGTCTTTTTTACAAAACTTAACATCAGAGAAATATTGTTATAACTTCTGTTTCCTTCTTCTGAAATGCTTAATATTTCACACATGCATTCCTGTAAGGCTCTACTACCATGCTGTGCCAAATCCATGACCGTCCAACCCCCGCTGATCCCAAGGTCAAGGTCAAATACTTAGTCTCATTTTCAAAACTTAACATCAGAGAAATATTGTTATAACTTCTGTTTCCTTCTTCTAAAATGCTTAATATTTCACACATGCATTCCTGTAAGGCTATACTACCATGCTTTGCAAAATCCATGACCGTCCAATCCCCGCCGATCCCAAGGTCAAATACTTAGTCTCTTTACACAACTTAACATCAGAGAACTATGTTGTAACTTATATTTCCTTCATCTAAAATGCTTAATATTTCACACATGCATTCCTGTAAGGCTCTACTACCATGCTTTGCCAAATTCACGACCGTCCAACTCCCGCTGATCCCAAGGTCAAGGTCAAATACTTGGTCGCTTTACAAAACTTAACATCAGAGAAATAAGTTATAACTGCTATTTCCTTCATTGAAAATTCTTAATATTTCACTTGTGCATTCCTCTAAGGTTTTACTATCATGTTGTGACAAACCTACGACCGTCCAACCCCCGCTGATCCCAAGGTCAAGGTGACATACTTAGTCTCTTTACAAAACTTAACATCAGAGAAATATGTTATAACTTCTACTTCTTTCATAGAAAATTATTAATAGTTCATGCATGCATTCCTCTAAGGCTGTACTATCATGCTGTGACAAATCCCCGCTGATCTCGTGATCAAGGTCACATACTTAGTCTCTTTACGAAACTTACCATCAGAGAAATTGGTTATAACTTCTATTTCCTTGCTCGGATTCACATTTCACACACGCATTGCTCCAATGGACCTCTACCACCGTGTGACAAATTCATGTTTATGCCCAAAGTCAAGGTCACAAGCCCACACACTTGGAATTTTGTTTACATATTTAGGGGTACATGGGCCCACGCGGGGGGTATTCCGTAAGCCTCGCTTACTGACCAATCTAGTTACACACTGATATCAGGTGCGATAACCGTGTTTCCGTAATATGTTTTACATTGCTATTTATTCTCTGTATTTATTTTTAGCTCACGCTCATGTGAGCTATTGTTACCGCAATGTGTCCGTCGTCCGTCCGTCCGTCCGTGAACATTTTCAAACGTCTTCTCCTCGGTAACCATTGGGCCTATAGTCACCAAACTTCATGGTCATGGTCCTTAGGTAAGGGGATTACAAAATTGTTAAAATGACGTCATTACGTAATCCAAGATGGCCGCCGTCTAAAAATAGCACAAATTCTTCAAACATCTTCTTCTCAAGGACCGCCAACCAGATTTCGACAAAACTTGGTAGAAATGATCGATGTACAATGCTCTTTAAAATGTTGTTAAAATGGTGACCCCGGGGTCAAAATGGGCGTGGCCTGTGGGGTCAAATTGGGGTCAAATTGGGGTCAAATTTTATTTTTGACCGAATATGGTCATGTCATATATCAAATCGAAGGTATCAACGAGGCGATCACTCTGGTGCATTTTTCTTGCCGCAATCGGATGGTTATGTCATCCAAAATGGCCGCCGAAATGTCAAAAGGTCGTTCTTTTATTAGAGATTTCAAAATTCTTCTTCACGTGAACCCTTGGCCCATGGTGGTCAAACTTAAAAAGTTATGGTCCATGGGTGAAGCCTTTTCAGATTTGTTAAAACGGAGGTCATCACTAATCCAAGATGGCCGCCGTCTAAAAATAGCATAAATTCTTAAAAAATCTTCTCATGAACCGCTAGCCGGATTTCGACGAAACTTGGTAGGAATGATCGATGTACACAAATTTTATTTTTGACCGAATATGGTCATGTCTATATCAAATGGAAGGTATCAAAGAGGCGATCGCTCTGGTACATATTTTGTTGAAATTGGATGGTCATGTCATCCAAAATGGCCGCCGAAAGATCAAAAGGTCGTTCTTTTATTAGAGATTTCAAAATTATTCTTCACAGGAACCGCTTGGCTCATGGTGGCCACACTTCACAGTTATGGTCCATGGGTGAAGCCTTTTCAGATTTGGTAAAACGGAGGACGTCGCTAATCCAATTCTTAAAAAGTCTTCTTCTCATGAACCGCCAGCCGGATTTCGACGAAACTTGGTAGGAATGATCGATGTAGAATGCTTTCAAATGTGTTAAAATGGTGACCCCGAGGTCAAAAATGGGCGTGGCCCGTGGGGTCAAATTTTATTTTTGACCGAATATGCTCATGTCATATATCAAATTGAAGGTATCGATGAGGCGATTGCTCTGGTGCAATATTCGTCGGAATCGGATGATTATGTCATCCATGATGACCGCCAAAAGGTCCATTTATTCTAGATTTTGAACGTCTTTTTCTCATGAACCACATGGCCGTTGCTGGCCAAACTTCATAAGATCCTTGGGTGAAGCATTTTCAGATTTGGTAAAATGCGAGTCATCGCTTAATCCAAGATGACCGCCATCTAAAAATAGCACAATTTTTTTAAAACACATATGAACTCAATGTCACATTCTCCTCTGGTGTTCATGGAGTCAGGTGAGCGAATTAGGGCCATCATGGCCCTCTTGTTTGATGTGCAATGATCATACTTTATAATCTGTCGGAAATATTATTTTTAAGGTGACACGCAAGTCACTATCATTAAACTACATATTACTAAATGAGTATATCTGTATAGCGGGGACTCGTAATATTTAGCTCGCCTGCACGAAGTGCAGAAGAGCTTATGGCATACCCCCGGCGTCGTCGGCGTCGTCGGCGTCGTCCACAAACTTAACGTTGGGTAAATGTCTTATAACTTCTGTTTCCTTTCATGGAATACCTTGTTATTTCATACATGCATTCCTCAGATGAACCTCTATCATACTGTAGCAAATCCATGACCCACCACCCAGCCCTTACCCCAAGGTCAAGGTCAAGGTC
Source organism: Conchocele bisecta (assembly GCA_029237695.1). Classification (NCBI taxonomy): domain Eukaryota; kingdom Metazoa; phylum Mollusca; class Bivalvia; order Lucinida; family Thyasiridae; genus Conchocele; species Conchocele bisecta. Next base: position 2,172,052 of record CM055269.1, on the reverse strand, counting down.
ACAACTTGGCACATTCATAAACTTAACGTTGGGTAAATGTCTTATAACGTCTGTTTCCTTTCATGGAACACCTTGTTATTTCATACATGCATTCCTCAGATGACCCTCTATCATGCTGTAGCAAATCCATGACCCACCACCCAGCCCTTACCCCACGGTCAAGGTCACAAACGTGGCACATTCATAAACTTAACGTTGGCTAAATGTCTTATAACTTCTGTTTCCTTTCATGGAACACCTTGTTATTTCATACATGGATTCCTCAGATGACTCTCTATCATGCTGTAGCAAATCCATGACCCACCACTCAGCCCTTACCCCAATGCCAAGGTCACAAACTTGGCACATTCATAAACTTAACGTTGGGTAAATGTCTTATAACGTATGTTTCCTTTCATGGAACACCTTGTTATTTCATACATGCATTCCTCAGATGACCCTCTATCATGCTGCAGCAAATCCATGACCCACCACCCAGCCCTTACCCCAAGGTCACAAACTTAGCACATTCATAAACTTAACGTTGGGGTAAATGTCTTATAACTTTTGTTTCCTTTCATGGAACACCTTGTTATTTTATACATGCATTCCTCAGATGACCCTGTATCATGCTGTAGCAAATCCATGACCCACCACCTAGCCCTTACCCCAAGGTCAAGGTCACAAGCACATTCATAAACTTAACGTTGGGGTAAATGTTTTATAACATCTGTTTCCTTTCATGGAACGCCTTGATATTTCATACATGCATTCATCTGATGATACTCTATCGTGCTATAGCAAATCCATGACCGAGCGGCCATCCCTTACCTCAAGGTCAAGGTCACAAACTTAGCACATTCATAAACTTAACGTTGGGGTAAATGTCTTATAACTTCTGTTTCCTTTCATGGAACGCCTTGTTATTTCATACATGCATTCGTCAGATGACCCTCTATCCTGCTGTAGCAAATCCACGACTCACCACCCAGCCCTTACCCCAAGGTCAAGGTCACACACTTGGCACATTCATAAACTTAACGTTGGGTAAATGTCTTATAACTTTTGTTTCCTTTACTAGAACACCTTGTTATTTCATACATGCATTCCTCAGATGACCATGTATCATGCTGTAGCAAATCCATGACCCACCACCAGCCCATACCCCAAGGTCAAAGTTACAAACTTGGCACATTCATAAACTTAACGTTGGGATAAATGTCTTATGACTTCCGTTTCCTTTCATGGAACACCTTGTTATTTCATACATGCATTCATCTGATGATACTCTATCGTGCTATAGCAAATCCATGACCCAGCGGTCATCCCTTACCCCAAGGTCAAGGTCACAAACATAGCACATTCATAAACTTAACGTTGGGGTAAATGTCTTATAACTTCTGTTTCCTTTCATGGCACGCCTTGTTATTTCATACATGCATTCCTCAGAGATGACCCTCTATCATGCTGTAGCAAATCCATGACCCACCGCCTAGCCCTTACTCCGAGGTCAATGTCACAAACTTAGCACATTCATAAACTTAACGTTGGGGTAAATGTCTTATAACATCTGTTTTCTTTCATTGAACGCCTTCATATTTCATACATGCATTCATCTGATGATACTCTATCGTGCTATAACAAACCCATGACCCACCGCCCACCGATCGTTACCCCAAGGTCAAGGTCACAAACTTAGCATGTTCATAAACTTAACGTTGGGGTAAATGTTGTGTAACTTCTGTTTATTTACAGGGAACGCCTTCATATTTCATACATGCATTCATCTGATGATACTCTATCGTGCTATAGTAAATTCATGACCCACCGTCCACCCTTTTCCCAAGGTCAAGGTCACAATCTTAGCACATTCATAAACTTAATGTTGGGGTAAATGTATTATAACATCTGTTTCCTTTCATGGAACGCCTTGATATTTCAAATATGCATTCATCTGATGATACTCTATCATGCTATAGCAAATCCATGACCCACCGCCCATCCCTTACCTCAAGGTCAAGGTCACAAACTTAGTACATTCATAAACTTAACGTTGGGGTAAGTGTCTGTTTCCTTGCTATTTCATACATTCCTCAGATGACCCTCTATCATGCTGTAGCAAATCCACAACCCACCACCCAACCCTTACCCAAAAGTCAAGTTCACAAACTTAGCATGTTCATAAACTTAACGTTAGGGTAAATGTTGTGTAACTGTTTCTTTACACTTTGAACACCTTGATATTTCATGCATACATTCATCTGATGATACTCTATCGTGCTATAGCAAATCCATAACCAACCCCCACCCCTTTCCCCAAGGTCACGGTCACAAACTTAGCACATTCATAAACTTAACGTTGGGGTAAATGTCTTATAACATCTGTTTCCTTTTATGGAACGCCTTGATATTTCATACACGCATTCATCTGATGATACTCTATCGTGCTATAGTAAATTCATGACCCACCGTCCACCCTTTTCCCAAGGTCAAGGTCACAATCTTAGCACATTCATAAACTTAATGTTGGGGTAAATGTATTATAACATCTGTTTCCTTTCATGGAACGCCTTGATATTTCAAATATGCATTCATCTGATGATACTCTATCATGCTATAGCAAATCCATGACCCACCGCCCATCCCTTACCTCAAGGTCAAGGTAATTCATAAACTCACAAATTAGTAATTCATAAACTTAACGTTGGGGTAAGTGTCTGTTTCCTTGCTATTTCATACATTCCTCAGATGACCCTCTATCATGCTGTAGCAAATCCACAACCCACCACCCAACCCTTACCCAAAAGTCAAGTTCACAAACTTAGCATGTTCATAAACTTAACGTTAGGGTAAATGTTGTGTAACTGTTTCTTTACACTTTGAACACCTTGATATTTCATGCATACATTCATCTGATGATACTCTATCGTGCTATAGCAAATTCATAACCAACCCCCACCCCTTTCCCCAAGGTCACGGTCACAAACTTAGCACATTCATAAACTTAACGTTGGGGTAAATGTCTTATAACATCTGTTTCCTTTTATGGAACGCCTTGATATTTCATACACGCATTCATCTGATGATACTCTATCGTGCTATAGCAAATCCATAACCAACCCCCACCCCTTTCCCCCCAAGGTCACGGTCACAATCTTAGCACATTCATAAACTTAACGTTGGGGTAAATGTCTTATAACATCTGTTTCCTTTTATGGAACACCTTGATATTTCATACACGCATTCATCTGATGATACTCTATCGTGCTATAGCATGCACGCCCACCCTTTACCCCAAAGGTTCAAGGAAATCATGACCCACCGCCCACTTTACCCCAAGGTCAGGTCACAAACTTTACACATTCATAAACTTAACGTTGGGGTAAATGTCTGATAACAACTGTTTCGTTTGATGGAACGCCTTGATATTTCATACATACATTCCTCAGATGACCCTCTATCATGGTGTAGCAAATCCACAACCCACCACCCAACCCTTACCCCAAGGTCAAGGTCACAAACGTAGCATGTTCATAAACTTTATATTGGCGTAAATGTTGTGTAACGTCTCTTTCTTTACACTTTGAACGCTTTGATATTTCATACATGCATTCATCTGATGATCCTCTATTGTGCTACAGCAAATCCATGACACACCCCACCCCTTTCCCCAAGATCAACATCATAAACTTAACGTTGGAGTAAATGTCTTTTTATAACTTCTGTTTCTTTACAGGGAACACCTTCATATTTCATACATGCATTCATCTGATGATACTCTATTGTGCTACAGCAAATCCATGACCCACACCCCACCCCTTTCGCCAAGGCCAAGGTCACAAACTTAGCACATTTATACATGCATTCCTCATGTGAATAGCTATCATGCTGTAGAAAATTACCAACTTAGTGTGTTCATAAACTTAACGCTGGGTTAAATTTTGTTTTCCTTCTCTTTTCAGGGAGCGCATTGATATTTCATACATGCATTCATCTTAATATGCTATATCATGCTATATCAAATCCACGACCCACCTTCCACCACTGACCTCAATGTCAAGGTCCACCGCACACCCCTTATCCCAAGGTCAAGTCATATAATATTCATGTTTTTTATGCAACTGTGACAAGTTTGAATGAAGGCTGCCAATAGGCGAGCTTCGTTGTCTTCTGACAACTCTTGTTAGAACTGGAATGGTGGAATAGTGACACAATTATACACTTATTTAATTCCTATAAAGAACAGTTTGTGCCTACTGAGTGAGTGGGCATGTACCTTTAAGCATACAAACTGTCTATAATGGTGGCATATATTTGCCATCGAGATGTTGACATAATTTGTCGCAACATGTCGACTTAAATATCACGTCATGTCGACATAACGTGTGTCGGCATGTTGATATAAATTATGTCTACATGGTGTGTTAAGTTATCACATCAAATCAACATAATGTGATAAGTTATAGTTTAACGCAACATGTCGACATTACGGCATAACACAATATGACGACACAATATAATGTTGTATCTCAGCATGTCGACATAACGTATTTTATCTCCCCATGTTGACATGCTGCCGTTATGTCGACAGGTGATATTTAAGTCGAATATGTGATGTCATTGATTTGACACGAAATGGTGACATCACCCATTCGAATGAGTGATAGCACCTATTTGAATGAGTGATATCGTCCTTTCGAATGGGTGATATATCTGATTCAAAACGAAGAGGGTGATATCAACCACTCAAATGAGTGATATCATCCTTTCGAATATGTGATGTCATCGATTCGACATGAAATGGTGACATCCCCCATTCGAATGAGTGATATCACCCTTTCGTGTTGAATCAGTGATATCACCTACAAGTAGTTGAGTGTTATTAAAGTTCCATAGTCAGTCACATAATAGTCCACTGGTCTAATCTAATGTCACTGGTCTAATAACTGTGGGATTTATAAATACATTCATAGGCTAACAGCTCCCTCCTACTTGTATGGCGTATTTCTGAAAATTAATCTGCAATTTATTTGAAGAACAGAACGGTTTTTAAAAAACTGAAGAAAAAACAAGTGGGTGGTTTGTCGGGCGAATGCGAAGGCGTAAATTAACGGTACTGGTTCCTCCGTATAGGAATCACGATTTGTCTGGTTTGGCCCTCAGGTACGTTTTTATCTTTGACTCTTTTGTTACCTGGGATTTTAATTGGGTTATTATAAAACATTACTGATCCTACTACTTTTGGGAGGGGCCAAGTGATTCTGGTGTGGCGAGGACCTGGCATCAGATCAGGTTTATTCTGATGTCAGGGCTGAATATATAGATTTTTTATTGTAAATATTCAGTTCTGATTTTTTGGATCACCCCCCCCCCCCCCCCCCCCCCCCCCCCCCCGCCCCCCCCCCCCCCCCCACCCCCCCCCCCCCCCCCCACCCCCCCCCCCCCCCCCCCCCCCCCCCCCCCATTTATACAGGCAATTTATCTGGGATTTAGTACTAAACCCATTGACCTGGCCTGAAAACCCCAACAAACAAACTGAAGAAAAAATATTTTTTGATATTTATCGTGGCATATATTTGCCATCAAGAGGTCGAGATGTTAACATTTTTCGCAATATGTCGACTTAAAATATCAGGACATGTCGACATAACGTGTAACTAACTATGTGGACATGTTGAAATTAATTATTGCCAGAAAATTTATTTTAACGACTTAAATGTAGGAACAGCTAAATGCAGTTCACATAATTATTCTATCGACAGATTGATATACCGGTATGTCTCCTGAATCGATAGAAACCGAATTTGATGATATAATCGGTCTGAAAGCAACGCATGTTGGAAATGTTATTGGCCAAATATTGAAAAAGCTTTCATTCCTTTGTATTTTGACATTAAGAAAGGGACCCGAAAGTTCGGATATGTGAATGTGTAGATAATTGGTGAGTTCTGTCGTGTGTAATGTTTGAGCATTAGTAGTTACACACAACTGTGTAGGCATAAATTACCAAAAACCAACGAAATCCACCCAAATCCAACAAAATACCGGTAGATCACCAAAATAATGACCATCTGTTCAAAGACCTGTGCACAGCCACATATGACCTTGCTGTTGAACGCAGGTAAACCCCTAGTGAATCAATATTTGTCCACGGTTTGTCATGTATTCTCGTTTGTAAATAACCTTATGAAAGAGACACCAATCCCAATCACAGACCATTGTCCACTGCGGCGTATATCATGTACACGGTGCCAGTGAATTGTGGCCTGTCTGTCTGCCCTCCATTGTTGTTAAATCTGCCTGGTCATCGTGGCAACTCATTAGCCCACTCAATCGATTCGGCTTATATATTGGCTCGAACACCTTCCATACCCGGCAATTTAGCCGACTATGTTATATAGCCCCTTTATAACAATGGGGGGGGGGGGGGGAGGTGGGGGCGGGGGGGGGCAGCAAATAACAACAGATAAACGCTATGTTGCCCCCCAATTAAATTATGTTAATATAACTTCGTATATGTAACGATAAACCGCGAAACGCCCGTAGTTAGGCCCGAAAACATATCTTGTCTTGTATAACGCAATCCCATATACAAGGTGCATGATCACGTGGTTACAACAACAACAACGTCGCCCAGTCCAAAGTAAGTATTATTTGATATTTTCCTTAATATGCAACGGATTTTGATGAAATATGGCGCAGCAAACGCGTCTTCATGAGCTGCATTTAGTGGTCTATGGAGTTTGGCACAGACTTATGTCGTTTTTGAGAATAATCGATTTCCGTGTCGATTTCATTGGGCGCGAGGCGCCGGAGGGAATCGCAATTCCTGTATGTCTGACGGCCTTGGCAGGTCATATAATATATATGACCAGGCAAGCTAGCCAATCAAAAGCCGAGAAACTTATCTGCGGTATGACAATACCTTATATTTGAGAGGAGGAGTGTGATTTGTTTACCTAGGAAGATGTTTCATGCAACATATTTACACAATTTACGACATATTCGGAAAATGACGTTGACAGTTGACGAAATGTTCACAGCAAATGCGAAATAAAATACTTTCGAAGTCATTTACAGAAAATATCAGTCTCTGTACATATTGTTCATGAAAAAAAATTGCACAAGTAAAACATAACATGGCTTTTCTCCGAGCGACTTGACTGTGAGACTTGCCATTTGGTGGTCCAGGGAGGTCGGCACAGAAGTTTGGGCGAAAATACAGAGACCACCATGTCACAGAGAAATACAAATGTATATAACGATCTAGGCTGGTGAGGATCATAATTCAGCAATAGTATATATGTAATGAGAATGGGAGATAGGTGCTGTAGGATTAGCTTACAAGGTACAACAGGGGCCTGGGGGTAAATGACCAATTTTGATTGAAGGGAAATCTTTTGTTACTGGTCAAGGATAATCCGTGGTCAGTGAGCTATTTTAGTACTTGTGGGTAGTTTGCAAGTGAGTTTAAATCTGGTAGAACAGTGTGTGTGGGATGTTTGTGAGAGATGGTTGTGTGAATAGGCATATCTGGCAGCTTGGTCAGAGAGAGGGAGAAATACATAAAATCTCATTGGATTATTTCATGCTGATGGAAGATGATCAGGTATGTTTAATTATATAGTAAATAGGTACTCTGTATTGTATACGCGTGGAATATTGTGCGTCGCATGGAATTTAGTAGAGTGGCAGATGGGATATCGGGCTCGTTCTGTAATTTCAGCGGATGGACGATCCAGAGGGCATTTGAGTAGTTAGAGCGGGATCCATAGATGTAGTCGATAGAAGAGTCGGGAAGGTGGCAGATATGAAGTATTTCTAAGGGGAAAAAGTGTCGCCCGATGTGGGGTTTGAACCCACGACCCCCGTAACACTAGCACGGCGCTCTTACCAACTGAGCTAACCGGGCGATCATGTCTCAACACCACACCGAACACTACACTCCTCGTCGCCATTATAATGTTTCCCTCATGTCCACTCTACCGTGGACTTCCCGACTAACCTTGGGTTTGTCGTTCGGCTTAGACTCTCAACCAGCCAGTCTTGACGTAGTTGTCTTCCTTGACGAACCGTCTGCGTGTTTACTCTGGATATACACACACGCAGGTCGCTACTGGTGTAGTTTTGGCAAGGTAGGAATCTCTGTAATGGGACAGGACAAAGTGCACTAAAGTGCAGCAAGCACACAGGTGAACTTACCAAACAGTGATATGATGTGCACTCCGTACAGTCAGCATGATAAATGACCTTCAAGAGACACCCAACTACCCGTGCTATCGGCATTCGGTACACCTCGGCAAAGTAGTGCCGATGTGTATTCCTACGCGGAGCAGACAACTCGTCAGTAGCGTTAACCCCTGAACATTACACTCCACCCAATTTTCTTTTGAGGAGCGGACTCCCACGGGTTTACATGAATCAAATTCAATTGTCTTGTGCGACAATCATCATCTGTAAAATTAACACAGTTCCAAATAAATTCAATCATTGTCATACTCTGAATGTTTTTGACAACACAATTTAGTTGAACGAATGTTATACAACAAAGCACAGTTTCTTGAACTAGTTGCACTACGTATTTTCACATTATTACAAACTATAATGATAATCATGTCAATGTGCACCTCCTAATTGGTCCTCCAGTGGTCTTCCTTGAATGTTTATCAGTCAATCAACAATGCTCAACATTTTGAAAACATACCAGTTACCTTCTAAACTGCCTATCGGTTTACACATTAAGTATTTTCTGATCACAGAGTTCTGCACATATCTAAAACTTATTTCAGTGACTTTCCTGGACACTACCTAGTTCCGAATTTGCTGAAGAATCCTTACTTTCCATTATATTGTCACACCATACATTGTGCATGAATCCCATTTCACAGCATCACCCTGCGTGCAAAGTCGGTTGAGTTCGCCCCTCTTGTGAGACCTGTGGAAAAACATTATCCTCCTTGCATATACTACCTTGACATGATCCTCTTGCAGACAACCAGACACACGTGTTTGCTAGGCACATGCATCCTTTGTCATTCAACCTTGAGCACATACCGTGTTCATGACACACAGCGTACTCCCTCGACAAAAACCGGGACAAATGTGTTTGCTACGCACATTTTCCCTGTCTGCATTTGGATACACATCTACTTTTATGCTCCTGGATCTTATTTTCCCTTTCTTATGGAATTCATCACATCTAGGGACTTGGTCCCAGCTTATATACTGATTTTCAGCAAATTTCCATACTATCTGCCTCTGGTGATTCAGATGAATGAATAACTGCCAGGTACTGCCTCTACACACCACTCACTGTCAAAATGCCTAGTCCCAAATGTGCACTTGATATCCACGATAAGCTGACCATGCCCAACAGCCAGCTGCCAGAGACGTTGTCAACAAATAGCAAATCAGTCACCCTATTACAAGCTCATGTGTTACAACTTTCCCAAAGTGTACCCTTTAAATTTCTTCGAGCAATGTGGTCACTTCATGATTATATCACAGTGTACATGCAAATACTAATGGCAAGTTCTGTACTTGGTACAGCAACTTCCTGGAAGTTGCGTCTTGGACACAAACTTCCTGCATCTAGACTTAGTCTAAATTCACATGCAACTCTGACTATAATTCTCTCTCCACCAAACGTTTAGAGTGTTTGATTCACCAAAAGTGTACAAAATCGCCAACCGAAAACCGCAAAACATAATCACACCACCCGTAGATAATAAATACAGATCACAAACCGAAACATTCCAACAACGAACGAAATGGGTCAGCAATACCAAACTCTATCCAGTCTCCATCTACATGCGAAAAACAGACCAACAAATCCTGTAACACAATACCAACTGAATTACCATACCAAAATTGATTACTATACTGTACATCAAAATCTAATAACAACAACAAAATGTGACAAATTCTGGTCAACAAACCCACATTTAGTCAAGTCAGACATTACTGGTTCTAAACACATTAAGGTCCATTTCATCCACATATTGATACAATAACTCAAAGCTGACTGATAGAACACGTTGTATTGAACTCGACCAGACACTACGGCTTGCAGGTACTAAATACCTTAACACCCATTTAATTAAATCATTGCCAAAATACCTATGACAACATAGACTAAAATCCCAGTTAACATGGTTATAACAAAAGTCTTTAAATATCAGCCAGATACGACGGTTTACCGGTATTATAACTCGTTCAGGTCCCTTTTATCCTACCATTGGTGAACTAATCGAGTCTTAGCTCACGACTGCTAGCACGTCATGAACCAATCCACAGCCATCATTGAACACAAATATATTCCTCCCAGATTGTTCACATAGAGACAATTACAAACGTCGCATCCACAAACACACAGTGAACCTAACATACAGAAACAAGCACACTCCACATACACTCAATGAGAAACATAGGGAACACATGTTGGGGACACACACAAACGGATATACAGGAAACACACAAACAATGGGAGGTCCTTTCAAATGTAACACTGTGTTCAACAGCCACCAACGATGGAAGAAGCACGACTCACTATTTCCGGTACCAAAGAACAAACATTATTCTCCAACTGAGCAGCAACATCCGAAACCAGACAAATTTTCTCCAAACTTCATAAACAAATGACTTGTGCAAAATATTACACACAAAAAAATAATGGGTGGGGTATTGTCAAAAACTCAACATATGTATGCACAAATGAAAACAAATGACCCAAATTGCCACCGACCACTTTCGACTGATCAATCAAGAATAATTCACACAAACATCAGTTGCAATGACCTAAATTATATCAACCAACTAGCCAATGTATGGTTGAAACACGAGTCAAATGCACAGGCTGATCTGGGTCTGCACTGCCACTGGTCCCAAATTTAATGCACTTGGTGCATTACGGTTGCCAGTCCTAGTAATTTCCGCTGATCTGGGTCTACACTGGTCGTGTTTGATGCACTTGGTACATCAAACTGTCTAAGTCAATACCTTTTACCAAGTTCTTAGTGTTCTGGGACTAGCCTGGTCGCCCCGGAAAGACAGTAATTTCTACTTTCGATTTCAACTGTAAACACGATTTTCGCAGGTGCGCGGGCCGCTTACATCATGTACAATAATAGTCAAATAATAAACACAAACTATATAATGAGAGTTTATTCACACGTAAACAAGGACAATATATCAGAATGTATTCTTCCAACAACGAAAACTAATTTGTTGATTGTTTCTTCGAGTAACTAAACTGGAAACTATTGAACCGCATTTCTTCAGCGTTCGGGTTTTTCCGTGATTTAATTCGTGTTTTTCCGGAAGTCGGCCAAAATGTCTTTCAAACACCAATTCCTCCCCCGTCTTCGCGTGAGTTTTTTTAAGAACGCCTCGTCGCCATTATAATGTTTCCCTCATGTCCATTCTACCGTGGACTTCCCGACTAACCTTGGGTTTGTCGTTCGGCTTAGACTCTCAACCAGCCAGTATTGACGTAGTTGTCTTCCTTGACGAACCGTCTGCGTGTTTACTCTGGATATACACACACGCAGGTCGCTACTGGTGTAGTTTTGGCAGGAATCTCTGTAATGGGACAGGACAAAGTGCACTAAAGTGCAGCAAGCACACAGGTGAACTTACCAAACAGTGATATGATGTGCACTCCGTACAGTCAGCATGATAAATGACCTTCAAGAGACACCCAACTACCCGTGCTATCGGCATTCGGTACACCTCGGCAAAGTAGTGCCGATGTGTATTCCTACGCGGAGCAGACAACTCGTCAGTAGCGTTAACCCCTGAACATTACAGATATTAGAGATAGCGGTCTACGATGCACGCAGATGCATCGCCTATCTACAGTTGGATATTAGAGGTGGCGGATATTAGAGATAGCGGTCTACGATGCATGCAGATGCATCGCCTATCTACAGTTGGATATATTTATTGAGGTTTCCTGACGTGACTCTCGCGAAGAACGGCAATATAGTGACGTCAGTGGCGATATAAATAGACAGCAGTGAACTAAATATTGGTGACTGCTGGGGTATACCTATCCTTCAGTCATTGAAGCACATGTATGTAAAACTTTTACTTCGGACGTGGAATTGGACGTATGTGGGACATTTAACGGTGGTGATAGGTGGTGATAGTAGTAAGGGGGTCACTTTGGGTACAATTTAACGTATATCAAACATTCAAAGGAACTGTGACTTGTGCGTGATTAAATTACATGTATTTTGACATATAGTGTTACCATGTGGAAATACCAATTTCAATGATCATTACTTGTGACAATAGTGAAGCACAGGCAGACTAAATTGTATTCTATCTGTGATATTGATGTATGATATGTATGAATGGTGTGTATGTGTGTGTGAATTCTGTATTATGTAATACATGCTGTAAATAACATAATTGTACATAAATACATGAAGAAGACAACATTGGCTCAATATCCTAAATCCAATTGAATTCAGACAATGTAGAAGAAGGTGATATATGGTTTCATAATTCTGTACTACTTATCTGTACTACCCTTCGCAACTCATTCATGAAATATGTATAGTCTTCGTCATTCTGTTATATGAAGTTTCTGAAGAATTCTGTGTACAAATTTACTGTTTGACTACAAATAGCATAATTCCGATTGCAGTCCACAAACACCAAGTGTATGTATCGCATCCGGGCTCTAACACACCAAATGCAGCTTAACAAGAAGCGTTTGATGCGCCATATTTCATCAAAATCCGTTACGTGATAAGGACAATATAAAATAATACGTACTTTGAATCAGATGGGTTCTGGAGGTTTCAGTACTTGTTGTTGTTGTTGTTGTTGTTGTTGTTAGTACCACGTACGTGATCATACACCTTGCTATAGATCCTTCCCTGCTTGATCTGCTTTGCCCTGATCAACCCTCAAATAACATCATTATATAGGATAACACTGTTACGGCAGAGTCTCCATATATCATAATATTTTATAACTTCTGTTTGTTTCATCGAACATTCTTAATGTTTCATGCATGCATTCCTCTAAGGCTCTACTATCATGCTGTGACAAATCCCCGCTGATCTCGAGGTCAATGGATCTTCTCTTCGGTTTCCGTTTGGGTATACCGTTTCTGTTGTATGACTCAATCTGTTGTCGTCATCCCATTGTCACTGGTACTGCATTCCGGTGTAAAATGTTCTACGTCGAAAAATGTAACGGTTTCATGACGAGATGCCACTCAGCTCTACTTAAAGCTTTCGCATAAACACATAAACCGGGTATGGAAGGTCTTCGAGCCATTTCCCACCCTTAAATATAAGAAATACAAACACACATTTTTCGTCTAGTAACCGGCGTAAGAAATGTGTTTGTGCGGTACCTTCAGCATGTAACTGAATAGAAATGCGGAATGCAGCACCAGTGACCGTGATTGTTACTGGTATTATGGCTAAATTTGTCTTGTTGAGCCACTGTTTAACGACTCTTGGACTTAGTATAGATGAAGCGGGCTTTTGAACACAGTTTATATATGTTATTGTACATGTGACTGTAAATGATAAATAACAGTCAAGATACACAAAGTGGTCGGCATGTAATCCAACTAAATTTTAAAGTTACAACACAGTCGGGAAATCCGAGCGATAAAAATATTACAATAATGAACCAGATATCTATGCTCATTATAGATATATTGAAAACTGATTGAAGAGCAATAGTTACAATAATTCCGCCACGGAAGCGGTGTCACGCCTGAAAATGCCTTATCGGTACATCGCCAACTTTACTTCTGTTTTGTGGGTAATATGGGTATTAATATACGCTGGATGTGTTATACTGTCATTAATATGTTCCCTGTCTGTAAGTTATCACCTTAAATACTGACTTATTGACCCCCTTCCCTGAACGTAGAATTGACACTCATGTTGGCGTGTATTGGCCACCATAGACAAATGTCAATCAGGCCGAATTCGGGAATGTCACTAAAATCCGCTGTAAATCCATCGATAGAGAGAGAGAATGAGGATTAAACATCAGTTAGACCTACACGTGCGAGTTTTGTTTCGCACAGGTGTCGGGTGAGTTTAAAAATAGGCTGTCGGAAGATCAAACTTGATGTAGTTTGCGCGTCGCTTGTTTCGGAGAGTATTCGGAGGGGAGTTAACTCTGTTACTAAATTTAGCGATTACCGCAAATGGGGGCAAATCACGCGCAACAAAATAATCGGATATATTTTGTACGTAGAACATCCGTTGTTGATATTGTGCAGTACAAGTAGTTTTTCATAATATTATTTTCAATTAGCGGTTGCGTATGACAGTTAAACGTTGAGTAACACAATGCATTTTGTTGTTATGGTTACTCCAAGATATCACTACCTACCATCGCATCGAGGGGGGTCTGGGGCGTGGCTAACTGTCTGAGGCGATGCCAATACATAGGTATACCCTATGTAACTAGAGACGGTAACTCCGTAAACGCATGGAAAAGTCCAGCGACTCGACATAACACGTAGTCCTTCAATGAGATGTACACATAGATCCTCCCTCCATAACAGCGTGCAACCACTATATATGTGATGGCAGAGGAAACGTAATTAATTTGCATCGACAGAATGTGTCAAACATAAAACAGTTTGGCCATGAGATAAAATCCTGCATAAACACATAACTGATGAAATGTAACCCATAAACAATTGTTTGTGTTAACAGACACATTATATGGAGGAAGGGCAATGACAGACAATGACCATTTTGCCCTTATTAGATACTGAGATTACGCAAGTATTCGATGTTTGACATCTAAATGCGTTTATCAGCCTATAATGTTGTCTTTAAGCAGAGGACTGGCATATCTTTTGTACCAATCTGATACAATCAGACAGTTTTCATAATCAATTAATGACAGATGAAATGGTTGACAAATAACGATGTGAAATATGCATATTACTACAATAATACTGGTATTCACCGGCAATGGTAAACAACCATCTACTGACTGTTTCACGTTCTGCTGCCGACGAACTTTTGGTTATTAAACACATTAAATCTAAAAACTACATTTATTTAAATGTAAGAACTGTTTCATCAGTAACAAAAATACCACCCTCCCCATTTTTTAGCTTGACTATTCGAAGAATAGTTAGAGCTTATGTAGTAACCACGGCGTCGGCGTCGGCGTCGGCGTCGGCGTCGGCGTCACGCCTTGGTTAAGGTTTTTTGTCAAGCTTGTATATGGAATACTCCTGGCCCTACACCCACCATACTTGCACAACTTCATCTCCTAGTGATGTATATCAACAACCCCTGGCCTATATTTGACCATGACCTACATTTAACCTTGAATTACTTAGTTAATTCCCCTTGGTTAAGGTTGTTAGTCAACCCTGGTTAGGGTTTTTAGTCAAGCTTGTACATGTAATACTATTGTGCATACAGACACCATACTTGGACAACCTTTTCTCATAGGGATGTACTACAATAACCCCTGATCTATATTTGACATTGACCTACATTTCCTCTTGAATTACTTAGTTAATTCCCTTTGGTTAATGTTTTTAGTCAAGCTTGTAGATGGAATACTCCTGGCCCTGCACCAACCATACTTGCACAACTTCATCTCCTAGTCATGTACATCAACAACCACTGACCTATATTTGACCTTGACCTACATTTAACCTTGAATTACTTAGCTAATTCCGGTTTTTAGTCAACCTTGGTTAAGGTTTTTAGCTCGACTATTCGAAGAATAGTTAGAGCTTACGTTGTCACCCCGGCGACGCCGCATCGGCGACGCCGCGTCGGCGTCGGCGTCAGCGTCGGCGTCAGCGTCGGCGTCAGCGTCGGCGTCACCGTCACGCCTTGGTTAAGGTTTTTAGTCAAGCTTGTATATGGCATACTACTGGCCCTACACCCACCATACTTGGACAACTTTATCTCCTAGTGATGTACATCAATAACCCCTCATCTATATTTTACCTTGACCTACATTTCCTCTTGAATTACTTAGTTAATTCCCCTTGGTTAAGGTTTTTAGTCAACCTTGGTTCAGGTTTTTAGTCAAGCTTGTACATGGAATACTATTGTGCATACAGACACCATACTTGGACAACCTTTTCTCATAGGGATGTACATCAATAACCCCTGATCTATATTTGACCTTGACCTACATTTCCTCTTGACTTACTTAGTTAATTCCCCTTGGTTAAGGTTATTAGTCAACATTGGTTAAGGTTTTTAGTCAAGCTTGTACATGGAATACTCTTGTGCATACATACACCATACTTGGACAACCTTTTCTCATAGGAATGTACATCAATAACCCCTGATCTATATTTGACCTTGACCTACATTTCCTCTTGACTTACTTAGTTAATTCACCTTGGTTAAGGTTTTTAGTCCACCTTGGTTAAGGTTTTTAGTCAAGCTTGTATATGGAATACTACTGGCCCTACACACACCATACTTGGACAACTTCATCTCCTAATGATGTACATCAACAACCCCTGATCTATATTTGACCTTGACCTACCTTTCCTCTTGACTTACTTAGTTAATTCCCCTTGGTTAAGGTTTTTAGTCAACCTTGGTTAAGGTTTTTAGTCAAGCTTGTACATGGAATACTAGTGTGCATACAGACACCATACTTGGACAACCTTTTCTCATAGAGATGTACATCAATAACCCCTGATCTATATTTGACCTTGACCTACATTTCCTCTTGAATTACTTACTTAATTCCCCTTGGTTAAGGTGTTTTAGTCAAGCTTGTAGATGGAATACTCCTGGCCCTACAGCAACCATACTTGGACAACTTCATCTCCTAATGATGTACATCAACAACCCCTGACCTATATTTGACCTTGAACTACATTTAACCTTGAATTAATTTAGTTAATCCCCCTTGGTTAAGGTTTTTAGTCAACCTTGGTTAAGGTTTTTACTCAAGCTTGTACATGGAATACTATTGTGCATACAGACATCATACTTGGACAACTTTTTCTCATAGTGATGTACATCAATGAGCCCTGCTATCTATTTGACCTTGACCTACATTTCCTCTTGAATTACTTAGTTAATTCTCTTTGGTTAAGGTTTTTAGTCAAGCTTGTAGATGGAATACTCCTGTCGTACATCAACCATACTTGGACAACTTCATCTCCTAGTGATGTACATCAACAATCCCCTGACCTATATTTGACCTTGACCTACATTTAACCTTGAATTACTTAGTTAATTCACCTTGGTTAAGGTTTTTAGTCAACCTTGGTTAAGGTTTTTAGTCAAGCTTGTAGATGGAATACTATTGTGCATACAGACACCATACTTCGACCCTGACCTATATTTTACCTTCACCTACATTTAACCTTGAATTACTTACTTATTTCCCCTTGGTTAAGGTTTGTACTCAAACTTGGTTAATGTTTATAGTCAAGCTTGTATATGGAATACTCCTGGACCTACATCAACCATACTTGGGCAACTTCACCTCCTAGTGATGTACATCAATAATCCCTGACCTATGTTTGACCTTGACCTACTTTTATCCTTGGAGTACTTAGTTATTTCCCCTTGGTTAAGGTTTTTAGTCAAGCTTGTATATGGAATACTCATGTGCCTACAGCAACCATACTTGGAAAACTTCATCTCCTAGTGATGTACTTCAATAACCCCTGACCTATATCTGACATTGACCTACATTTAACCTTGAATTACTTACTTAATTTCCCTTGGTTAAGGTTTTTAGTCAACCTTGGTTAAGGTTTTTATGCAGGCCACGACCACCTTGTTTGTCAAGCTATGTGTACATCGACAACCCTCGTAGTCGAGCTATGCTGTTCTCCTACAGCTCTTGTTAGTCAAGCTTGTACATGCAATACTATTGTGCATACAGACACCATACTTGGACAACCTTTTCTCATAGGGATGTACATCAATAACCCCTGATCTATATTTGACATTGACCTACATTTCCTCTTGAATTACTTAGTTAATTCCCCTTGGTTACGGTTTTTTTGTCA
Source organism: Conchocele bisecta (assembly GCA_029237695.1). Classification (NCBI taxonomy): domain Eukaryota; kingdom Metazoa; phylum Mollusca; class Bivalvia; order Lucinida; family Thyasiridae; genus Conchocele; species Conchocele bisecta. The sequence goes on along the minus strand of CM055269.1, from coordinate 2,154,063 downwards.
AGCTTGTAGATGGAATACTCCTGGCCCTACACCAACCATACTTGCACAACTTCATCTCCTAGTCATGTACATCAACAACCCCTGACCTATATTTGACCTTGACCTACATTTAACCTTGAATTACTTAGTTAATTCCCCTTGGTTAAGGTTTTTAGTCAAGCTTGTACATGGAATACTATTGTGCATACAAACACCATACTTGGACAACCTTTTCTCATAGGGTATGTACATCAATAACCCCTGATCTATATTTGACCTTGACCTACATTTCCTCTTGAATTACTTAGTTAATTCCCCTTGGTTAAGGTTTTTACTCAACCTTGGTTAAGGCTTTTAGTCAAGCTTGTAGATGGAATACTATTGTGCATACAGACACCATACTTGGATAACTTTTTCTCATAGGGATGTACATCAATAACCCTTGACCTATATTTGACCTTGACCTACTTTTACCCTTGGAATACTTAGTTATTTCCCCTTGGTTAAGGTTTTTAGTCAAGCTTGTATATGGGATACTTCTGGGCCTACAGCAACCATACTTGGAAAACTTCATCTCCTAGTGATGTACATCAATAACCCCTGACCTATATCTGACATTGACCTACATTTAGCCTTGAATTACTTACTTAATTTCCCTTGGTTAAGGTTTTTAGTCAACCTTGGTTAAGGTTTTTATGCAGGCCGCGGCCACCTTGTTTGTCAAGCTGTGTACATCGACAACCCTCGTAGTCGAGCTATGCTGTTCTCCTACAGCTCTTGTTTTATTTTGTGAAAATCCATCAAATATTAATTTTATTGCAAAAAAAAAATTCCTATGGGAATTTAACATGGGGCAAAAAGTAGCTGGAACTTCACCGGCATTGTCGAACAATGAAACATTTTGGTGATGTAACTAAGAAAACAAAAGTTACATTTTGAAAATCGGTCCACAGATTCCAAAATTATTTGTAAAAAATCTATTTTGGCCTCCATGTTAAATTCCCATAGAAAAATAGTGTTTTTCGCAATAAAATCAATGTTTGATGAAATTCAATAATACATTTGATATATTTTTTGTTATTCATGAACATTTAAATATTGTTTTATATTTAATGCGTGTAATAGCCAAAAGTTCGTCTGCAGAAAAACGTGGAGCAGACGGTAAGTCACACTCTTGACCAGTTTATCAACGTTTCTGAACATCTATTGGTAATGACAACTTGCAATCAGCCATTTGCTTGGCTGAGCCTGAGCTGTAGCACAGTTCTGGCTCATCCAATCAAACTGCTTGATTTCGCGCACAATATTAAAGTATTTTCATATAAAGGACTTGACAAATATTGACAAGATTAACGCATGCGGTGGTGTATTGTGTGAACATTGGCTGGCTGGCAGTAAACATACCAAGGTGCGTGTTGTCGGATGGCGCTCCGTTATTAAGGATGGATTTGTAGACTCGGCTGCTGTATGATTCTCCCCACTAATGAGCGGCGCCCCGTAATTACAGCATCGTCGTTGATCATTAACCCTCACTACGCGGGAGACGAAAATTGCGTCTGATGTTTTTCATTTTTGCCTTAATTCTTAACAGAAAACCTTCTTTGGCAGCACATGAGAATCGTCTCCAGTGGAGACGATTCTCATGCGCTGTCAAAACAAGTTTTTATCAAGAAATATTGAAAATAAATTATTTCCAGCAGACGAAATTTTTTAATTCAGCGTAGTAAGGGTTAAGCTGCATGTGATGAGCCGCCATTACTAGAGAATACTGCTGCTACTGGGGAGTCCGTGTTGATGGTAAACATGCTGTGGTTCACGCTCAGCTGTACAATACATACAACGCACACAAACGCCGGCTACAAACCTACAAACCAACCGACCGACCAACCGACCAACCAACCGACCGACCAGCCAGCCAGCCAGCCAGCCAGCCAGCCAGCCAGCCAGCCAGCCAGCCAGCCAGCCAGCCAGCCAGCCAGCAATCAATCAATCAATCAATCAATCAATCAACCAGCCAAACAATCACGAACTCAATCTGTCATAAAATGTACACACTGATATCAGGGGCGATAACCGTGTTTCCTTCAAATGTTAACGGACATTACTACTATTTATTCTGTGTATTTATTTTTTGATGTGCAATGATCATACTTTATAATCTGTCGAAAAAAAAATATTCAGGCGACACATTTAATTAGTATAAATAATTAAAAAAATATCATGCCTCATTTGCATATGAAAATAGCCTGCTACCACCGCGAGTCACTCACAGTAAAATAAATATTACTAAATGATTATATCTGCATAGCGGGTATTTGTAATTTTTAGAACTGGTGGAATAGTGACACAATTATACACTTATTTAATTCCTATAAAGAACAGTTTGTGCCTACTGAGTGGGCATGTACCTTTTAAATATGTATTACGTCAATGCAAATCGTGTTACCTTATACTTTATGATTTTATCACCACCAATTTGGCGATTATTTTCGTCGTGTTACTTTATATGCTGGTGGAATTGTGTCCCTGCACACGCGACAGGCCTACATGTACATCTCGATCTGCACGTGACACGTCTCCTTGACGACAGTGAGATACGCGGCGCTGTCGGTATCAAACCGTCAATCTCGCGTGCGGCGAGAGTTCCCGGCCTGCCAGCTCGGTCAGATATGTCACCACCGTCGGCGCCGATAAATAATTCACGGAACATCTGAAATCTCGATTTGACCGTGACACAGTATGTTTCATTGATTGGTATTTATACCATCATTACATTCTGAATGATAAGCCCATTAGGCCGTCAGTCAGAAATGGAAACCCTCCCCCCCCCTATTTGTATCACTAGAAACAACTGATATGGCAATTTTGTATGTTTTCTGATGTGTTCATACCTATACAATGGAATAATGTTCAAATAAATTATATCTGCTAATTCAGATGAAGAATTTTGCACGTTTAGTTACCCCACCCACTGATGAGTTCAATGGCAAAACACCTACCTTAATGTACTTTTTGTATTATATTCGTGTCAATGGTACCTAGTAGTGTTCATTAGACATGTTAATTGCATATATGCCGATTATCTGATGTCTGCAGTCTATGATACAATGTTAAAAACAAAGTATTTTTCACTATTCCCCACCCACACAATTTACAATGGGAATTTTACATGTAATGAATTTCATGTATGTTATGCACTGTCACTTACTTATAAATTGTTAAATGCATATGCAACTACTTAGGCACTACTGATAGCTATCCGTGCACACTTCAGATACAGTGTGTCCGAGTGATCGTCCGTCTGTCCGTCCGCTTCTAATTTTCTTAGTGATGGTAACAACTATGCTATATGTCTCATTATGCAATTCTCTCTCGGTGTCTATTAATTGTATCAATGGTAATTGTACTTACTAGTGTTTGCAATATATAGTGAAGGCCCATATTCTGATTACATAATGTCTACAGAAGATGATGCAATGTTAAAACAAAGTAATTTTAACTATAAATTTCCCACCCACTGAATTTACAATGACCATTTTACATGTAATCTTTTTTTTATACTTTATACGCTGCCAGGTACTTATGAAAGGTTCATATGAACGTGTAGCTACTAACACCTGTATATGTGGCTGTGACTGGAGAAATGGGGCTTATGGGTTTTGTGACCAGTGTAGATCCCGATCAGCCTGTGTATGCGTACAGTCTGTTCAGGATCTGCACTGTTCGCCATTCCATCAATGAAACACCCATCATGCTTCTAATAAGCATAATATATCGTTATCAGGGTACCGGAGTGTGCTATTTGATCAGGAGCCACACTGGTCGCAAATCCCGTGAGCCACGTTTCTCCAGTCCCAGCCACATATTAGTTATCCACACACATCTCAGATTCATAATGAATGTCTGTTCGTCTCTCTATATGTCCATTTCCTATTTATGGAACCAAGATAATTACCATGTTTACTATGTTGTGTATTCCGACATGAACGTCTCTGATACATATAAGTATTACTCTATAAACCTTTAACAGGCCTTTAAACACCATTAAGTAAAATAGGTAAATAAATATAATTATTACTGTCAATAGTATAGGTCGTAGGTACTAATTTGCAAATGGGATATAGAAAATATTCTACCATGCTGAATAGATGATTTGTAGCACATATTACTCCATGTATGACACAGTAAATACTAAAATACAGAACATTAAGATAGCTATAAATAATACGAGCAAGCTAAGCTGGAGTAAAACAGGAAAAATATATTAGTTTAAACAATATGTTATTCACATTTTGACACAGATACATATAATAACGTAGAAACAAATATATCAATCACGACAATGCGGTACAATTTGTGAAAATGATTCAGTAGTAAGCGCAAGCGCTTATAAACACTGTCTCCTTAAATGCATGGAACAGAATAAATTAATATTATGACAAAATGTGTAACAGAACATAGTTTCTGAAAGTGTGATGAAAACTAAACTTCTGACAATAGAGATGTTTGGAGAGAGACGGGGGTGGGTTGGGGGGGGGGGGGGCTAGGGGGCGGGAAGTAGTAGTAGTAACAACAGTAATAGCAGTACTTAACAGTATCAGTATCAGCAGAAGTAGTAGCAGTAGTATTTCTAGTTGGTGAAATTAATTGGAATATATATATAAATAAAAATCAAAGTTAAACGATAATTAGCGAATGAGAATAGAATGTGAAAATAAAAAAATGGAGAGACATCAAATGCTGATAACCCGTTTATCTCAGCTGTCGGGATAGACTTCACGTACTGCAGTGATATAGTACAATACCAAACTAGAGTGAAATATTACCACCTATATGCGATACTCGAACCGTTTAGAGAGTGTTATATAGTCATGGGTGAACCTGAAAATCAGCGTATTTGCGTCATCGTCAACTGATGGACAACCATATAGAAGTATGCGAACGTCATCTCTCGCAATATTCAGTTGTGTTAAACTATTGTTCAACTGTGCTCGTATATCGGTGTACAATGGACAATGCAATAAGTAGTGTTGAGTGTCTTCCACTGCCCCACATCTGCAGCGTGGACTGTCCACTATGTTCTTCGAGAAAATATGTTGGTTTAAGCAGATGCAATGTGTGCGGATGCGTGTGTGGAGAATTTGCGTTTCCCTCTTACCAGAGTAGTAATAGTTAGCAGTTTTAGTTATATTCGAATTCAAGTGTGTTTTGAATACGTTTAGTGAAGGCCAGTTGCGAATAGCGGGTGTGAGCTGATTCCATTCCTGAACTGATGATGGTAAAACTGTGTTCTGATAGAGCTGTGTCTTACATGGTAGGGAAGATGTGTTTTCTGCGTTTCTGAGATTGTAGTTCACTGTGTCGCCTACGTTTGCTGGAACAAGAGATGATAAGTAGTGAGGGGATAGTCGGTTATACATCTTATAGAAGAGAAATAATGTGTGCTTCCTGCGTCTGACTTTTAGTGTTTCCCAGCCTGTTTCTCGATAAAGTGCTTCAAAAGATACAAGTTTAGTGGCTCCAATTACAATTCGAGTTTTGAATTTTGTCCAGATCCTGTTCTTCATACCATGTACAATTATTCCAAATTACATCAGCATATTCTAAGACGGGCCGAATAAAAAAAGTGTACATAGTTTCCAGAGTTTTCCGATTGAGACGAAATCTTAATTTTCTCATCATGTTGATGCTCTTCCATGCTTTTGACTTTGTGAATTCGAAATGAGAATGCCATGTTCCATTGTTAGATAGACAAATACCAAGATGCTTATGGTAACCAACTGCTTTAATGATAGTGAGGTTCATGAGTAGCGGAGGATGTTGAGGTATATTAGTTTTCTGAGAAATCAAGAGGGATTCAGTCTTGGAAGGATTGAAAGTTACCATCCACTTATCTGCTTATTCTTGTATTTTTGCAAGGTCAGAATTCAGAGTGATTGCTGCATCGTCAGGATTGTCAACAAAAACAAAGAGAGATGTATCATCAGCAAAACGTTTGATAGTAGAGCGAATGTCAATAATGATGTCATTGATATAAACTAAGAATAATAGAGGTCCACGAGAGCCCTGTGGAACGCCAGCATAGATATCCGCAACATCAGAAGTATAGCCTGGTAATACTCGTTGTCTGCGACACTGAAGGTAGTTGGTGAACCAGTTTAACAAAGGACCTGTGATTCCAGTCGTTTCAAGCTTCAATAAGAGGCCCCTATGCCACACCCTATCGAACGCTTTAGACATTTCACAGAAAACAGCACGGACATATTTACCGTCATGAAGAGCCTTACATAATGTGTTATATACATCGACAAGTTGGTTGACAGTAGAGTCATTTGGAACAAAACCAGATTGAAGAGAAGAGATGCAATTATTATTGTTGAGAAAGTTGAATATATTCTGGTGAAGTATTTTTTCCATTACCTTTTCCATAGTACACAGAAGAGAGATAGGCCGGTAGTTAGAGACGTCAGATGGTTCGCCCTTTTTAAGAATTGCACAGACAGATGCCTCCTTCCACAAATTCGGAACTTCAGCTAGATGTAGAGAACGGTTGAAAAGATCACATAACAGTTTGGATAGTTCGAAAGATAGTTCTTTGAATACTCTGTTATTGATGGAGTCAGATCCGGCAGCCTTTCCAAGTTTCAGCGTTTGTAGTACAGATTGAACTTCAATAGGCATAATAATTAAAGAGTCGAGTTTGGGTCGATTAGGGTCAATAACAAATTCCGGAAGAGTTATATGATCATCACCGATGTGGGTTTGAGAGGCGAATAATGTATTGAGAATGTTAGCTAAGTTATATATATATCATAACCCGCAGCCGAACGTTTATTTGTATTAAACTATAATACCATCGAGTCCACGGTTTTACAGTGATATTCTGTTCTACAATACTAAAGCTAATTAATGAAATAGAAAACGTTGATTCGGACGAATATTACAAAAACCTCGACACCGGCATACGTTTTTCAACGTTTCAGGAAGGCAGATAATTACGGCCAGACGACACTGCGTTGTTGTCCCGTATCGGTTTCGCACAAACCGGCATTTTTGTCACAGTACATATATACTGCCTTGGCCAATGATCATCATGCTCGCTTAATTGTCAGATGTGTGATCGTTTACAATAATAATATTGTATTCCTTATCAACAGTCAATCCATTTTGCACACACTTTGAAACAGTTCTTCAATACTAGAACTGATTGAAATACATCCGTATTTGTCTTTGAAAATAATCAGAATATCACACTCTATACATAACAATGTTATTGTTGTTTAATTACTGAAAACTGCAGCTTCATCATCAATATTATTGAACATCTGATCACTTTGGAGACAATTTGAATACATATTATAGCATTGTATACCTGGATATGTATATGTTATCAAATGATTTGATTTGTATACCTCAAACTGGTATGCATAGATGTAATAGGTGCATGAAATGCTGTTTATAACAACTACATACAGTAAATAATAAAACAAAACAAGAACATTTTGGCGGCCATTTTGTCTGTTCTGACAATTGTGGAAGGCTATTGCATCACTATCTCCTGTATTGTCCATTTATTTGTGAAGGAAAGCAATGTATATGAGTTTCAACTTTATGAATGTCTGTATTTGTTCGTAACAGCACACGACTCGCAGAAAAATGTTGTAAAACAGTCTATTTCGGCAGCCATTTTGAAATGTATTGCTGGCTCAAGGTCTACATACCCACAGGCGGAATACTCGCTAATGCCCAATCCCCCCCCCCCCCCAAAGGTGGCACACATGGACATGATGGCCGTTTCACTAAATTCCTAAATTTTACATTAACAATGTTTTCTTTTAAACAATTATTGGATTTACATTTATTGAGCATAGGCTGCATATGTAAATCCATCAATTGAAATTTCCAGACGATCCTAAATTTGCACTTACGAACATTTTAGTCGTACGAAGTTTAGTGAAACGGGCCCATGGGACCCTGTAAATGGCCCATTCCAATGTGTCCTTTAATGGGTCGCATGCCCGAGTCTTCCACATGTGTCTCGAATTGGCCATTACTGGGTCGCAGGTCCGAGTCTTCCACATGTGCGTCGAATTAGCCATTACTGGGTTCCAGGTCCGAGTCTTCCACATGTGCCTCGAATTAGCCATTACTGAGTCGCAGGTCCGAGTCTTCCACCTGTGCCTCGAATTAGCCATTACTGGGTCGCAAGTCCGAGTCTTCCACATGTGCCTCAAATTAGCCATTACTGGGTCCCAGGTCCGAGTCTTCCACCTGTGCCTCGAATTAGCCATTACTGGGTCGCAAGTCCGAGTTTTCCACATGTGTCTCGAATGGGCCATTTCTGGGTCGCAGGTCCGAGTATTCCACATGTGCCTCGAATTAGCCATTACTGGGTCCCAGGTCCGAGTCTTCCACATGTGCCTCGAATTAGCCATTATTGGGTCGCAGGTCCGAGTTTTCCACATGTGCATCGAATTAGCCATTACTGGGTTGCAGGTCCGAGTCTTTCACCTGTGCCTCGAATTAGCCATTACTGGGTCGCAGGTCCGAGTCTTCCACATGTGCCTCGAATTAGCCATTACTGGGTCCCAGGTCCGAGTCTTACACCCGTGCCTCGAATTAGCCATTACTGGGTCGCAGGTCCGAGTTTTCCACATGTGTCTCGAATGGGCCATTTCTGGGTCGCAGGTCCGAGTATTCCACATGTACCTCGAATTAGCCATTACTGGGTTGCAGGTCCGAGTATTTCACCTGTGCCTCGAATTAGCCATTACTGGATCGCAGGTCCGAGTCTTCCACATGTGCCTCGAATTAGCCATTACTGGGTCGCAGGTTCGAGTCTTCCACCTGTGCCTCGAATTAGCCATTACTGGGTCGCAGGTCCGAGTCTTCCACATGTGCCTCGAATTAGCCATTACTGGGTTGCAGGTCCGAGTCTGTCACCTGTGCCTCGAATTAGCCATTACTTGGTCGCAGGTCCGAGTCTTTCACCTGTGCCACGAATGGGCCATTACTGGGTCTCAGGGCCGAGTCTTCCACATGTGCCTCGAATTAGCCATTACTGGGTCCTAGGTCCGAGTCTTCCATCTGTGCCTCGAAATAGCCATTACTGGGTCGCAGATCCGAGTCTTCCACATGTGCCTCGAATTAGCCATTACTGGGTCCCAGGTCCGAGTCTTCCACCTATGCCTCGAATTAGCCATTACTGGGTCGCAGGTCCGAGTTTTCCACATGTGTCTCGAATGGGCCATTTCTGGGTCGCAGGTCCGAGTATTCCACATGTACCTCGAATTAGCCATTACTGGGTCCCAGGTCCGAGTCTTCCACATGTGCCTCGAATTAGCCATTATTGGGTCGCAGGTCCGAGTTTTCCACATGTGCCTCGAATTAGCCATTACTGGGTTGCAGGTCCGAGTCTTTCACCTGTGCCTCGAATTAGCCATTACTGGGTCGCAGGTCCGAGTCTTCCACATGTGCCTCGAATTAGCCATTGCTGGGTCGCAGGTCCTAGTCTTCCACCTGTGCCTCGAATTAGCCATTACTGGGTCGCAGGTCCGAGTTTTCCACATGTGCCTCGAATTAGCCATTACTGGGTTGCAGGTCCGAGTCTGTCACCTGTGCCTTGAATTAGCCATTACTTGGTCGCAGGTCCGAGTCTTTCACCTGTGCCACGAATGGGCCATTACTGGGTCTCAGGTCCGAGTCTTCCACATGTGCCTCGAATTAGCCATTACTGGGTCCTAGGTCCGAGTCTTCCATCTGTGCCTCGAAATAGCCATTACTGGGTCGCATGTCCGAGTCTTTCAGCTGTGCCTCGAATTAGCCATTAATGTGTCCCAGGTTCGAGTCTTCCAGCTGTGCATCGAATGGGCCATTACTGGATCGCAGGTCCGAGTCGTACACATGTGCCTTGAATGGGCCAGTACTGGGTGCCAGGTCCGAGTCTTACACATGTGCCTCGAATTAGCCATTACTGGGTCCCAGGTCCGAGTCTTCCAGCTGTGCATCGAATGGACCATTACTGGATCGCAGGTCCGAGTCTTCCACATGTGCCACGAATTTGCCATTACTGGATCGCAGGTCCGAGTCTTCCACATGTTCCACGAATTTGCCATTACTGGGTCCCAGGTCCGAGTCTTCCACATGTGTCCATTACCTCACATGCTACGTGTAAGCTTCGATAACATTTAATTAATACATTGGACCAACGAGACGTCACGTGATGGTGTTGATTGGTTAAACGGTTCGTTTGACGTCATAATGCGTCTCGTTGTTTTGGTCATTGCATTTCTTTGTTTCCAATTGTTACACATACGATTTCACGGATGTCCGGATTAGAGCGGTTCCACTGCAAGTCAGGTATATGAGCACTCCAGAACACGTCTGTGTGATTTCCAATCATCAATAAAATACATGCAAAATATAGTGAAACCCATCAAAATAGAAAATGCAGAGCTTTTTCTAGGTGCCCTGTTTAGAGAAGGTTTTACTGTACTAAGAAATACGTATGTCACAGATGTGAATTGTAACGGCATAACAAACCGTGAGTGTGATTTTTTCATTTAAATTATTGCTTTGACAGCGTTTTCCTGTTCAGGTAATCAGCGATGCGTCAATTTCAGATTTCTTGCTGCTGCAATATATAGAATCTTGTATTTATGCTGATTTAATATCGGATGTATTGAGCTCGTCTACTGATTTCACAAGAAACTCGGCACAGTTAATAGCATATTAAATCATTACTTATAGAAGATCATCTACTTATTCCACTTAGGCCATCCCATTATCTTTCTCTGTTAAGCGTCCACCAAGATGGCCAAAACCTACCTACGTATACGGTAAAAACAAACAAGGTCTTGAACAAATGTAAATTTAAAGGGTTGAGGAAGCTTTTAGCATACATTTAAATTTCCGCCACCAAATATAAGAAGAACATACTCCAATTAAACGTATTAAGTGTAAATTCATGAACGGATATAAAACGTGCACACGTCTCGGATCAGTTTTCACATTTCTTCGCCAGTAACTTGTGTAAAATAGCATACAGAGTATGTTTATTTTTTCTCAGAACCACTCTAAAAATCTACCCGCACGCAGACGCTTAACGGAGGAAGAACTTTGTATGGCCTTATTTAGAATATTCTAGTGTTCTGATCAGGTATATTTTAGTTGCAGCATCGCAATATGTGTCACTTGATCTTATTTCAGCATTACTCCTCTGTTTCCGTTAGGTGGCTCATCTGCATGAGCTGCGTAACACATGAAGGGGTCAATGGAATAAGGGGGCTAACTCCGGAGTTAGCCCCCTTTTTCCACTGTCCCCTTCAATTATCATGTGACGAGCGAGGTACCATGATCAGTATAGCAATTTACTGTAGATGTATAAGCGTGTATTCGCCAGCAGTGATAAATCATTCATTACATGCTCGGTAGATATCGGATTATGTGTCCTTGTTCACTGTTACCAGATTTTCCTCTCATTGATTACCTCGCGATGTATGGTGCTATATTTCTGTCATCCACGTGATAATAATAATAATAATAATAATAATAATAAACCCTTGGGCTGTTGTGCTTACTGTGTTATGTACACTATTGTGTCTCTTTAAAATGCGTGGAGTCCGAATCGCAAACTTTAAACAGGTCAAATGTTTTACATATCAAAGGTTGTTATTGGGCTGTTGTGCTTACTGTAGTACACAACACATCCGGGGTCCGTTTCGCTAAACTTCGTACGACTAAAATGTTCGCAACTGCAAAGTTATGTTAGTCTGTTGTTTTCACATTAACACTGTTTGCATGTAAACAATTACTGGATTTACATTTATTGATCATATGCAGTCTATGTTCAGTAAATGTAAATCCATCTATTAAACGTTCCGGACAATCCCAATTTTTCACTTACAGTTTTGCCCTTTTTTTGAAACATTCTTGTAAGCAATGTTTTTTTGTCATCTTTAGAGGGGTTTGTTCCATTTATTTTTTACAGTTCTTTTCACTGCCATCTTGGATTTCAAAATGGCCGCCCTGAAATGATATATTCATTATATATACACTTCTAATACAGGTAGAATATTGATTAATTTTGGGTGATACTCATCACAAACAACAACACCAGTGTTATTTTCATTTTTAACAATCCCCATGGCGGCCATCTTATATTTAAAAATGGCCGCCCTGAAATCGCATACAATATTTTGTAATATTCATATCTACATTTATAATGCAGATATAATGTTGTTTGTTTCGGCTATGCCATCTACATACTTCATATAATAAAACTTGGGTTGGTTCCACTTTTTCTGATGACTGGTATGGCGGAGATTTTGTTTTCAAAATGGCCTCTATGTAAATCATATGTTTATGCCTTCACCACGTGCTGTCTTTAGTAAAGTGTATTTATAGTTAGCTTGTGTTGACTGTTTTGCTACGTTCTTGTAACAAACGTTATTTGTATCATCAAAGAAAACATGAGTTGTACCAATTGTATTCTAATTTTCAAAATGGCAGCCGTGAAAATCATATAATTCTGATATAATCATGCACAAACCATTTGAAATGATTTTTCCCCAGACTATGATCATTCTTGAAAGTAAATTATATATGACTAAAGTCAATTTCAAGTCACTGTTTATGTCAAGCATGTTAGATGTCAATATGGCCACTGTGTGTATGCAGGAATTTTCTTAATTATGGATATAGTGCTTTCAATCAGTTCCATCTTTATCTGCATTATAGCCTCCATCTTCTTGGTGTTCCTGAAAGGCAGTGCTGGCACAATCACACTCAAAATGTGGTCAAATGAGTTGCTTACATAAAATATATACCCTATACAAACGTTTTTGCATGGACGTGTAGAGAACTGTCGAAAAGGCCGTATTTGTGTGATTAAATTACTTTTTCGGTATTAAAACGGAGAGGTTGAATATACTCTATACATAATACAGAATTGTATGCAGATAACTGTAGAAAGAATGGCCACGTTGAAAAGGCAGTATCCTTCCATGGTCATTATCATTATTTACGATTATCATATGGTCTTAAGAGATCACAACTCTTGTGTCAATATAAAAGTGATAAGTGCCTTGATGGTCCAAATTGAGTTTCACTGGTTGAACTTGTTATATTATGACTTGACAAAGCCAGAGACACTGTATTATGGTGTTCCACAAAGGCAAGCTAATGGCTGATGCTTCCATATCATTGAGTATCGCAGAAAACTAATATGCTCTGATTGAACATGAATAATGAGGCATGTTATTTGGCCGGAAACGGTTTCGTTATGTGTACGGACTGACTGTTCAAGTGGAGTAAGATCACTTGCCTCTCATATCCATGAAATTAGTACTCTATTCAGGTCGTCACAGATTACAGGATATTTTACTGCTGCTAAAGCAATATGGCCTGTCAATGAAACACGTTTCTGTCAAAAAGAACCACACTAGCTACTGATACGCTATCCCACGAGTCAGTAACAAACATATATTCTAACTTTATTAAGGGTATGAATTCATAGGTACATGTAATATTCGCCAACTTACCTGTCAGTAAGAAATTGCAAACTTGACTGAGTAAGATGCACAATTGATTCTGCTAGAAAAACGAGTCTAAAGGGATAACTCAATTTCAGAACGAAATGTCCGCCGAAAATAGTGACGTTGACGTTATGGGATTACATAGATAAACTCAAAGGATATATACACATACTTATGACGCCTCTCGAGTCCAACATCCTGTAAGCCGTGCACAATGGCCATTTCGTCATTCAGACATGTCTTAGACGAGCGCAAGATACTATGTTCGGTAAAATGGTAAGCAGATGTTCAATTGAAGATAGAAACTGAAATCCCAAAGAAACTCTGATATTACAATAAGTACCAGGCCACCCATGACAAACTGTTGCTACAAACATTTCCACATGGAATGAAACGGAATTTCAGGTAGCTGTTAGCAACAACAGTCACACAACATGAACTCCAAAATGGCCATTGGACAGTTGAAAGGGATTAGCAGTAAGCATAGTGTACCAAGTACACATGTGGTCAGATGCAATTTGCCTACCAGGAATTTGCTGATTTTGCAAAAGAATGGGATTTCCTTAATGCTCTATTTAGCCAAGATCCAGTGAGTTAGATGAGCGAACATCAATCATTGTGAAACACAGTTTCGTATAAACAAAAGCTGAATGTACATACCTATATTTGTGTATACTGGACTATCGAAACTCCCATAACCGGCACATAATGGTCACCTGCACATTTTATGATGGGATAGCGGCTTCTAACCAGTTTACTGACACTTGTGAGCACGTATTTCCAATACATGTTTCGATTTGTGACAAGATCAGATCCAGTCATCAACAGAGCCAGAGACGCTATCATAAAATATATATATGCTATATATATAGTAGCTTTAAAATTAAAATAGCTAAACATTGGCGACCAAGTTGGACTCCATAAAGACAGCAAGCTGTTGAGACCAGTTGCAGTCTGCTAGCGCAATGCCAGATCTTCCAGACTGCAGATGGTGCATCATATCGCCGTAACAGACGCTTTCTCATGACACAATGGAGAATATGAGCAATATAACTGTACGCCACAACAATACATACTACGTACTACATGTACATACGTAATACAACAAATATATGTAAATCTTTGAAGTGGCAATGTATGTGAAACACTTATTTCCAGCGGCCATTTTGAAGATAATGGTGTCTGGTACCACATTACTAGTTAGCAATAATCTCAACAGTTTGTATCATTGTATTATGAGAATAAGCAGAAGAAACATACGCAATATCACCACTGCATTAAACATAAATATTAGATTGTCAAGTTTAAATGGCGGCCATTTTAAAAATAATATGGCCGCCATTTTAAAATATAGTGAAATAATGCCAATATTTCTTATCCATAATAAATAATAATAAAAAACACGACATATAACGTTGACGTTAAATATAAATTAATTTCAATGGCGGCCATTTTGGAATTCAAAATGGGGCCATGCGGCTCTTAAAAAAATGGAACCAACTTCAGTTTTGTTATAATGTTGTATATAGATATATTTGCAAGCAGACACATACGTTCCAATCACAAATTCATTGGAAAGAACATAACTACAGCCACAAACTTACTAGAATGTGTAACAAATCTTTAATGTGGCGATGTACATAGCACACTTAGTTTCGGTGGCCATTTTAAAGATAACGATTACTCGTAGCACAATACCAGTTAGCAATCTCAGCAGACTGCGTTCAAATAAATACGAGTATAAGGAAAATACATTATCTTACCACGACATTTTGAAATGGCGGCCATTTTGAAAACCAAAATGACTGGTATCTCAAAATGTATTGAACCACATAATGACTTTGACCTCGAAATATAAATTTCAATGGCGGCCATTTTGAATTTCAAGCTGGCGGCCAAATGGCATATAGAAAAACAAGAAACCAACCCCAGTTGTGTTGTATGCGGTCTATACCTTGGTTCAAACAATGTAGCAAAACAAAATTCACAAAACCTAAAATAACGACATCAATGTAGATCCCGATGAAACTGGTTCAACCCCGTTGTCACGTTAACCCTTGCAATCCCACATGCCTGTATAGTGGTATTGGCAAACAGTGTATATCCAGATGAGCCGGCTCGTGACGAACAGTCTCATCAGGATCTGCACTTTTTGCAAGAATTTTCACATTTTTGAGAACAAAAACACCCCTTTTTCATAAATGGACTAGTCTGAAAATAGTTTTGTGACAATTGGATTGTTTGCAAAATTGACATATCCAAATCCATTCCAGTTACTTAGGCGTGAAAGGGTTACTAGATGAGAGAAGTGTGTCACCATACGGAGGCTTGCTGAGCCAGCAAGACCACTGACGACAGACTGCTGTATCGGATATACGACACAGCGACCAGGTGTCACAGACTTGTTGTCGTCAACTAGTGCCATTAACTGTGCTGCTAGCGTTATTGTAGACAACGTATATACTTTATTACAAAATATAGCATTATTGTAATGTGGTATGTGTATTAGATGTACAGTATAACAGACCCGGATATTAATCAGTGTTTGTTGTTAAAGTGAATATGATGTTTAAGAAGAAAACAACTTGTAAGTATTATTTAAATAGTCGCTCTTTTTATTAAATTTTCTAAAATATAATAGAAAGACTACGGAGCCCGGCAGGGGACATGGATTTTTTTTATTAATTCTTTCCCACGAAATAACAATTCGTTCCCTCATTCAACAATTCGTTCCCTCGAATTAACAATTCGTTCCCACGAAATAACAGTTCATACCCTCGAATTGACAATTCGTTCCCACGAAATAACAATTCATTCCCTCGATATAACAATTCGTTCCCTCGAATTAACAATTCGTTCCCACAAAATGACAATTCGTTCCCTCAAGTTAACAATTCGTTCCCTCGAATTAACAATTCGTTCCCACGAAATGACAATTTGTTCCCTCAAGTTAACAATTCGTTCCCTCGAATTAACAATTCGTTCCAATGATACAACTGTTAATTCGAGGGAACGAATTGTTACATCGTGAGAACGAATTGTTATATTGTATTGTAGAATTGTATAATTATTTTTTTATTAATTCGTTCCCACGAAATAACACTTCGTTTCCTCAATTTAACAATTCGTTCCCACGAATTAACAATTCGTTCCCTCAAAATAACAATTCCCACGGGAACGAATTGTTATATCGTGGGAACGAATTGTTAATTCGAGGGAACGAATTGTTAAACTGAGGAACGAAATGTCATTTCGTGGGAACGAATTGCTAATTCGACGGAACGAATTGTTATATCGTTGGAACGAATTGTTAATTCGAGGGAACGAATTGTTAAATTGAGGGAACAAATTGTTATTTCGTGGGAACGAATTAATAAAAAAATCCATGTCCCCTGCGGGGCTCCGTATCAATTAAATATGCTGTATCATGTCTCTGGCAATTAACCTTTTCAACTTGGTAGCTGTATATATTGTATTGCTAGGCAGCTAATTCCAATGGTCGCATTGTATGTGTGGTTTCTCGGCAACTGTCGACAACATTATGTACAAGCTGAATGGACTGGACCTGGTGCCGTTTGTAATATTTCTATAACCCAGTCGGTCGGGTATTTTTTTCTATTCCAATAATATAGCTTACTTATGTGTATGAAACGGCTGCAAATGTAGTATTTGTTTGTAGACATTGCACGTATACATCTGCAGTAGGCCGCTTATAACATTAACTTTGTGATAAAACACGACGTCACAAAACACGAGGGTCACACTACATTCGCCGGATATACAGTATTATGCAGTCAATTGATAAACTGATGATTTGATACTAAATTTCGTGCGACAAGCAAGTTTATAACCATCAAATTACCAATTAATGTCAAGACTTCGAAAAATCCACCGACCTCACTGTGTGTATTGTGCATTATCTATTGCTTACACACAAACAATGAAGAACCTGCATTAAAATCACTGATTCTGAATTTATTACACAAATTTTGATGCATTTGTTTCACCAAATTCTATACAAACAAGGGATATATATGTCATAATAGCTGCAGTTCTACCTCCGTTTATGATAAAATGAGTGGCACCCGGTATACTAAATGGCATATCATTTGCCAAATACTGGCTAGAATTGTTCGAAAGTCTCAATTTACCAAGATTATAGATGGCAAGATCGGTTGGCATACAATAGGTTGTTCATATTTAAGATTATTTAGCAATCAAAGTGCAGCGTAAGCGATGACCTCGCTGAGATGTGGCCAATTCAATTATGCGTTCACCATTTTAAATTCATAAGGAAAAACAACGAAACAGAGTGACAATGCCAAAGAACAATCGTTAGGTGACACTGTACAGCGCCTCAAACATGGCTAAGTCATTTATGTTGCGAGTAACTCATGTTGTATCCTTGGTAAAATATTTTTTCGCGACACCATGGCCATAACGTCAAACATGGTTTCTCGTTCAATAACGTCATAAGTACGTCACGTCACGTCATGACGTCATAATATGTGCACTGACGTACAAATCATCACGGAACATACTGTAGTATATTGGGTTATGTCACAAAAAGGGGGCTCTTATGCGTTTTCACCTACAATCTTTGAAACTTTCAGAATATGTTCCTCTGTTATTTGTGAATTCAAAACCGATGTTGAGGATTTTTCCGATGATTTTAACAGCCGCCATCTTGGATTTCAAAATGGCCGCCAATTGTTAAAATATGTGTATTTAAGCATGTTAATAAATGTATTTTTAAATACATGATTGGTGCAAATGACTGACAATTGCAACAGGACTGATCGTGAAACTCTAGGAATATCATTTGGAAATTTTACGCCATTTGCTTTGCAGACTATACGCCATTTGCTTTGAAAAATCTGTATTTTTTTTACATTTTTATTAGGTTTTGGTTGGCTTTCCAGATATTATTCGATGTTTGACTCAAATTACGTGTTTCCAGTTACTGCACAATTCAGTATTGGTCTTTCCTGATTAATAATATGGCAGGCAATGCCATTTGAACACCACATAGGCGGCCATTTGCTATGCAAGCACTGGTCAGAATTATAAAGCGACTGAATATTTTAGAGAAAAATATGGTCAATTCTGCTTGCTCACCCATAGAACAACTGCCACGACTTGTTTACCTGTTATCAGTGGCCATACCTATTGCATAACATGTGTTGACCCACACAATTATACTCAATTGTGACTTTTCGCCATTTGCTTTTAATTATCGCCCTTTGCTTAGCCAGTTTACGTATTCCTGTATAAATTCATAAGCATTTTATAGAGAATAAATTTGCATATTTTGGCTGTGCTCATTTCACAATAAAATCGCATTATCATTCGAATTCACGCCATTTGTTTTTACTCGAAAAAGCAAATGGCGTAACTTCAAAAAGTTGCGATTTTAGTGCGAAATCGGCGCAGATAGAGAGAACACTTACATCACCATTTAATTCCGTCCAAGTCCACTGAATTCAGCCAGGATTCAGACAACTTTAACTGGCTAAGCAACGGGCGATACGTACAGTGAAGGAAAATGGCGAAAAGTAATGAAATTGGACATAACTATAATTTAAATGAAACGATGGTGTTTGGAGTAGGCAATAATGCTCAAGCGATGTAATAAATTTGTCAAAACAAGGTCATGAACGTGTATGATGATAATACATGCTGAGTACACTTTCTCAAATCATGTTTTCAAATACGACACTACATTGTGTCCTCAACATCGTGATGCATGTTCACATTCTGACAGCATTCCTCGGCAGCTGCACAGAGGCACAGTTCAGTACATGGTAAGTCTTTCACCCGGCATGAGCATCTAGCGGAGACACACTTGAGAGTGACATCTGTGGCAGTTGCGCCGCATCTGCACCTCACTAACTCCACAACAGCAGCAGGGGCAGGTGCAAGCTTTGACAGCCCAGGGATGAGATGACCGTTCTCCTTACGCCATCCAAGATCGACAGGGTCTGGAACGACAGGATCGAGACACAAATCTTGCTCCCACAAGGAAGCCTGACAGTGTGCCCGTCGTACATGCTCCATCCAGGCACCATGCGTAGGCGGAAGGTTGTCTATTCCCTTTTCGGTACCAAGCTGTTTGAACAGCATCCATCTCAGGCTGCTCGGTTTCGTAATGTCAATACCTTTTTGCAGAACAGTGCACACAAATAGGATATGCAGCCATCAACAGTGTGAGCAGACGGTTCGTTACCAACACCAAGGCCAGATATAGATGACACGATGTCAGGACTGGCCTTCTATCACAGTTAACCAGATCATCAATGGGAATCATTATAGCAGAGCCTTGGAGGCACACGAAATGACACTTCAAGTACTGACTGATATGTGGTTAGATGCTTTCTTCAAGGAAAGGCCTGACCTCAAAGATGGTCTTGGCATTGCTTTGAAGGAGTTAACAGATGCTTGCGTTGAAAAAAAGAATGTGGCTGCTGCCCAAGATTTCTTCTTGTTGGGTGTAGTGCGAGGCTCCCCCCATTCTACACCGAAGCGGATTCTGTAGTTCGCACAGTGGCCTCCCGATGTTGTCCACTTCTCGATTTCCAAAAGTAGCCGAAACCTTGGTAGCCTCGACCAAATCTCCGCTTTCTATATGGGAGACGACCTCCCGCGTATATCGACTTACTATTTCGTTGGGTAGATGAAACAGGTAGCCGAAACCCTTGCAAATCGACTTACTATTTCGTTGAAATAGGGTAGCCGAAACCGCTGTAAATCGGGGACACATTTTACAAACTTTGGTGCTATCATTTTGTTTTACTGTGGGTTGTATTTATTTCGCTTTAAAATTAACAGGAAATTTTACTATTTTTGGTACCTATGGGGCTACCCACTGCTTTCAATTCTTCCCCCACACTTCGCGGTAACGAACTGACTCCCTATATACTACTCATTTTGTTTCCGACAGTTAGCCACGCCCCCCCCCCCCCCCCCCCCCCCCTCGATGCGGTGGTAGGTAGTGATATCTTGGAGTAACCGAACAAAATGCATTGTGTTACTCAACGTTTAACTGTCATACGCAACCGCTAATTGAAAATACATGTAATATTATGAAAAACTACTTGCACTGCACAATATCAACAACGGATGTTCTACTAGTATATTGGGTTATGTCACAAAAAGGGGGCTCTTATGCGTTTTCACCTACAATCTTTGAAACTTTCAGAATATGTTCCTCTGTTATTTGTGAATTCAAAACCGATGTTGAGGATTTTTCCGATGATTTTAACAGCCGCCATCTTGGATTTCAAAATGGCCGCCAATTGTTAAAATATGTGTATTTTAAGCATGTTAATAAAATGTATTTTTAAATACATGATTGGTGCAAATGACTGACAATTGCAACAGGACTGATCGTGAAACTCTAGGAATATCATTTGGAAATTTTACGCCATTTGCTTTGCAGACTATACGCCATTTGCTTTGAAAAATCTGTATTTTTTTTACATTTTTATTAGGTTTTGGTTGGCTTTCCAGATATTATTCGATGTTTGACTCAAATTACGTGTTTCCAGTTACTGCACAATTCAGTATTGGTCTTTCCTGATTTAATAATATGGCAGGCAATGCCATTTGAACACCACATAGGCGGCCATTTGCTATGCAAGCACTGGTCAGAATTATAAAGCGACTGAATATTTTAGAGAAAAATATGGTCAATTCTGCTTGCTCACCCATAGAACAACTGCCACGACTTGTTTACCTGTTATCAGTGGCCATACCTATTGCATAACATGTGTTGACCCACACAATTATACTCAATTGTGACTTTTCGCCATTTGCTTTTAATTATCGCCCTTTGCTTAGCCAGTTTACGTATTCCTGTATAAATTCATAAGCATTTTATAGAGAATAAATTTGCATATTTTGGCTGTGCTCATTTCACAATAAAATCGCATTAATCATTCGAATTCACGCCATTTGTTTTTACTCGAAAAAGCAAATGGCGTAACTTCAAAAAGTTGCGATTTTAGTGCGAAATCGGCGCAGATAGAGAGA
Source organism: Conchocele bisecta (assembly GCA_029237695.1). NCBI lineage: Eukaryota > Metazoa > Mollusca > Bivalvia > Lucinida > Thyasiridae > Conchocele > Conchocele bisecta. The sequence continues at coordinate 2,132,518 of CM055269.1, read as the reverse complement.
ACACTTACATCACCATTTAATTCCGTCCAAGTCCACTGAATTCAGCCAGGATTCAGAACAACCTTTAACTGGCTAAGCAACGGGCGATACGTACAGTGAAGGAAAATGGCGAAAAGTAATGAAATTGGACATAACTATAATTTAAATGAAACGATGGTGTTTGGAGTAGGCAATAATGCTCAAGCGATGTAATAAATTTGTCAAAACAAGGTCATGAACGTGTATGATGATAATACATGCTGAGTACACTTCTCAAATCATGTTTTCAAATACGACACTACATTGTGTCCTCAACATCGTGATGCATGTTCACATTCTGACAGCATTCCTCGGCAGCTGCACAGAGGCACAGTTCAGTACATGGTAAGTCTTTCACCCGGCATGAGCATCTAGCGGAGACACACTTGAGAGTGACATCTGTGGCAGTTGCGCCGCATCTGCACCTCACTAACTCCACAACAGCAGCAGGGGCAGGTGCAAGCTTTGACAGCCCAGGGATGAGATGACCGTTCTCCTTACGCCATCCAAGATCGACAGGGTCTGGAACGACAGGATCGAGACACAAATCTTGCTCCCACAAGGAAGCCTGACAGTGTGCCCGTCGTACATGCTCCATCCAGGCACCATGCGTAGGCGGAAGGTTGTCTATTCCCTTTTCGGTACCAAGCTGTTTGAACAGCATCCATCTCAGGCTGCTCGGTTTCGTAATGTCAATACCTTTTTGCAGAACAGTGCACACAAATAGGATATGCAGCCATCAACAGTGTGAGCAGACGGTTCGTTACCAACACCAAGGCCAGATATAGATGACACGTGTCAGGACTGGCCTTCAGAAATGCATCGAGACACCCTTTTTTTATTTTCCTTTGATGTGCCCAGTTGTGTCGCAGCCAGTCACCGGGCGTGCCACTTACACAATGCCTTTGCTCGGTTAGCGCCAATACAGTCATAAATGGGCTGCAAATAGATCAGTCGGCGTGTTCATGTGTGCCCATCAGCACTGCTGCCTTCTCACCCAGGTGTACAGTTCTCCGTAGTGCTAGCAGGAGCACATCTGTATCCTGGCTATATATGTGAACCCTGAAGCCCATCCTCGCTGCCGCAACGCCGTGCAAGATGAATAATGTGTCGGCCTCTTCTTGTGAGCTAACTCCAGGATTAAGTTCACCACTTCGGTTTGATGATACACTTCTACGTGTTGCTACAATCACGTGGATTTTCGCAAGCTCAATGAGCTTCTGGGAAAGATAAAGTGTAAGAGAGTCCTTTGTTGGTGTGCTAGCGAGAAAGGATTTGATGTCCCTAATTTTTGTCGTGTCTTCCGCTTTAAAGTCTCGTACAACCTTTCGTCCTTTCCGCCTCTCCCGTGTTCCCTCTTTAAGTGACCCGTTGATGGAGTAATTGTCAAATACAACTCCGACAACACTGTAGTTACGGCCTTTCGATTCTACGAGATCAACATATGCATCGGCAAGATCTTTGCATCTTTCCAAGCTCTTTACAGATGCGACTTCGTGAACCACTGCCATTCCGTCAATAACGAGACAGGCCATATGACTAAATGTGTCTCGTTCAACAGTAGGTTGTGCTGTTATACTTTCCAGGACCGTGATTATTTGACTTTTGTTCGTAGTTGGATGGAGAGTACCGTCAGTCTTCATGATAATACGATTGATTGTACAGAACTCGTACTTTCCAATGACGTCTTCCAAATCGATTTCCCGCGACGATCGAGCGACAATAAGTAGTCTGGACATGAGGCCACTTGTTGCTTGTAGTTTTAGCACATCGGATTTTGCTGGTAGCGTAATCGTTTTTGCTGATGAATTAAATGATAGTACTTTGCATTTTGTCATTTTATCCCACAGATTACCATCACCAGCTATTCGCTCTTCTACGAATTTCTCCATCTCTTTCACTCCTCGTTCTTCCATAGATAGAATGTTCTCTGATGCATCTATTGGAACAACTTCATTTGTCATCAACTTCATCAAATGTGTCGGCGTTTCTTCATCGTGTGTAAAGATATTACACGGTGCTAGTGCAGTGGACAACTTCATGATATCTGCCTCCTGTTTATTTGTAGTTGTCTGGTTCAGTCGGTGGTGCTCGGTTCGTTGATTATCTTGAATTCCAAGCATACCTTCTGTTTCGTTGGCTATTCGTGCTAGTTCAGGGGCACACAAACAGAACTTCAGCAACGTGGATGGAGACTGAGTTATACCATTGATTGCACCCTGGCCCTTGATTGATTTATTTTGCTGCTCCTGTGCATGATCGAGTCCGAGACGTGTGAATGGAATACTGGTGGCGGTATTGACAGTGAATTCTCGCTCACGGAATTGCTGCCAGGTTTCTGGATCTGTAGATTCTAACTGGTACATTCTGGCCACGTATTCTGGATGGTTTGTGCGTAGTCGAATCTGTTGTATGCGAAGAAGTCACACACATTTTTTCAAGAGACGATAAATACAGACTCCAGTCACCATTTCGAACAGCTCGTTGGAATTGCAGCAGGGTAAGTACTTGTCTCATGTACATACGCGCCCACTGAAACATTGGTTGTGAGGAGTGGGACTCATCAAATTCAGTTAGTTGGTCTTTCAAGCCAAGCGAGTCAATCGATTTGCAAGAACGAGTTATGGGCAGCAGCCACATTCTTTTTTTCAACGCAAGCATCTGTTAACTCCTTCAAAGCAATGCCAAGACCATCTTTGAGTCAGGCCTTTCCTTGAAGAAAGCATCTAACCACATATCAGTCAGTACTTGAAGTGTCATTTCGTGTGCCTCCAAGGCTCTGCTATAATGATTCCCATTGATGATCTGGTTAACTGTGATAGAGCTGTATAACTCTGCTTCGATCCAAGCATCGTCAATGCCGCTGCCTTCTATTGTCTTTCCTAGACACCGAAGCGCACAAACGGTCGTGTGAAATGGTCCTGGGGCTAGTATCCATTTATTCTTGTATTGGTCATCGAGGTACTCCAGTTTCAGCACACGCTTGTATAGAATCCATTTGTCAAACGTGACAGATAGTTTCTTTTCACCATAATTTACAATATCGTTCAGTTTGCACAGACGCTCCAATGCGGTGATTAAGGTCGGCCATTCACTTGCCGATGCATTAATAATAGGAAGCGAATACGCTTTGTCGGTACTGATCTCTTCAGATGATGTGGCGTACAATAGTGAATTATACGCTGACCAAACAGGAACCTTCTGATCTGATTTTGTTTGGTGACTGGGAGAACTGGGAGAACTTGTGTCATCACCAGAGGCAACGGTCCTGGATGGTGCGTGTCAGGTTGGAAATTGTCCGTATCCATTACGGAGATAACGGACCTCACCGGTATATGCTCACTTTGAAAACTGTCCGCATCCATATATTTTTTTAATCATCTAATGTCATCATCAATGTTAAATCACTGACCATGAAACTATTGGTATAGACAAGAGTATTGAAGCTTTGCCAACCTCGCGATGCGATAATATAGGTATAGCAAAATATCGACTAAATACCGACTATCAGCGGCCATTTTGTTTGGCCATTTCCAAATGCAATGTGACCGTCACTTCTGAATTATCCAAATGTACTAACAGTGTTCTTATTGTGTCCATTGACACTGAAAAAATAGGTATAACCCCAAAAAATAGGCTTTACACCCTAACAAACCAAACCATGAGCAAAAAAAGACGCTGGGTGGCAGCCATTTTGGCGGCCATTTTGAAACAACAAATGGCTGCGACTTCTGAATCGTCCAATAGTATAATTCATGCACTTGTCATGTTCACTGACCCTGAATTCATGGTTATAGAAACCACAATGCACACATTGTGTACACGTGGGAACCTAACTACTGATGAAAGTGCAAAAATATGAGCAGTTTATCAAAGCAAATGGCGTATATTTCCCAAACGCAAAATGGTGTTAACTCAGGAAGAAATGATTTTGAACACAAACACAATCGATATTAATGCATTTGCCACACATTCATGGCAAGAAAGCGCCTATCAAATGACGGTATGCAATTATAGTCCATGTGTATATTCAGGAATTGCGTATTTGGCGGCCATTTTGAAATTCAAGATGGCGGCCGTTAAAATCATCAGAAAAATCCTCAACATCGGTTTTGTATTCACATATAACTGGAGAACATATCCTGAAAGTTGTGAAAAATGTAGGTGAAAATGCATATGGATTCCACTACCTCATATACTACTGGTGAAAGTTTCAATAATTTATCACTTTCCGTTTTCTACTCCCACTCAATTTAACTTACACCCGCAAACGTAAATGTGATGGCAAAATGTGAAATTTTACGGCGACGTTAGACAATTTGAATCGTCGTTTTCCCGACGTCGTTTGTCGCTTTTCACGACGTTGTCATTAAGCCCGGTTTTCATATGGCGCGGCCCATATATTGGTCGCTCGGAGAAAAGCCATGTTATGTTTTACCTGTGCGATTTTTCATGAACAATATGTACAGAGACTGTGATATTTTCTGTAAATGACTTCGAAAGTATTTTTTTTCGCATTTGCTGTGAACATTTCGTCAACTGTCAACGTCATTTTCCGAATATGTCGTAAATTGTGTAAATATGTTGCATGAAACATCTTCTTAGGTAAACAAATCACACTCCTCGTCTCAAATATAAGGTAATATTAGATTCAAGGTGTATGAGCACGTGGTACTAATAACAACAACAAGTACCGATTCAAAGTACGTATTCAGTAGTAGTAAGTGAGTCAAAATGATACCACCTACGGTGATATCGTTTATAACCCTCTATTCTACCCTCACCCACCACTCCCTCTTTTCAAAATTGGTTAACGAGGAAATTGTCTCCCGACAGCAAATTTATGAATTTTTGAGAAAATAATTTTGAATAGAGGGAGTCAAAATGATACCACCTACTGTGATATCATTTACAACCCTCTATAATACCCCCACCCACCACTCCCTCTTTTCAAAATTGGTTAACGAGGAAATTGTCTCCCGACAGCTGTAGCCTATTTCACGAACCTCCGTTAGTCGACTAAACTCGGTTAGTCTGCTAAACTTCAGGCCGTTAGTCGACTAACGGGAACAAACGCATTTCACGAACACGTTAGTCGACTAAGCAAAGTCTACTTTGCTTAGCCTCCTCGTTAGTCGGCTAAACTTTCGGTTAGTCTACTAAGCAAAATAGCGGACGACGGAATTCCAAGATGGCGGCGCCCACGGTTGTTTTGAACGTGGCTTACAAAATCGCTCGTGAAATGCAAACATGTCAAAAAGTTTAGCAGACTATGGTTAGTCGACTAAACTTAGTTTAGTCAGCTAACAGTTTAGTCGACTAACTGAGGTTCGTGAAATAGGCTACAAATTTATGAATTTTTGAGAAAATAATTTTGAAAAGAGGGAGTCAAAATGATACCACCTACTGTGATATCATTTACAACCCTCTATAATACCCCCACCACCCCCGAAAATTGGTTAACGAGGAAATTGTCTCCCGACAGCAAATTTATGATTTTTGAAAAGAGGGAGTCAAAATTATATTGGAAATTGAACAGAAAAAACAATACCAATTATTAGAGAAAATGTATAATAAAATAAAATGGGAATTGAAAGCTTATAATCGTTGTGTTGGAGAAGTTTACGAAGAATACGGGGGTTATCGTCCTATATATCAATTCTATAAAATGAAAACACTAGGCGATATCGAATACATGAAATATCAGCGCATTTATTACGCTCCGATAAAAAACGTTGCATTTACAATATTATACCGACAATTATGTGAACTATACAAGAGGCAAATACAAACATTAAGACTGATAATGCGTATCGGATATAAAACTAGGGTGTATTATATAAAATTGTTAAAACCCAACGATTCGTTTACGAATATACATTTCTACGATATCGCTTATAAAGATATATTGAACAAAAAATAGCAAAAGCCTCCACTCGTGCACAACACCCCAGCGACTGGGCAGATTTCACCCAGCCACTGGGGTGTTGGGACCTTTCTTAAGCCCACGCATCTGTTGGCTCACAGTTTAGTTTTACGGGTTGCCTTGGACCCCATTGCCAACATCACCAAATACACACATATTTATAAACTGCTACCATTAAACAGACGAGACAGACGTCATACCGGATCAACAACATGGCATGCACGAGATGAGATCAATTGTTGTAAGGTCAACAAACATATATATACTCATCAGTTTCCTATACAACATACAAATGGTGTGCAAATTATAATTATTTATTAATACCTATTGGCGAAAGAAAACATGGGATGGTTCGTTATTTTGTTAATTTTATAATTAATTTTGTATCTTTTTTTTAATAATTTAAAGCTGAACACCCCCTATTATTACATAGTAATTAATTTAAGTTGTAACGACAATGTTTCAATTACACGGGTTATTGAAACAGACAGTTATTTATAGCCGAGTGTTTCAATTACACGGGTTATGAACCATGCGTAAATTGATAGCCGAGGTAAACAGACAGTTTCAATTACACGGGTATGAACCATGCGTAAATTGATAGCCGAGTGTATCAATTTACACAGACGGTGTGTACACACAGTGTAATCCTCGACTGAATAGCGTCTCATATGTACATTGTCATTGTGATACACCAGTACAACCATACTAACAAATATGCGATTACGGCGTAATTCTCAGTGAAAAACACATGTTGTATAGGTATGTAAATTTGTTTACTGCACCAATATAATTAATTATTTTTAAAAAATTATTTTATAAAATATCACAATGGTGCTGTAACATTTCCTCCGACTTTATTTCCAAGTTTTACCCTAAATTTATCCCAATCAGTACACTCAATTTTGGGCATGGTGGCGCGCGCCTTGATTCTTATATCATTTTTTAATTCTTCATAACTCCCAATTTCTTCCACCACGGATTCAAACTCTAAATTTGATATTTTCTTATCGGACAACGCTTTGGACACCATAACGTCGATGCAATTTTTCTTAGACCTAGCGAGAACGGATATTCTATCATGTTTTCTACTTTTGTTCTCGAGTTTTCCACTCGCCGCCCTAATTACCATACAAAGTATTCCAGATAAAACGGTAATTCCACTCAAAACCCCTGCAAGTGGAACCGTTACAATTGTAGATAGCGTTACAGCAGTCCCCGCACCACTCATTACAGATAAACTTGCCAGAACCGTACTAGATGCTTCAGCTATGTTCGACGCGCGCTTATATTTGTTAGCGTGTCTTTTTCTATTTGCACATTCTCTAACTAAAATATCCTGCATAGCGACGATATTATTCAACCTAAAATCTGAACTTCTTTCGTTAATTGGATACAGTGTTGATGGAGCGGTATTGAGAATTGGATACGGTGATTCGTTCATGATTTTCAATATATTAGTATTTTACAAATTAAGTTCAAATAACAATGAGACAATAGTGGAAGAACTCGCTGGGTCAGCGATTTTCGTAACAAAGTTAATAACACTACCTTCGGAAAGTCTAATTAGATCATCACCGGCGAACAAAACCACCGATGAAATATCTCCAGCGAGTTTATTGACTCCAACCCCCCGTTCTTCCCCATCCACTACAAGATTTATCACGACCGCGCCCACAGGTTTACCATTAGCATTAACTGCGCAGACAGCCATTCGGAGACCGAACGAATATTCATAGAGCCCCTCATTCAATAGGCCCCGCTTCTCAGCCCAAACTGTGATGACACGTTTTTGCGTTTTCAATGTTTTCACCAATCCGGCAAGCCCCCCGATAGAGGTATGGGCCTCAGCACGAATCTCTTCAGAGGTCTCCTCAAGCGCTTTGGTCGCGGCTCTACGAACACGTTTCAGTTTTTCTGTTATTTTTTCATCTAGTTCAGTAAGTGCTACAGAGTCTTCTAAGCGCAACACCCCATACGCCTCTGTAAGGGCCGCCTGGTGGTCTTCTCGGACTTTATAAATACCCAACCCTATAAGCCTCCATAAGGGCCGCCTGGTGGTCTTCTCGGACTTTCTCAACCCCCAACCGGGCCTCTTTTCGAAATTATGTTATTTTTTCTCCTAGTTCAGTAAGTGCTGCTTCTCTGTTGGGAGAATCCTCTGAGCGCAACACACTATAAGCCTCCGTAAGGTCCGCCTGGTGGTCATCTCGGGCTTTCTCAATACCCGTTCGGACTCCATCAAGATCCAACCGGGTCTCTTTTCGAAATTCTGTTATTTTTTCTCCTAGTTCGGTAAGTGCCGCTTCTCTGATGAGAGAGTCCTCTGAGCGCAACACCCTATAAGCCTCCGTAAGGGCCGCCTGGTGGTCTTCTCGGACTTTCTCAATACCCAACCGAAATTTGGTTATTTGTTTTCCTAGTTCGGTAAGTGTCGCTTCTCTGATGAGAGAGTCCTCTAAGTTAAACACCCTATAAGCCTCCATAATGTCCGCCTGGTGGTCTTCTCGGACTCCCACAATCCACAACAGGGCATCATCCCGAACTTGTCCAGTCTCCTTCAGCACTTCTACTCTAACATCTGATATACTCCTGTGAATCCCGTTTGTGGCCTTCGATATAGTTCTATTGATCAAGGCCTTTGTTTTTTGGGTAGTTAAAAAGTCGCCCTCTGTCGGGATGAATCCCCCTTCTGCCGGTTCCAAATTCTTTGAATCTGTCACCCAATCGGAAGAACTACCTGGTCCGTATATACTCATAATAAAATTAAATTATAATATTGGGGCACCTATACTCAATTGGAAATTTCGAGAACTACCGAAATCGGGTAATAGTTATTCAACTTTCTCGCTTGATCATCGAGAATAGAGACCGTAAATTCGTGGATGTGTCCCGTTTCCAAAACTTTCATCTCAGGGTGTGGGAAGTCTAAGGTCACCGTATCCCCAAAGAAACAGTCGCTGGCTTGCACGGTTTTCAGTAATGTGCTGGGGGATCCGTCTACCGTGTTGTACGATGTGTTCACCCGATCCAGGTGCACCCTGAGAGATTTCGTGAAGGCGAAGTCCACCGGGTTATCACCGACGTACTCACCCGGGGTAAACACTCCTTTATTTGCGGAGTATGTCTCTCTAAAACCGAGTTGAATACCCAACCCCGGGGAGACCACTACCTTATTATCAGGGCCGATGGTCATTGTTGCGAGCCCGGTAGCCTTCGATACTGTGAGGTTGATTATACCGTCAAGCTCTGAGTTGACAAAATCTTTGAGCTGTCTTATTCCCCACAGTCCGTGATGCAGCTTTACACCGAATTGTTGTTTATCCTTCAAATAGTAAAACCCTTCACTCTTTCCCACAATCTGCCATCCAACCGTGAAGGTGATTGATCTGAGGCACACCCGGCGTTTTACACAGCAGTTGTCGATTGATTTTTGAAGTTCACAACTCTCTTTTTGAACATTAGTGATAGTAGCAAACATAATAATATCTTTCAATGGATACCAAAGCATTTAGCTTCAATTATAATGCAAAGTACGCGATCGGTGGTAAATACACGCAAAAAGACGTTGTTAATCCCCTTGTACACCCAACTGTAACAGTTAGACCGGACAGTGGCTTTGCCACCAATTTCCCTAACATCTTTGAACAATATAGGCTGCCTAAGATTACTACGATGGAGGTGATAAACGGGTGGAACGCAACACCGATGCAGTTTTGGCAGAATCAAATAAATTTCGCTGTATGGTGCGCAACAGCCGGGTGTGGAGTTTCGCATCAAGACCATCTGACATCCAAGAAGGTCATGCTCCGAAGTGTCTACAACTTTCACGTGTATTACACAATTAGGAGGATTCTCAAAGAACTAGGTATTTTACAACCTCAAGACGACGCCTGGGATCCAATTACCAACGCATACGACCGTATGGTGTTTGAAAGACTGTGTAACGAATTTAACGTTTCAAAAGACGCGGACTGGAGACAGAAAGCATTTCCTACCACCACCGGCCTAGGGGACGTTCTCATTCGGGGTCAGTCCGGGAATTGGACGCAGACTGATTTTAGACACAATCACTCCGGCGACCACATCGTCAGTCGGAACGCCGGGAATTTTGACCCCGCGACGATGACTTTCAGGCCGGAAGTGTCTGGAGGTCGGCACTGTGGCGTGTTTTCTTGTAAAATGTTACCTCCGAAACGGGCTCACGTCGATTACATACAGCAGGCTGCTGAGGTTCAGGACGCGTGGAGTACATTTATGTTAGATACAGGTCTAGCGTTCACGCAGGCCGGGGTTACTCGTCTCAACGACTCATTCGCACGTACGTCTGGGCCATCCTCGGCGCACAGAAGCAAACTCGCAGTTCTATACTGGGCACGGGAACGGCGTTTGATGCACAAAAACAATTCTTGGCACTTGTAGAGGACGCCATCTCAGCTAGGGTGGACCTGGAGAAGGCGATCCAGAATTATCAAGACGTTTTGCAGAATGCCAGCACCCCAGTAGACTATGTATTTGGAATAGGTCTTTATATGGTGCCGAGCAATATGATACTACGAGACCACCCGGTTGACGGTTACAATAATCAAATCGTAATCGCCACCGCCAATCAAAAAATCGGCCACAACGGTAACGTGAACACGGATATCATCACCAAGACGGTCATAAAAAACCCAAGCCAATCGCGATTGGGTGCGCCTCACTCAACACAATCGGGATTGAAGTTGAACCCAATTCACGAATTGAGTCCCCCCAAGTCAATCGTCAACAGTGTTGAAACACCAATCATCAACAATGTTGAAATTGGAAGCACAACACACGAGGAGGAGAAATTAGGGCTCGTCGTCGCCCTCGTGGTGATAGGACTACTCGCGCTTTGGTTTTAGGAACTCTCTGGCGGAGAATAGTAGGAGACCGGCGATTGCCACGATTAAAGCCCAAGTATTATTGGCGAGCCATCCGACCGTTTTTGATAATATAGATAACAAGTAAGAAACGGTACTTCCGATCAGTCCAGGTAGTGCGGCAGCCGCCTTTCCAGCTAATTTAGCTAGAAGACTGGCGAGGGCTCCACCGGATGGCGCGGGTGCTGGTGGTGGCTCGGGTGGTGGCGCCGCACCACCACTGAAAGCTAGAACTATGGTTGATATAGTCATGCCGACAGCTGCGAGGATGCTTGCTATCGTGACGCCCTGCTCTCTGAACAGAGTGCGAAGACGCTCACCGAGTGTCGTGTCCTCGTGCAGAACCCTCGAGATTGTTTCGCGGATCCGACTTATTTGTGTGCGGAGAGCCTCACGGTTAGTCGAGGCAGCCTCCAATCGAGCTTCTCTTTCGTCCCGCAACGACCGCAGGCGTTCGGTGATTCGCTCGGTAGATTCTCTATCGTCACCGGCTTCCTCCAGTTTTCTTTCTTCTAGCGCGATATGTTCATCCAGCACCGTGAGTTTGGAGAGGTTAAAGACCAGTTCGCCCTGGACCTTTTGTAGAGCCTTATCGAGTCCACGGAGTTCTCGAAGAGGTAACGGTGGGTCATCGTTGAGTATTTCGTTTTCGCTGAACTTGGTCTCCATCGTGTTAATAACGTTGGTGACTATTTGAGGGACCTCGCTGAGCTCGACCGTTTCTATCGCGGTGGCCGTCTTCGCCATCGTTTCGTCGGTAGACTGTAGGGCCGCTACAGCGCGGGTCGGCATAATTGGTTTACCACGCTTCCAATCTACGAATCCTAGTTCGCTCCTTATGATTTCGCCACCGCCGCGTTTTCCGGCAATGGTGTTTAGCGATAGGGGTTTTCCGGTCTTCATGTTGACGATCGGGTTATCTGATGCTTTTAGTCACAATCTACCGTTCAGATCCAACTCGAATTTGGAGTAGTCGCGACCGATAGACGGGACCAGACCGATTTCTGACAAATTGTTGTAGTAGTCGTTTACAGCTCCCTCAAGTAATTCCTGACTTTGACCAACGCTGCTGGTAGCGCCACCTATTTCCCCCAATTGCGATTGCATTGGAACTGGAGTCTCTATGAAGGGCGTTTCGTTATCGTTATCATCGATGTAATCGTCTCTGCCGATTTCATCCATGTTAATATCGTAATCATCCATCTTTATATTTTTCTTAAAATTAATTATGTATTAAAGAGAAAACCATACGAGTTTAATAGTTTAACTAAATTATGTCTTCGAGTCAATACGGTCGCAAACTCAATCCATACCACAGACTGCGTGAGCCCCTCGGGGCAAAAGGCGTGAGACAGAGTGTCGTTATTACGAACAACCCATCGACGATCGACCAGAACCAGCAGCTCTTAGTCCGCTTCCCCAACCTCGGAACTCACGACGTCATTGTGCCGGGTACTGTTCGCCTCGCTTTCACTATTTCGCTAACATCGACGGACGCGAACCGAACCATCGTTCAGAACCTGGGTCGCGCCATAGTCAAGAAGACCATGATAAAGATTTCTGGTAATGAGGTGATGTCGATCGATGACAGTGACGTCTATCATTGCTATCAGGACCTGTGGAAGACGGCGCAAGAGCGCGAAAACGCGGTCTATCAGGGTATTGACACCAGTAAAAATAAGAACGTACCAAACTTAGAATCCGGGGCACAGTAGACGTAAACCAAACTATCGGTGAATAACAAGGTAGATAACTACGACGCGAGCGACAACGCGATCGCGGCCGCTTACGGCTACCGCTTCTACATCCCGCTCGACTTTGAGTTGCTGGAAAGTCACATGCCATACTATCAGAGTGCTTTGGCTGACCGCCTCGAATACGAACTAACGTTCAACGACTACGGCCGAGTTCTCATAGCCACCGACATGTTATCGACGTATACGATCGACAATCGATGCTGGAGTACGACATGGTCACGATGCCCGAACTCGCTCGATTGATCAGAACCCAGTACGCCGGGCGCGTTGCCATACTTTACGACCGAGTTCTTCGCCATCGCAAGATGACGAAAGACAAAAGCGACACATTGTGGAATATTAATGTCAACGTCCCCGCCCGCTCTATGAAAGGTATACTGATGCTGTTCGAGGATGCTAGGTTCGCGTTCGGTGCTAGAAAAACCGACAAATTATATAACCCCAAAATCACGAAGGTAGAGGTGACGATCGAGGGAGTCCCCAATCAACTCTACAGCGCGGGTCTTCGCGCGCACCAGCAGTGGGACGAAGTCAGAAAACAGTTTGCTGCCGGCTCTAAGCGCGTTCCCCCGGAGGTTGCCGCGGTTGCCAAAGACCTGCAGCTATCGGCCGTCTCACTCGCGGAGTTCCTGACTACCAAATATGCATTATGGCTAGACATGCAAGCCAGCGACGACGACCAAATGCACGGTAGCGGACGTCAAGTTGAGAACGCTAGCGAGGGTGTGACGATCCAGATAACCAAAGAGGCGGACGGAACTGGTGCATTGAACGTGTACTTATATATAATTACAGACGCAAAACTGAACATCGAAGATGGCCGATACGTATCAGCGATCTACTAAAAAATCATCTAACGATTTATTTAGCAATCAATACCAATTCACGATTGGAGATGCCCACTCTGCCATAATATGTGGGCAGACAGGATGTGGAAAAACGGTTTTCATCCTCGACTTACTCGAGGGGTCCTACTGCGATGCCTTTCGTCACATTGTGATCCTATGTCCCACTGTGCGGCACAACGATACTTATCAGCGGCGCCCGTGGATATGGACCGACCCTGAGGTATACGTTATTGACCCCGGTGATAGGCTTCACGATTGGTTGCGTGGTTTATACCAAAGATTCCAGGGTGAGCCCACCCTATATGTGATTGACGATTGCTCGGCCAAGGCGGCGATGACCAAAAAGAAGGCCGAGCTCGCATTTTCTGGCCGCCATGCGAGGCAAAGCATATGGATCTCCACTCAAAAATACAACGCCGTCCTCAAGGATCTGTGCGAGCAAACGAAATGGGTCGCCCTCATTCACTGCAAGGACCGAGACTCATTCGATGAATGTCTTCGAGAGAATGACGTTATCCCAACGCGCGAGGAGCGCCTGGAGGTTCGACAGATGCTTTCCGAAACTAAGCACGCCAAGCTTCTGCTAAAGACTGATCAACCAACTGCTTATAAAGTTATATAATTTTGAAAAAATTAGTAACTGCTGAGTAAATGCTTAGCAATTAATTTTATAATTTTCTTAAAATTAATTAGCAATTGCTGAAGAAATGCTTAACAAATGTTGAACAAATGCTGAACAATGGTTAACAATGTTAACAATTTGGTGCTCCGCTGCGAGCTTTGTTGCGAGCATAACGGTGATCATAAGTATCGGGTGGTGCGCTTGGCAATATGTTAAAGTGATGAGACTTGTTAGAATAATTAAATTAATTTTAAGGAAATTAGCAATAATGAACTGCGACGAACTTCTCGATCAGCTAATGGAAGAAACCTCAACTCCGACTGCCGACATCCTGAAAGATAATGAAACATCAACTCCGACAGAGCAATCGGGGTTGACAATCGCGATTGGGGCCGATACAAATGAAACTGCGGCGCGACGCGAGCGGCTAGCTGCGCTGGTTGCTGGGGGACAATCGGAGCATTATCTCGGTAGGCGTCTCTCAGTTTGTCAGGTGGATAAGATGTCAGATGCGGAGATTGATAAAATGTATGCGCGATACGAATCCAAATTGAGGGCAGAGATGACAAAAACTCTTGGATCGGCGGCTATTCATTTGTACGCTACCGCCGTTAGTATACTTCTCCCTATACCAAACACCGAGGGGTTGATTCACGATCTAGAGACTGACCCTTTTATAGGACACATCTTAGAACAGCCTGCTGCTCAATTTATCACAAGTTTGGAATGTACTTAGCTCCACTGACAACCGCGTTGACCACGGGTAAAACTGTCAATTTGGACATATATGCCCACGAACTATAAGCTCTAATATTATAAATGATGACACAAGACACACCCGCGAGAGTGACGGAACAGCAATCCCCGATTGCACCTCCAACGACGTTGGGGATTGCTCCAACTCCAATTTCGAACCCGATATCACCACGGCGTGATAAAGCACTTCCCTCAACACTATTGAATCCGATTGATCCTACAACCCAATCGCGATTGGAGTTGGGGGTTGCACAACATAAAAACCCAAAAAGACAGGCAGCTGGGCGGCCGAAAAGTTAAACAAGATAAAATACTCGCCGAGCTTCGGGAGGCCAAACTCCAATCGAGATTGGGGATGGAGACAGCAAAACATCTGCAATCGGTTCCGAGTGCAACAACACCCCCGATTGAATTGGAACCGATTGCTCCAACTGATTGGACCCCGTGTGTTGTTGGTGGTGGTCTGACAGTTGTGGGCACCCTGAGTGTGCTTTACCATCTCTACAACAGAACCCCAACTCCAACGGCGGTTCCTAAAAAAGTTACGAAACGATTGGATGCACCCCATTTAAACATTGATCGTGATCCATTTTATATGCAATAATTATAACAATGGCTGAACAAGATGGTAAAATGATAGTGAATGCGCTTTATCACGCCGTGGTGATATCGGGTTTCAGTATCGGGTATGCTCGACTATCAAAGATGGCCCTAGGAGGGTCCACTCCCAAATTGGACTTTACTGTGAAAGACGCAGGGCTCGCAACCTTAGATGTAGCGGCCTCAGTTTGGACCCGAGATTATCTAATTAAAGTTGGAATTCTACCTGCTAATATATGGAAATAAATGGCTTCCATCGGAATAATGATAGGTGGTGCACTTGTAAACGCATTGGCGTTCAGCGGTAGCAACTTTATATTCTCAAAAATGTGAAGCTCGAACGTGGATGAGGAGCGCAAGCGTCACGATTTAGCTGTAGAACAACTCAATAGCGCAAAGGAAGCGTGGTCGAAAAAACGAACCGCCCATCTGGACTGGGTCAACGAAGAGCTTCGCCGTGAGAATCACGCCGCGCAAACTTTCCAGAACGTTGAAGAAGCCAACCGCGAGTACGCGCTGGCATATCCGCAGAAAAGTCTCGATCCAATGGATCCCGAGCCCCAACTTTCAGATTTCTATGTACCGTCAGAGGCCCAAAAAGACCGCGAGATCGCGTTCATCTTCGTGGGAATGGGTGTGGTGGGTCTCGTCGGCTACTATATTAAACAAATTAATTGATTAAAAAACATTTTTTTTATAAAAATATATATATAGAACGATGTTAGTTGACGAAATTTATTTTGCTATGATCGATGTAGGTTACACTGCCAAAAAACATCGTATAGCTGGTGCAAAGAGTATGATTCGTCTGGCCCGAGATTCTCTCGAGACGTGGCGCGAGAACGAAAAATCGACCGCCCTTTTCGCAAAGCAGATGTTAGATTCCTCCTCAACTCCAATCGATTCCTCCGAGTTCCTTCAGAACTTAACCTCCAAAACCAATCGGAATTGTGATTCCAACAAAGGTTTATTATTAACGACGCAGTTACTGGACGAACTGGCGAGGGCATGTTGGAGATTGTCCGATATATTAGAATACTTCGCATACGATGAACACGCACAAACTTGATACCAAACTAACGCGCAAGCTAGCGAATACATTACTATAGCCCACGAGGACTACTGGAAATTGGGGGGAGGGGGGCTGGAAGGGACTCGCGGCCATCAAGAACCTCGCGGCGGCGACCAAGGTTTCAGAAAAAGCTGTCAAGGAATGGCTCAAGAAACAGGCCATCTGGCAGATCTATTTACCCGCGCCTCACAACATTCCGCGCCCGAAATTCGACGTGCCGGTGCCGAACCAAGTTCACCAAGCGGATCTCCTGTTTCTCCCTCACGATCGCGTCGGTCGCAAAATGTACAAGTACGCACTGACAATCGTTGACGTAGCGAGTCGTTATAAGGGGGCTGAGCCGTTGGCAAGTAGGTGGCCGAGGCTCTTTCCCGAATATATAAGAGGAGTCCTCTCAAATGGCCGAATCTTCTCCAGGTCGATCCAGGCCGCGAGTTCATGGGCGCGGTCTCTCATCTATTGTCTAAGCACAAAGTTTCTATCAGACGCGGCCGCATCAACATCCACCGGGACCAGGGGATCGTGGAGCGGTTCAATCGAACACTGGCTGAGAGACTGTTCGGACACCAATATGCCAAAGAACTTGTAGACCCTCATTCGCGATCGACCGAGTGGGTGGCCAGGCTGCCCGCCCTGGTCTCCGCACTGAACGGAGAGGTGACCAGATTGATAGGTAAGAAGCCTGTAGATGTCATCAAGTCTAAAAAGGTGACGAGCAAGCCCTCTGTCGTCTCGCGCGGACGACCCGTTGGTTTAGAGGAGCAACGACTTCCATCGGATGTTGACGTCCGGTACCTCTATCAACCGGGAGAGCTCGAAGGTGGCAGCCGCCGCGCGACTGATCCCGTGTGGTCTCTGAATGTATATCATCTGGATCGCTCTATTACCAAACCCGATGAGCCCGTGCTCTATTATTTGGCTGATGGTCCATCTCGCGGTTTTGTTCGCGAAGAACTTCTTATGGTACCTTCTGACACCCAGCTGCCCCCGATTGCTTAAATCAAGAGAGGTTCTGTATGTATTCCGTCTGGTAACACGTGTCTTTTATCGTAGTACGCCGAGAGTCCTAATTTTTGTTGACAGTACGTTTTCATAACGCCGTCTTTCATTTTAAATCCTCTATTTTGTGCTACATCTATAATGTGTTTTCCATCTTCTGTAGTTTCACTTAGTACTCGTTTATATCTATCCCAATTTAAATTGTTAGTTCTCTTGGACATTCCTTTCGCAGAGTTTTTATTAATTGAATTAAATTTTTCTTCGAAATAACACTTAATAGATAACGCTATCGCCCTATCTCCGCTGAATTCCATTTTGAAAAGTCCTGGCTCTCTTTCGCTCCATTTATCCCAAGCCAACCATTTATTTTTTTCTTTTTCAAACTCGTCTAGTAAGTTAGGTCTAATCAATTCCTCTATCGTTTTTCCACTAACTCCTATATATTACTATCCGTGTCCATCTGTATTAATTCAAAGTCTTCTCTTTTTACGTATTTGTCTAGAAATTCGTAGTAAAATTCCAACATTCTCAATTTAGCTAGTTGATAAACCGCTATTCCACAGTGGAAGGGGCTCTTTACTGCACACCGGGTTTTCGGGAAGATATTTCGTAGCATCTCCTATCTCTTCCAAATCGTCAAAGAATGCAGATCTTAACGCTATTGTCAACACAGGTTTTGTCTTGTGTATATGTCGTATTTAAATGTCTCTCTTTTGCCTCTATCATTTTTCCACAACACGAATTGCCTAATAATTTCATTATATCCGCTACTGGTTTCTTATTTGGTTCTACATCACCTGTTCGTCTTGCGGCTGTATCTTCTTTTGCGAACCATTCGAAGGGTTTACCACTAATATAATCTATAACACGATGAACTCCCATTATTTCTAGGCCGTGTTTTAAATACTATTTCAATAGTGGCGCATATACAGCAGCACTTTGGTGACCGACATAGATCCCACCAATTTTCTTCCATTTCCTCTAGTTCTTCCAGTATCTTCCAAATATTTTATCATGTGTTCTGGAACCTCATCAACATCCACTTCTCTGTTTATAAAAAGTGGAGACATTTCAGAAAACTTATCTTTTAAGTTGTGTGGAACTTCTATATCCACCTCCGCAAACCCAAACCAGTCTCCAGATAAAACTCTTTTACAAAACTTTTTAATAAATTTAGGATTATGTGGGGTATCTATATGGTGTATAGTTTCGCTCCCACACGGCATATCTTTATTTAACGTAGATAAATATAACGCGTTTGCATCATACCCCAAAATAGCCTTGCAAGGTTTGTTAATTCCTGTGGAATTAGATCTAATATTTGAAACACCGGCTTCTGCATAGCGTGTAAATACGATTGATGGACCCCCGACTAGAGCGTCTTTCATCATTTCGTATGTTTCTTCTTTTGGTGCATATAGAGCCCCCTCCTGTATAGATTTTTGTTCTTTAATGGTTCCTCTCAATAAATATTGTATAGCCACACCCGGTAGTGTTACCGCATCTTTGAAAATACCCACACCTCTGTGTTTATAAAATTCACACATTTTTTCCACCGCTTCTAGGAACGGTGCTACATCTAAATCGTTATAATATTTCAACCAATCTCTGAAAGTTTTCATATTCTTTTCTTCGAAAATTCTACGACATTTACTTAATTCTGTTTCATCTAGTAACATTTTCCCCGATAGTTTGGAATACCAATTCTCTATATCAGGCAGTCCTGGGTTATCAAGTTTGTCTGGAGAATCGAACCACTCATAAGGAAAGAAAGATTTCTGTTCTTTGCAGTCGTAGGCTTTTATCCAACTATCGTAACTTACACCCGGTCCAAGGTAAAGTATTACATCAAGAAATCTAAACTCCGGAGTAAATAGAAATATTGTTGCGTTTGCCCGTTTTCCGACCATTACTTATTTCTTTGTTGTTGATGCCAATTCACCTACTAAATATTTCTTTATTAAGTTTATATCGTACTTACTGCTGTTAAAACCTATAACCGGTACTTGCTCTATCCACTGTTCGATCTTGGCGATTTGGTTTTTACGTAAATGTTCTGTATTAAAACCCATATCTTAACCACACTTCTTCTCTTATAGCGTTTCCCCTGACTTTCAAATCTTCTACGAATTTTTCTATAAGTTTTGCAGATCTTTATCACAAATATGAGTTACTGTTCTTGAGAAATTATCTCCTATACTAACACTTACCGGAACGTGCTCAGCTTCGTACTCTAAACTATTACCTAGCGTTTTAAATTCTGGGTTGAGATACGCCTCAAAAATCATATACTATCTGATATGGATAAAGAGTAGTGTCGCAACCGATCTTTATATCTTTACCCGTTCTTTGGAATTCGCATTCCCACATAACTACTAGGTTGAATTCTTTGCTTCTTCTAATATATGTATCTCTTCTCATAGTGGATGCGCGTTCTTTTTTTCTATGCTTTGCATGAATCTCGCACCCGTGCCAGTAACAGCCGTGATATTGATATACGGTATTGTTTTCTTGGCAGGATCCATCTACTGGAGCTCCTAAAATCCATCTTTCACTCCCGTGTCCGCACTGTTCGTGGTGAATGTGAATTCCCTCCCGCTTTTCCACAGAATACATCCAATCGATCGCCCCATAACTGTTAGAACTTTTTGGGTAAAACGCTTTCTCGAACGACGAACGCGGGCGCTCTAAATAATTACCATCACATACTATTTTTGTCTCACCTTTCATACATTTTGGTCCGTGTCTCTTCATATTACTCGCTTTCGTGAATTTCTGTTTGCAATTATCGCAGGCGTAAATTTTAGATAGGTTTTTAAGGTTTTTTTATCAGAAATGCGTGATTATTAAACAGTCCTATTGTCATTGGTTTACTACCAATTTCCTTGTAGTGTGCTGGTACCTTTTTCAACCACCATACGTCACATTCGGTCGGTTGATATACTTCTATACCGATTTTAAAAAACTCTTCAACCTTTTTCAGGTCTGAAAAAGGAATTGGTGAAACCACATTACTACCGAAATATTGCTTACTAAATTCTCTCGCTTTGTCCGTACATCTGTCGGGTCTGTTACCTGTCATATGGCATCGCTAACATCTAAACAGACCAAAGGTCGTCATTATACTTATCTAAAGAATACATACCTTTTTTACTCTTCAACCATTCTGGAAGTTCTCCTCCTGCTGCTTCTTTGGATTGTAGTCCCAAATCTATTCCCCTACTGCCCTGTATTAGCTTTACGAAAACCTCTACCCATCTTACAAACTTCCACTTTGTATTCGGTCTGTATATTTTATCGGACATTATTCGTGTTTGCTCCTTATCTGACAGCAATTTTTTAACTGTTTTCATTGATGATAGTGGTTCGCTACCGAGATTTTTGTGAAATATTAGAGTTATAGGTTTTCCATTTTTAGTTTCCTCCATATGTTCTAGCTGATAAGAATATGAATATCTGAAATAAAAATTTGTTGTTAGATACGGAGCGAGTTTATCGGACATGCGTTCAGACTCGTTGATGTCAATGTTTTTTACGAAAGGATAATGTAACTACCCGTCTTCCATTTTCTACCTTTTCCAATGTTTCATCACGAGCCCACAATATTTCTTCACCTTTTTCCACTATCGCGCGAACTATAGATATTTTCTTATTATTTGCTATTGGGTGACCTGTGTGTCTAATTTGGGACAAATTATTGGTGCTTCAAGGTTTTATTACACTAGTCCTTAACCCCGCAATACTTTCTTTTTGGATTCTTTTACTAACTTCCTCTGCTAGTGAGAGGTCTTTAAAGGTTCCTCGTTTGTGGGCGCGGGTAAACCGCTTCATAAACGCCTCATTCTTTGTGGCGTTTATCAGATTTGTCAACCCCCTAACTCTCAACCGTTTACTATAAGTAATCCCTAGAGATTCGGCTTCTCTTCTCAAACTTTCGATTTCTGCTCTAGTTTCTGGCGTTATCATATTTTCTACAATATACTTTTGTATAACCTATGAAATTTAACTGTTCAATTGGTCGTGAAAACATTATGTTTTTTTCACGTCTAATTGAATATAAACATATACATATACATATATAATGGAGCGTGATACTTGTTGTAAGACGTTTACGCGTAAAGACTATCTACGAAGGCATCTAGCGAGACGTAGAAAAATTCCTTGTGTCCCCCCGCAATTCCAATGCCCCAGATGCCCTTGTAAATTCGTTAGTGCCCAAACTCTTTGTAGACATAAGCAACTACGCTGCCCTGTGGCTAAAGGTGAACGTGGTAGACTAGAGCTGGTAGAATTAGTTGCTGATCTACGAAATAAATTAGCTATATTGGAGGAGAAAAATGGGGTGTTGGAATATAAACTATTGTACTTGCATTAATGATTTCGACTTTTTTCAAAAGTCAATTTCCAATATAATTTTGACTCCCTCTTTTCAAAAATTCATAAATTTGCTGTCGGGAGACAATTTCCTCGTTAACCAATTTTCGGGGGTGGTGGGGGTATTATAGAGGGTTGTAAATGATATCACAGTAGGTGGTATCATTTTGACTCCCTCTTTTCAAAATTATTTTCTCAAAAATTCATAAATTTGCTGTCGGGAGACAATTTCCTCGTTAACCAATTTGGAAAGAGGGAGTGGTGGGTGGGGGTAGACTAGAGGGTTATAAACGATATCACCGTAGGTGGTATCATTTTGACTCCCATACTACTACTTATTCTTTTATAGTGTCCTTATTACGTATGGATTTTGATGTAATATGGTGCATCAAACGCGTCTTGTTAAGCTGCATTTGGTGGTCTCTTTATTTTCGCCCAAACTTCTGTCGACACGGAAATCGATTCTTCGCAAAAACGACACCAAACTCCCTAGACCACCAAATGCAGCTCATGAAGACGCGTTTGCTGCGCCATATTTCATCAAAATCCGTTGCATATTAAGGAGAATATCAAATAATACTTACTTTGGAGTGGACGACGTTGTTGTTGTTACTACGTGATCATGCACCTTGAGATTGCCATGGTAGGGTAAAACATCTCGATACTGTGTAATTCAATTGCGCACCTGTCGGGATTAATTCTTGCAGATATGATATTTTAATATCACATTCGTCTTGGGTACAGTGTATTAACCTTAGACCGCTACTCACAACATTTGTCGTCTGCTGTTGCTTTTATATCTTGCCTTATTTCTCAATAAAAACATGGTTTGACAGTACTTCAGAATCATTTCCAATGGAAATGCTTCTGAAATGCTGCCAAAGTATGTTGTAAATTATTCTAAAGTGCTGTTAAAGCATGTATTTGATATAAGATAGCGGTCTAAGGGTTAACCAGGTCAACGCAACGAGCCGTCTCCTCAGGGTATGCAACATTGAACACTATTATTCAACTCCAAAATCCACATTTTGACATCAATTGAATGGTCAGAACAATATTACGAAACACTGGCCAATGTAGTTCATTCAGTGTTGACGGGATTAAATATTGATTCTCTTCATTTGAATTGAATGAGAAATATAAAATGACACAGACATAATGTATGTCTAGAACAAAAATCTGTTGATCTAAAAGAATCGGATTTCTTTGCAATAATAATGCTTATTTACATTGTTTTTATATGCTGTCTGTTTAAATTGATATCCATTCACATTGAGTACCGCTTCAGTCGGTGCTAGGAGGCGTTTGTGTCCTGGACGCTGATAACACTGGTACACTCCTTGAAGCAGCTGCACAAATACAATAAAACGTCACGTGTACTGCGTGTATCTGTATGATGGTCGTGTTCGGCCAGTATCATGCATTCGTGGATCCCATTATCAAGGTGTATGATCACGTGGTACTAACAACAACAACAAGTACTGATTCAAAGTACGTATTCTTTTATAGTGTCCTTATTACGTAACGGATTTTGATGAAATATGGCGCATCAAATGCGTCTTGTTAAGCTGCATTTGGTGGTCTCTGTATTTTCGCCCAAACTTCTGTCGTTTTTGCGAAGACTCGATTTCCGTGTCTCCGACACGGAAATCGATTCTTCGCAAAAACGACATAAGTCTGTGCCAAACTCCATAGACCACTAAATGCAGCTCACGAAGACGTGTTTGATGTGCCATATTTCATCAAAATCCGTTGCATATTAAGGAAAATATCAAATAATACTTACTTTGTGTGGGCGACATTGTTGTTGTTGTAAACACGTGATCATGCACCTTGATTATCAAGTTATCGTGTAAGTGTGTACATATGTATTTGAAGATAATGTCGTTTCCATGCTATATGTTGACCAGTGTAAATGTTAATATTATCACTTCCTGAAAATCCCAATACCACCAAATGTCCAGGTCACACGTTCCGGTAAATTACTTCTAATTTCTATATCAATTCCAGCTATGTTTTCATATTTGGTTAATGGGTAACTAACATCACTCATTATTTTGCACAAACTGCTGGCCACTTAACAACAATATTTGTCACCCTTGCTGTAATGTTTTCATATTATCCACGTCATTCTTCACAAAATGAACCACCCCCTTTATACAAATATCAATCTTAATGTCATATACATGTACTTAATAGAATTATATTTTTTTAATCACATTGGAATGTTTGTTTTCTTATATATGTATTGGTGTACATGTGAATAAAAAGCCTTTCTAGTATTTGTTATTCTACCCTGTGAGATGTATTTTTGTCTCAACGTAATATGTTGTCTATTCTAGGCGACCACGTGTTAGTGGGATGTGAGCCATTGTGACCAGAATTGAGCGCCCTCCACGGGGCCGACACACGCCCTCCACATCCCCGCCCCCCGCCCGACCGTCCCCATCACCACCAGCAGTATGAGGATGATGCAGGCGGGCGTGGCGGCGAATCACGGACCCGCGCCTTCCAGTAACCGCTACTGGGTGCAGAACAAGGTGGACGACGCCACGCCCCGGACACGGCACGCATCGGCCCGCGTGTTGGCCCTGGGCATCTTCATGGTGGGCCTGGTGGTCCTGTCCGTGGGCCTCATCATCGGGCTCCAGTTCCCCGTGTTCGTCTCCGAGAAGATCCTCAACGACCAGTGCATCCTCAACAAAGACCACATGTTCTACGACAAATGGGTCAGTATTTCTGTGGATGAGTGACTGGAAACATGGGGCGTATCGTGTTTGTGGAATGGCGACTAGTGCAGATCCTGATCAGCCTGTGCGGATGCACACATGCTGATCTGGATCTACACTGGTCGCAAAGCTCATAAGCCACATGTGTGGCTGTAACTGGAGAAATGGGGCTTATGGGATTTGTGGAGTGGCGAACAGTGCAAATCCTGATCAGAATGTGCGAATGCATAGGCTGATCTGGACCGTAACAAGCCGACTCACCAGGATCTGCATTGTTTGCTATTATTTTAAGATTGTTTGATCCACACTCCCAGTTTCGTATGAATGGAACAGTCTACAAATTGAAATAGAACCATCAAAGACGGATATTTGGCAGTGAAAGGGTTAATTATATTTTACCACATATTTGAGACGGTCTGTACACTTACTAAAATATCTGTAAGTGCAAACTTATGATTAGGTACCTGAGGGCCAACGTGCTATATATAGTCCGTGTATAATGCAGTTGACCGTTAAGTCACGTACATGAACACACCGGTGTTATAGTCCGTGTATAATGTAGTTGACCGTTAAGTCACGTACATGTATATACCGGTGTTATAGTCCGTGTATAATTTATTTGACCGTTAAGTCACGTACATGTATATACCGGTGTTATAGTCCGTGTATAATATAATTGATCGTTAAGTCACGTACATGTACACACCGGTGTTATAGTCCGTGTATAATGTAGTTGACCGTTAAGTCACGTACATGTATATACCGGTGTTATAGTCCGTGTATAATGTAGTTGACCGTTAAGTCACGTACATATCTACACCGATGTTATAGTCCGTGTATAATGTAGTTGACCGTTCAGTCACGTACATGTATATACCGGTGTTATAGTCCGTGTATAATGTAGTTCATCGTTAAGTCACGTACATGTACACACCGGTGCTATAGTCCGTGTATAATGTAGTTGATCGTTAAGTCACGTACATGTATACAACGGTGTTATAGTCCGTGTATAATGTAGTTGATCGTTAAGTCACGTACATATCTACACCGGTGTTATAGTCCGTGTATAATATAGTAGACCGTTAAGTCACGTACATGTATATACCGGTATTATAGTCCGTGTATACTGTAGTTGACCGTTAAGTCACGTACATGTATACACCGGTGCCATAGTCCGTGTATAATGTAGTTGATCGTTAAGTCACGTACATGTATACACCGGTGCCATAGTCCATGTATAATGTAGTTGACCGTTAAGTCACGTACATGTCTACACCGGTGTCATAGTCCCTGTATAATGCGGTTGATCGTTAAGTCGTGTACATGTACACACCGGTGCTATAGTCCGTGTATAATTATGTTGACCGTTAACACACGTGTGCTATGTTCCTGTATAAAATTTGTGACCGTTAAGTCACCCCGTACCATTTGTTAATACACACCTGTGCTATAGTCGTGTATGATGTAGTTGACCGTTAAGTCACGTACATGTATACACCGGTGCTAGAGTCCGTATATAATGTAGTTGACCGTTAAGTCACGTACATGTATACACCGGTGTCAAAGTCCCTGTATAATAAATTTGACCGTTAACTCACGTACATGTATACACCGGTGCTATTGTCCGTGTATGATGTAGTTGACCGTTAAGTCACGTACATGTATACACCTGTGCTATAGTCCGTGTATAATGTAGTTGATCGTTAAGTCACGTACACGTATACACCGGTGTTATAGTCCGTGTATGATGTAGTTGGCCGTTAAGTCACATACATGTCTACACCGGTGCTATAGACCGTGTATAATGCAGCTGACCGCTAAGTCACGTACATGTATACACCGGTGCTATAGTCCGTGTATAATGCGGTTTACCGTTAAGTCACGTACATGTATACGGGTGCTATAGTCCGGGCATAATGTAGTTGACCGTTAAGTCACGTACATGTATACACCGGTGCTATAGTCCGTGTATAATGTAGTTGATCGTTAAGTCACGTACATGTATACAGCGGTGCTATAGCCCGTGTATGATGTAGTTGACCGATAAGTCACGTACATGTATACACCTGTGCTATAGTCCGTATATAATGTAGTTGACCGTTAAGTCACGTACATGTATACACCGGTGTCATAGTCCCTGTATAATGTAGTTGACCGTTAAGTCACGTACATGTCTACTCCGGTGTCATAGTCCCTGTATAATGTAGTTGATCATTAAGTCACGTACATGTCTACACCGGTGCTATAGTCCGTATATAATGCAGTTGACTGTTCAGGCACGTACATGTCTACACCGGTTATATAGTCCGTGTATAATGTAGTTGATTGTTAAGTCAAGTACATGTATACATCGGTGATATAGTCAGTGTATAATGCAGTTGATCGTTAAGTCGCGTACATGTCTACACCGGTGCTATAGTCCGTATATAATGTAGTTGACCGTTAAGTCACGTACATGTATACACCGGTGCTAGAGTCCGTATATAATGTAGTTGACCGTTAAGTCACGTACATGTATACACCGGTGCTATAGTCCGTGTATAATGCAGTTGATCGTTAAGTCACGTACATGTATACACAGGTGCTATAGTCCGTATATAATTGTGACGTTAAGTCACCGTTACATGTCACGTGCTAGAGTACGTATATATTGTTGTTGACGTTAAGTCGTACATGTATACACCGGTGCTAGAGTCCGTATATAATGTAGTTGACCGTTAAGTCACGTACATGTATACACCGGTGGTATAGTCCGTGTATAATGCAGTTGATCGTTAAGTCACGTACATGTATACACCGGTGCCATAGTCCGTGTATAATGTAGTTGACCATTAAGTGACGTACATGTATACACCGGTGCTATAGTCCCATTATGATGTAGTTGACCGTTAAGTCACATACATGTCTACACCGGTGTTATTGACCGTGTAAAATGTAGTTAAGTCACGTACATGTATACACCGGTGTCATAGTCCCTGTATAATGTAGTTGACCGTTAAGTCACGTACATGTCTACTCCGGTGTCATAGACCCTGTATAATGCAGTTGATCGTTAAGTCACGTACATGTACACACCAGTGCTATAGCCCGTGTATAATGTAGTTGACCGTTAAGTCACGTACATGTATACACATGTGCTATAGACCGTGTATAATGTAGTTGACCGTTAAGTCACGTACATGTCTCACCGGTTGCTATAGTCCGTAAGTGTTGACTGTTAATCACGTACATGTATACACCGGTGCCTAGTCGTTTTGATGTGTTGACCGTTAAGGACACGTACCCTGTATAACTGTGCTATAATCCGTTGACATGTAAGTTGTCTTAAGTCAGTACATGTATACCTGTACCTATGTCCGTTTACCTATGTTGATGTTAGTCTCGAAACATGTATACACCGGTGTCATATGTATAATGTAGTTGACCGTTAAGTCAACGTACACGTATCACCGGTGCATATCGTCTATGAACCTAGTTGACCGTTAAGTCAAGTCTGTCACCGGTGCTGAGTCCGTGTATGAATGTAGTTGACCGTTAAGTCACGTATGTATACGGGTGCTTATAGTCCGGGCATAATGTAGTGACCGTAAGTCACGTCCATGTATACACCTGTATATAGTCCGTTTATAATATAGTTGATCGTTATGTCACGAACATGTATACACCGGTGTCATACTCCCTGTATAATGTAGTTGACCGTTTTAAGTCACGTTACAAGTTTTATGCACGCAATAGTCCGTCTATGAAGTAGTTGACCGTAAGTCACGTTACTTACCCGGTGCTAGAGTCGTGTATGTGTAGTGCCGTAAGACCAGTACTGTATAACCTGAATCCGTGCACAATGTGTTGACCGTTAAGTTCAAGTACATGTACACCTGTATAGTCGATAATATAGCCGTCGTTTCTCAGATGTATCCGGTGTATACTCCCTGATGTAGTTGACCGTTAAGTCACGTACATGTTATGCACCGGTGCAATAGTCCGCTTTATGATAAGTAGTTGACGTTAAGTACCGTTCAATGTATACACCGGTGCTAGAGTCCGTGTTGTTGTAGTTGTCGTTAGTACGTACATGTATAGGGTGCTATAGTCCGGGCATAATGTAGTTGCGTTAAGTCAGTACATTGTATCCTGTACTATAGTCCGTTTATACTAATTGAATCGTTATGTCACGAACATGTATACACCGGTGTCATACTCCCTGTATAATGTAGTTGACCGTTAAGTCACGTACATTTATGCACCGGTGCAATAGTCCGTCTATGAAGTAGTTGACCGTTAAGTCACGTACATGTATACACCGGTGCTAGAGTCCGTGTATGATGTAGTTGACCGTTAAGACACGTACATGTATACACCTGTTATAATCCGTGCACAATGTAGTTGACCGTTAAGTCACGTACATGTATACACCTGTACTATAGTCCGTTTATAATATAGTTGATCGTTATGTCACGAACATGTATACACCGGTGTCATACTCCCTGTATAATGTAGTTGACCGTTAAGTCACGTACATGTATGCACCGGTGCAATAGTCCGTCTATGAAGTAGTTGACCGTTAAGTCACGTACATGTATACACCGGTGCTAGAGTCCGTGTATGATGTAGTTGACCGTTAAGTCACGTACATGTATACGGGTGCTATAGTCCGGGCATAATGTAGTTGACCGTTAAGTCACGTACATGTATACACCGGTGTCATTGTCCCTGTATAATGTAGTTGACCGTTAAGTCACGTACATGTCTACTCCGTTGTCATAGTCCCTGTATAATGCAGTTGATCGTTAAGTCACCTACATGTATACACCGATGCTATAGTCCGGGCATAATGTAGTTGACAGTTAAGTCAAGTAGATGTATACACCGGTGCTATGGTCCGTATATAATGTAGTTGATCGTTAGTTAAATCACGTACATGACTACACCGGTGCTATAGTCCATATATAATGCAATTGACCGTTCAGGCACGTACATGTCTACACCGGTGCTATAGTCCGTGTATAATGTAGTTGATCGTTAAGTCACGTACATGTATACACCGGTGATATAGTCGGTGTATAATACAGTTGATCGTTAAGTCGCGTACATGTATACACAGGTGATATAGTCCATGTATAATGCAGTTGATCGTTAAGTCGCGTACATGTCTACACCGGTGCTATTGTCCGTATATAATGTAGTTGACCGTTAAGTCACGTACATGTATACACCGGTGCTAGAGTCCGTATATAATGTAGTTGATCGTTAAGTCACGTACATGTATACACCGGTGTCATAGTCCCTGTATAATGTAGTTGACCGTTAAGTCACGTACATGTATACACCGCTGTTATAGTCCGTTTATAATGTAGTTGATCGTTAAGTCACGTACATATCTACACCGGTGTTATAGTCCGTGTATAATGTAGTTGACCATTAAGTCTCTTATATGTATATACCGGTGTTATAGTCCGTGTATAATGTAGTTTATCGTTAAGTCACGTACATGTACAAACCGGTGCTATAGTCCGTGTATAATGTAGTTGACCGTTAAGTCACGTACATGTACACACCGGTGCTATAGTCCGTGTATAATGTAGTTGACCGTTAAGTCACGTACATGTATACACCGGTGCCATAGTCCGTGTATAATGTAGTTGACCGTTAAGTCACGTACATGTCTACACCGGTGCTATAGTGTGTATAATGTAGTTGACTGTTAAATAACGTACATGTATACACCGGTGCCATAGTCCGTGTATGATGTAATTGACCGTTAAGTCACGTACATGTATACACCTGTGCTATAGTCCGTATATAATGTAGTTGACCGTTATGTCACGTACATGTATACACCTGTACTATGGTCCGTTTATAATATAGTTGATCGTTAAGTCACGTACATGTATACACCGGTGCTAGAGTCCGTATATAATGTAGTTGACCGTTAAGTCACGTACATGTATACACCGGTGCCATAGTCCGTGTATAATGTAGTTGACCGTTAAGTCACGTACATGTCTACACCGGTGCTATAGTCTGTGTATAATGTAGTTGACTGTTAAATAACGTACATGTATACACCGGTGCCATAGTCCGTGTATGATGTAATTGACCGTTAAGTCACGTACATGTATACACCTGTGCTATAGTCCGTGTAAAATGTAGTTGACCGTTAAGTCACGTACATGTATACACCTGTACTATGGTCCGTTTATAATATAGTTGATCGTTAAGTCACGTACATGTATACACCGGTATCATAGTCCCTGTATAATGTAGTTGACCGTTAAGTCACATAAATGTATACACCGGTGCTATAGTCCGAGTATAATGTAGTTGACCGTTAAGTCGTACATGTATACACCGGTGTCAGCCCCCCTATAATTGTAGTGACGTTACGTCACGTACATGTATACACCGTTTTAGTCGTTATAATGTAGTTAATCGTTTATGTCACGTACAATGTAACACCTGTGCTATAGTCCGTGTATAATGTAGTTGATCGTTAAGTCACGTACATGTATACACCGGTGTTTTAGTCCGTGTATAATGTAGTTGATCGTTATGTCACGTACATGTATACACCTGTGCTATAGTCCGTGTATAATGTAGTTGATCGTTAAGTCACGTACATGTATACACCGGTGTTTTAGTCCGTGTATAATGTAGTTGATCGTTATGTCACGTACATGTATACACATGTGCATTGTCCATGTGATAGTTGACCGTAGTCACGTACATGTATCACCTATATAGTCCTTTATATATAGTTTATCGTTAAGTCACGTCATGTATACACAGGTTATATCCATAATGTAGTTGATCGTCATGTACATGTATACACCGTCATAGTCCCTGTAATAATGTAGTGACCGTCAGTCACGTACATGTATATACACCGGTGTTATAGTCCGTGTATAATGTAGTGATCGTTAAGTCACGTACCATGTATACAACCTGTGCTATAGTCCGTGTATAATGTAGTTGACCGTTAAGTCACGTACATGTATACACCTATACTATAGTCCGTTTATAATATAGTTGATCGTTAAGTCACGTACATGTATACACGATGATATCGTATATGTATTGACCGTTAAGTGTACATGTATCACCGGTGCAATAGTCCGTCATGAGTAGTTGACCGTTAAGTCACGTACATGTATACCGGTGCTAGATCCGTGTATATGTATTGCCGTTAAGTCACCCGTACAGTATACACCCGGTGTATATCCATGTATAAGTATTGACCGTTAAGTCACGTACATGTATACCTATACTATAGTCCGTTTATAATATAGTTGATCGTTAAGTCACGTACATGTATACACAGGTGTCATAGTCCCTGTATAATGTAGTTGACCGTTAAGTCACGTACATGTATACACCGATGCTATAGTCCGTGCAAGATGTAGTTGACCGTTGAGTCACGTACATGTATACACCGGTGCTATAGTCCGTGTATGATGTAGTTGACCGTTAAGTCACGTACATGTATACACCGGTGCTATAGTTCGTGCATAATGCGGTTGACCGTTAAGTCACGTACATGTATACGGGTGCTATAGTCCGGGCATAATGTAGTTGACCGTTAAGTCACGTACATGTATACACCGGTGCTATAGACGTATATGCAGTCACGACTGTATACAGGTGCTATATCGTATATATGAGTTGATACGTTAGTCACGTTAATGTATACACGGTGTATATCTATTATGAAGTTGACCGTTAAGTACACATGATCCACCGGTGCTATAGTCCGTGTATGATGTATTGACCGTTAAGTCACCGTACATGTATACACCTGTGTATATTCGTGTAATAGTAGTTCATCGTTAAGTACGTACACTATACACCGGTGTTATAGTCCGTGTATGATGTAGTTGACCGTTAAGTCACATGTCTACACCATGTATTGACCTTGTATAATGTGGTGCCGTTAAATCACGTACCAGTATACACCGTGAGTCCCGTGATGTAGTTGATCGTTGTCAGTTAATGTACACCGTATAGTCCTGTATGATGTATTGACCGTAAGTCGATGTATACACCGGTGCTAGAGCGAGTATGATGTAGTTGAACGTTAAGTCACGTACATGTATACACCGGTGCTATAGTCCGTGTATGATGTAGTTGACCGTTAAGTCACGTACATGGATACACCGGTGCTAGTGCCCGAGTATGATGTACTTGACCGTTTGCTATGTCCGTGAAGTCACGTACATGTATCAACCGTGCTATAAGTTCGTATATCGGTTGACCGTTAAGTCACGTATATGTATACGGGTGTTATAGTCCGGGCATAATGTAGTTGACCGTTAAGTCACGTACATGTATACACAGGTGCTATAGACCGGGTATAATGCAGTCATGTACATGTATACACCGGTGCTAAAGTCCGTATATAATGTAGTTGATCGTTAAGTCACGTACATGTATACACCGGTGCTATAGACCGTGTATAATGCAGTCACGTACATGTATACACCGGTGCTAAAGTCCGTATATAATGTAGTTGATCGTTAAGTCACGTACATGTATTCATCGGTGCTATAGTCCGTTTATAATATAGTTGATCGTTAAGTCACGTACATGTATACACCGGTGTCATAGTCCCTGTATAATGAAGTTGTTCGCTAAGTCACGTACATATATCCACCAGTGCTAGTCCGTTTATAATATAGATGAATCGTACAGTGCTTATAAGTCCGTATTACTATAGTTGATCGATAGGTCACCGAACATGTAACACCGTGTCCGATAGTCCCCTGTAATTAATTGAAGTTGACGTTAAGTCCACCAGTTCATATACCACCAAGTAGCTATAGTACCGTATTTTAAATAGTGATCGTAAGTCACGTACATGAATACCACCGTTGTCATAGTCCTGTATATGAAGTTGACCTTAAGTCACGCATATAATTCCAGTGCTAAATAGTTACGTGATGATGTAGTGACGTAAAGTCCACGTACATTAGCACCGTGCCTTATTAAGACGTGTATAACGTAGTTGACCGCTAAGTCGACCGTTAAGTCACCTACTTGTATTCACCGGTGCTACAGTCCGTATATAATGTAGTTGATCGTTAAGTCACGTACATGTATACACCTGTGCTATAGTCCGTGTATAATGTAGTTGACAGTTAAGCCACGTACATGTATACAGCTGTGCTATAGTCCGTTTATAATATAGTTCATCGTTAAGTCAGTACATGTATACACCGCTGCTATAGTCCGTGTATAATGTAGTTGACCGTTAAGTCACGTACATGTATACGGGTGCTATAGTCTGGGCATAATGTAGTTGACCGTTAAGTCACGTACATGTATACACCGGTGCTATAGACCGTGTATAATACAGTCACGTACATGTATACACCGGTGCTATAGTCCGTATATAATGTAGTTGATCGTTACGTCACGTACATGTATACACTGGTGCTATTAGTCCGTTTATAATATAGTTGATCGTTAAGTCACGTACATGTATACACCGGTGTCATAGTCCCTGTATAATGAAGTTGACCGTTAAGTCACATACATGTATCCACCGGTGCTATAGTCCGTGTATGATGTAGTTGACCGTTAAGTCACGTACATGTATACGGGTGCTATAGTCCGGGCATAATGTAGTTGACCGTTAAGTCACGTACATGTATACACCGGTGCTATAGACCGTGTATAATGCAGTCACGTACATGTATACACCGGTGCTATAGTCCGTATATAATGTAGTTGATCGTTACGTCACGTACATGTATACACCGGTGCTATAGTCCGTTCATAATATAGTTGATCGTTAAGTCACGTACATGTATACACCGGTGTCATAGTCCCTGTATAATGAAGTTGACCGTTAAGTCACATACATGTATCCACCGGTGTTATAGTCCGTGTATGATGTAGTTGACCGTTAAGTCACGTACATGTATACACCTGTGCTATATTCCGTGTATAATGTAGTTCATCGTTAAGTCACGTACACGTATACACCGGTGTTATAGTCCGTGTATGATGTAGTTGACCGTTAAGTCACATACATGTCTACACCGGTGTTATTGACCGTGTATAATGTAGTTGACCGTTAAAGTCACGTACATGTATACACCGGTGTCATAGTCCCTGTATAAATAGTTGATCGTTAAGTCACGTACATGTCTACACCGGTGCTATAGTCCGTGTATGATGTAATTGACCGTTAAGTCACGTACATGTATACACCGGTGCTAGAGCCCGAGTATGATGTAGTTGACCGTTAAGTCACGTACATGTATACACCGGTGCTATAGTCCGTGTATGATGTAGTTGACCGTTAAGTCACGTACATGGATACACCGGTGCTAGTGCCCGAGTATGATGTACTTGACCGTTAAGTCACGTACATGTATACACCGGTGCTATAGTTCGTGTATAATCCGGTTGACCGTTAAGTCACGTATGTATACGGGTGTTATAGTCCGGGCATAATGTAGTTGACCGTTAAGTCACGTACATGTATACACCGGTGCTATAGACCGGGTATAATGCAGTCATGTACATGTATACACCGGTGCTAAAGTCCGTATATAATGTAGTTGATCGTTAAGTCACGTACATGTATACACCGGTGCTATAGACCGTGTATAATGCAGTCATGTACATGTATACACCGGTGCTAAAGTCCGTATATAATGTAGTTGATCGTTAAGTCACGTACATGTATTCATCGGTGCTATAGTCCGTTTATAATATAGTTGATCGTTAAGTCACGTACATGTATTCACCGGTGTCATAGTCCCTGTATAATGAAGTTGTTCGCTAAGTCACGTACATATATCCACCAGTGCTATAGTCCGTTTATAATATAGTTGATCGTTAAGTCACGTACATGTATACACCGGTGTCATAGTCCCTGTATAATGAAGTTGACCGTTAAGTCACGTTCATATATCCACCGGTGCTATAGTCCGTGTATGATGTAGTTGACCGTTAAGTCACGTACATGTATACACCGGTGCTATAGACCGTGTATAACGTAGTTGGCCGCTAAGTCACGTACATGTATAAACCGGTTCTATAGTCCGTGTATAATGCGGTTGACCGTTAAGTCACGTACATGTATACGGGTGCTATAGTCCGGGCATAATGTATTTGACCGTTAAGTCACGTACATGTATACACCGATACTATAGACCGTGTATAATGTAGTTGATCGTTAAGTCACGTACACGTATACACCGGTGTTATAGTCCGTGTATGATGTAGTTGACCGTTAAGTCACATACATGTCTACACCGGTGCTATAGACCGTGTATAATGTAGTTGACCGTTAAGTCACGTACATGTATACCCCGGTGCTATTGTCCGTGTATAATGCGGTTGACCGTTAAGTCACGTACATGTATACGGGTGCTATAGTCCGTGCATAATGTAGTTGACCGTTAAGTCACGTACATTTCTAGACCGGTGCTATAGTCCGTGTATAATGTAGTTGATCGTTAAGTCACATACATGTCTAAACCGGTGCTATAGTCCGTATATAATGTAGTTGACCGTTAAGGCACGTACATGTCTACACCGGTGCTATAGTCCGTGTATATTGTAGTTGATCGTTAAGTCACGTACATGTATACACCGGTGCTATTGTCCGTATATAATGTAGTTGACCGCTAAGTCGACCGTTAAGTCACGTACTTGTATTCACCGGTGCTACAGTCCGTATATAATGTAGTTGATCGTTAAGTCACGTACATGTATACACCGGTGCTATAGACCGTGTATAATGCAGTCACGTACATGTATACACCGGTGCAAAAGTCCGTATATAATGTAGTTAATTGTTAAGTCACGTACATGTATACATCAGTGCTATAGTCCGTTTATAATATAGTTGATCGTTAAGTCACGTACATGTATACATCGGTGTCACAGTCCCTATATAATGAAGTTGATCGCTAAGTCACGTATATATATCCACCAGTGCTATAGTCCGTGTATGATGTAGTTGACCGTTAAGTCACGTACATGTATACACCGGTGTCATAGTCCCAATATAATGAAGTTGACCGTTAAGTCACGTTCATATATCCACCGGTGCTATAGTCCGTGTATGATGTAGTTGACCGTTAAGTCACGTACATGTATACACCGGTGCTATAGACCGTGTATAACGTAGTTGACCGCTAAGTCACGTACATGTATAAACCGGTGCTATTGTCCGTGCATAATGCGGTTGACCGTTAAGTCACGTACATGTATGCGGGTGCTATAGTCCGGGCATAATGTATTTGACCGTTAAGTCACGTACATGTATACACCGATACTATAGTCCGTGTATAATGTAGTTGATCGTTAAGTCACGTACATGTCTACACCGGTGCTATAGTCCGTATATAATGCAGTTGATCGTTAAGTCACGTACATGTATACACATGTTCAATAGTCCGTGTATAATGTAGTTGATCGTTAAGTCACGTACACGTATACACCGGTGTTATAGTCCGTGTATGATGTAGTTGACCGTTAAGTCACATACATGTCTACATCGGTGCTATAGACCGTGTATACTGTAGTTGATCGTTAAGTCACGTACTTGTATACACCGGTGCTATAGTCCGTATATAATGTAGTTGACCGTTAAGTCGACAGTTAAGTCACGTACTTGTATTCACCGGTGCTACAGTCCGTATATAATGTAGTTGATCGTTAAGTCACGTACATGTATACACCTGTGCTATAGTCCGTGTATAATGTAGTTAACCGTTAAGTCACGTACATGTATCAGCTGCGCTAATAGTCCGTTTATAATATAAGAGTTGATCGAATTAAGTCACGTACCTGTATACAACCGGTGCTAAGAGTCCGTATATAATGTAGTTGACCGATTAAGTTCACGTACATGTATACACCTGTGCTATAAACCGTGTATAACGCAGTCACGTGCATGTATACACTGGTGCCATAGTCCCTGTATAATGTAGTTGACCGTTAAGTCACGTACATGTATACACCGCTGATATAGTCCGTGTATAATGTAGATGATCGTTAAGTCACGTACATGTCTAAATCGGTTCTATAGTCCGTATATAATGTAGTTGACCGTTAAGGCACGTACATGTCCACAACGGTGCTATAGTCCGTGTATAATGTTCTTAACCTTAAAGGCACGTACATGTATACACCGGTGCTATAGTCCTTGTATAATCTAGTTGATCGTTGCGTCACGTACACGTATACACCGGTGCTATTGTCCGTGTACGATGCAGTTGATCGTTAAATCACGTACATATATACACCGTTGCTATAGTCCGTATATAATGTAGTTGATCGTTAAGTGACGTACATGTGTACACCGGTGCTATAGTCCGTGCATAATGTAGTTGATCGTTAAGTCAGTACATGTATACACCGGCGCTATAGTCCGTGTATGATGCAGTTGACCGTTAAGTCACGTACATGTATACGCCTGTGCTATAGTCCGTTTATAATGTAGTTGACCGTTAAGTCACGTACATGTATACACCGGTGATATAGTCCGTGTATAATGTAGTTGATCGTTAAGTCACGTACATGTCTACACCGGTGCTATAGTCCGTGTATAATGCAGTTGACCGTTAAGTCACGTACATGTCTACACTGGTGCCATAGCCCGTGTATAATGTAGTTGACCGTAAGTCACGTACATGTATACACCGGTGCTATAGTCCGTGTATAATGTACTTAACCGTAAAGGCACGTACATTTCTACACCGGTGCTATAGTCCGTGTATAATGTAGTTGATCGTTAAGTCACGTACATGTATACACCGGTGCTATAGTCCGTGTATAATGTAGATGATCGTTAAGTCACGTACATGTCTAAATCGGTTCTATAGTCCGTATATAATGTAGTTGACCGTTAAGGCACGTACATGTCCACAACGGTGCTATAGTCCGTGTATAATGTTCTTAACCTTAAAGGCACGTACATGTATACACCGGTGCTATAGTCCGTGTATAATCTAGTTGATCGTTGCGTCACGTACACGTATACACCGGTGCTATAGTCCGTGTATGATGTAGTTGACCGTTAAGTCACGTACATGTATACACCGGTGCCATAGTCCGTGTATATAATGTAGTTGACCGTTAAGTCACGTACATGTATACACCTGTGCTATAGTCCGTGTATAATGTAGTTGACCGTTAATTCACGTACATGTATACAACTGTGCTATAGTCCGTGTATAATGTAGTTGATCGTTAAGTACATGTATACACCGGTGCTATAGTCCGTGTATAATGTAGTTGATCGTTAAGTCACGTACATGTCTAAATCGGTGCTATAGTCCGTATGTAATGTAGTTGACCGTTAATGCACGTACATGTCTACACCGGTGCTATAGTCCGTGTATAATCTAGTTGATCGTTGCGTCACGTACACGTATACACCGGTGCTATTGTCCGTGTACGATGCAGTTGATCGTCAAATCACGTACATATATACACCGTTGCTATTGTCCGTATATAATGTAGTTGATCGTTAAGTCACGTACATGTATACACCGGTGCTATAGTCCGTGTATAATGTAGATGACCGTTAAGTCACGTACATGAATACACCGGTGCACTAGTCCGTGTATGATGTAGTTGACCGTTAAATGACGTACATGTATACACCGGTGCTATAGTCCGTGCATAATGTAGTGATCGTTTTAAAGTCCACCGTACATGTATACACCGTGCTATAGTCCGTGTATGAAGCAGTGATTGACCGTTTAAGTCACGTACATTGTTATACGCTGTGCTATAGTCCGTTTATAATGTGGTTGACCGTTAAAGTCACGTACATGTATACACCGGTGATATAGTCCCGTGTATAATTTAGTTGACCATTTGTTAAATAACACCGGTTGCTTAATAGTCCGTGCAATAATTAGTTGATTCGTAAGTCAGTACCATGTATACAAACCGTGCTATAAGGTTCCGTGTTAATGATGCAGTGACCGTAGTTGAATTCACGTACATGTATAACGCCTTGTGCATAGTCCGTTTATTAAATTGATGACGTTAAGTCACGTACAAATGGTGTATTAACACGGTGATATAGTCCGTGTATTAAATAGTGACCCCGTAATCCACGTAACATTGTATACCAACAAATTGCTATATTCCGGTGTATAATGTAAGTTGATGGAACCGTTAAGTCACGTACAATATCTTTCACCGTGCTATGTAGTCCGGTGTATAATGGTAGTAGACCTGTTAAGTCCACGGGTATGTACACCGTACCTATAAAGTCCGTATAATGTGGTTGACCGTTAAGTCACGTACATGTCTACACCCGGTGCATAGCCCTGTATAATGTAGTTGATCGTTAAGTCACGTACATGTATACACCGGTGGCTATAGTCCCCCGTGTATAATGTAGTTGATCGTTAAGTCACGTACGTGTCAAAATCGGTGCTATTTGTCCGAAAAATAATGTAGTGACCGTTAAAGGCACGTACATGTCTACACCGGTGCTATAGTCCGTGTATAATGTTACTTAACCGTAAAGGCACGTACATTGTATACACCGTGCTATGTCCGTGTATAATCTAGTTGAACGTTGCATCACGTACACGTATACAACCGGTGATATAGACCGTGACGATGCATTGATCGTAAATAAACACGTGCATATATACACCGGTTGCTATATATCCGTATATAATGTAGTTGATCGTTCAGTCCACGTACATGTATACACCGGTGCTATAGTCCGTGTATAATGTGGCTGACCGTTAAGTCACGTACATGTATACACCGGTGCTATAGTCCGTATATAATGTAGTTGACCGTTAAGTCACGTACACGTATACACCGGTGTTATAGACCGTGTATGAATGTAGTTGACCGTTAAGTCACGTACAATGTTATACACCGGTGCTATATTCCGTGTATGATGTAGTTGACCGTTAAGTCACGTACATGTATACACCGGTGCCATAGTCCGTGTATATAATGTAGTTGACCGTTAAGTCACGTACATGTCTACACCGGTGCAAATAGAACCGTGTATAATGGTAGTTTGACCGTTAAGTCACGTACAATGTATACACCGGTGCTATGGTCCGTGTATAATGCGGTTGACCGTTAAGTCACGTACATGTATACGCGTGGTATAGTCCGGGCATAATGTAGTTGACCGTTAAGTCACGTACATGTCTAGACCGGTGCTATAGTCCGAGTATAATGTAGTTGATCGTTAAGTCACATACATGTCTAAACCGGTGCTATAATCCGTGTATAATGTAGTTGACCGTTAAGTCACGTACATGAATACACCGGTGCACTAGTCCGTGTATGATGTAGTTGACCGTTAAATGACGTACATGTATACACCGGTGCTATAGTCCGTGTATAATGTAGATGACCGTTAAGTCACGTACATGAATACACCGGTGCACTAGTCCGTGTATGATGTAGTTGACCGTTAAATGACGTACATGTATACACCGGTGCTATAGTCCGTGCATAATGTAGTTGATCGTTAAGTCAGTACATGTATACACCGGTGCTATAGTCCGTGTATGATGCAGTTGACCGTTAAGTCACGTACATGTATACGCCTGTGCTATAGTCCGTTTATAATGTGGTTGACCGTTAAGTCACGTACATGTATACACCGGTGATATAGTCCGTGTATAATTTAGTTGACCGTTAATTCACGTACATGTATACACAAATGCTATATTCCGTGTATAATGTAGTTGATCGTTAAGTCACGTACATATCTACACCGGTGCTATAGTCCGTGTATAATGTAGTTGACTGTTAAGTCACGTACATGTTTACACCGGTACTATAGTCCGTGTATAATGTGGTTGACCGTTAAGTCACGTACATGTCTACACCGGTGCTATAGCCCGTGTATAATGTAGTTGACCGTTAAGTCACGTACATGTATACACCGGTGCTATAGTCCGTGTATGATGCAGTTGACCGTTAAGTCACGAACATGTATACGCCTGTGCTATAGTCCGTTTATAATGTAGTTGACCGTTAAGTCACGTACATGTATACACCGGTGATATAGTCCGTGTATAATGTAGTTGATCGTTAAGTCACGTACATGTCTACACCGGTGCTATAGACCGTGTATAATGTAGTTGACCGTTAAGTCACGTACATGTTTACACCGGTACCATAGTCCGTGTATAATGCAGTTGACCGTTAAGTCACGTACATGTATACACCGGTGCTATAGTACGTGTATAATGTACTTAACCGTAAAGGCACGTACATTTCTACACCGGTGCTATAGTCCGTGTATAATGTAGTTGATCGTTAAGTCACGTACATGTATACACCGGTGCTATAGTCCGTGTATAATGTAGTTGATCGTTAAGTCACGTACGTGTCTAAATCGGTGCTATTGTCCGTATATAATGTAGTTGACCGTTAAGGCACGTACATGTCTACACCGGTGCTATAGTCCGTGTATAATGTACTTAACCGTAAAGGCACGTACATGTATACACCGGTGCTATTGTCCGTGTATAATCTAGTTGATCGTTGCTTCACGTACACGTATACACCGGTGATATAGACCGTGTACGATGCAGTTGATCGTTAAATCACGTGCATATATACACCGGTGCTATAGTCCGTATATAATGTAGTTGATCGTTCAGTCA
Source organism: Conchocele bisecta (assembly GCA_029237695.1). Lineage (NCBI taxonomy): Eukaryota > Metazoa > Mollusca > Bivalvia > Lucinida > Thyasiridae > Conchocele > Conchocele bisecta. The sequence goes on along the minus strand of CM055269.1, from coordinate 2,090,286 downwards.
CGTACATGTATACACCGGTGCTATAGTCCGTGTATAATGTGGCTGACCGTTAAGTCACGTACATGTATACACCGGTGCTATAGTCCGTATATAATGTAGTTGACCGTTAAGTCACGTACACGTATACACCGGTGTTATAGTCCGTGTATGATGTAGTTGACCGTTAAGTCACGTACATGTATACACCGGTGCTATATTCCGTGTATGATGTAGTTGACCGTTAAGTCACGTACATGTATACACCGGTGCCATAGTCCGTGTATATAATGTAGTTGACCGTTAAGTCACGTACATGTCTACACCGGTGCTATAGACCGTGTATAATGTAGTTGACCGTTAAGTCACGTACATGTATACACCGGTGCTATGGTCCGTGTATAATGCGGTTGACCGTTAAGTCACGTACATGTATACGCGTGGTATAGTCCGGGCATAATGTAGTTGACCGTTAAGTCACGTACATGTCTAGACCGGTGCTATAGTCCGAGTATAATGTAGTTGATCGTTAAGTCACATACATGTCTAAACCGGTGCTATAATCCGTGTATAATGTAGTTGACCGTTAAGGCACGTACATGTCTACACCGGTACTACAGTCCGAGTATACTGTAGTTGATCGTTAAGTCACGTACATGACTAAACCGGTGCTATAGTCCGTATATAATCTAGTTGACCGTTAAGGCACATACATGTCTACACCGGTGCTATAGTCCGTGTATACTGTAGTTGATCGTTAAGTCACGTACTTGTATACACCGGTGCTATAGTCCGTATATAATGTAGTTGACCGTTAAGTCGACAGTTAAGTCACGTACTTGTATTCACCGGTGCTACAGTCCGTATATAATGTAGTTGATCGTTAAGTCACGTACATGTATACACCTGTGCTATAGTCCGTGTATAATGTAGTTAACCGTTAAGTCACGTACATGTATACAGCTGTGCTATAGTCCGTTTATAATATAGTTGATCGTTAAGTCACGTACCTGTATACACCGGTGCTAGAGTCCGTATATAATGTAGTTGACCGTTAAGTCACGTACATGTATACACCTGTCCTATAAACCGTGTATAGTGCAGTCACGTGCATGTATACACCGGTGCCATAGTCCCTTTATAATGTAGTTGACCGTTAAGTCACGTACATGTATACACCGCTGCTATAGTCCGTGTATAATGTAGTTGATCGTTAAGTCACGTACATGTCTAAATCGGTGCTATAGTCCGTATATAATGTAGTTGACCGTTAAGGCACGTACATGTCCACAACGGTGCTATAGTCCGTGTATAATGTTCTTAACCGTAAAGGCACGTACATGTATACACCGGTGCTATAGTCCGTGTATAATCTAGTTGATCGTTGCGTCACGTACACGTATACACCGGTGCTATTGTCCGTGTACGATGCAGTTGATCGTTAAATCACGTACATATATACACCGTTGCTATAGTCCGTATATAATGTAGTTGATCGTTAAGTGACGTACATGTGTACACCGGTGCTATAGTCCGTGCATAATGTAGTTGATCGTTAAGTCAGTACATGTATACACCGGTGCTATAGTCCGTGTATGATGCAGTTGACCGTTAAGTCACGTACATGTATACGCCTGTGCTATAATCCGTTTATAATGTAGTTGACCGTTAAGTCACGTACATGTATGCACCGGTGATATAGTCCGTGTATAATGTAGTTGATCGTTAAGTCACGTACATGTCTACACCGATGCTATAGTCCGTGTATAATGCAGTTGACCGTTAAGTCACGTACATGTCTACACTGGTGCCATAGCCCTGTATAATATTGACCTAAGTCACGACATGTATCACCGGTCTATAGTCCGTACATGTACTTAACCTAAAGGCACTACATTTCTCACCGGTGTATAGTCCGTAATAATGTATTGATCGTTACGTCACGTACATGTATACACCGGTCTATAGTCCTGTATAAGTATTGATCGTTAAGTCAGTAACGTGTAAATCGTGCTATTGTCCATATAATGTAGTCACGTACATGTATACACCGGTGCTATGTCCGTGTAATCTAGTTGATCGATCTCACGTACACGTAACACCGTGATAGTAACCCCTGTACGATGCAGTTGATCGTTTAAATCTGTACATATATACACCGGTGCTATAGTCCGTATACAATGTAGTTGATCGTTAAATCACGTACATGTATACACCGGTGCTATAGTCCGTGTATAATGTACTTGACCGTTAAGTACGACATGTACACCGGTGCATACAGATATAATGAGTGACCGTTAAGTCACGTTACACGTACACCGGTGTATGTCCGTGTGATAAGTTGACCTTAAGTCACGTACATGTATACACCGTGCTATAGTCCGTGTATAATTTATTGACCGTTAGTCACGTACATGTATACACCGGCTATAGTCCGTATGATGTAGTTGACCGTTAAGTCACATACATGTATACACCGGTGCATAGTCCGTGTATAATGTATTTGACCGTTAAATCACGTACATGTATACACCTGCTATCCGTGATAAGTAGTTGATCGTCACGTACATGTATACACCGGTGCTAGTCCGTATATTGAACCGTAATCACGTACATGTATACACTGTGCTATGTCCGTGTATAATGTAGTTGATCGTTAAGTACGTATACACCGGTGTATAGTCCTGTATAAGTATGACCGTTAATCAGTACATCTAAATCGGTGCTATAGTCCGATGTAATGTAGTTGACCGTTAATGCACGTACATGTACACCGTGCTATAGTCCGTGTATAATCTAGTTGATCGTTGCGTCACGTACAGTATCACCGATGCTATTGTCCGTGTAGATGCAGTTGAATCGTTAAATCACGTACATATATACACCGGTTGCTATTGTCCGTATATAATGTAGTTGATCGTTAAGTCACGTACATATACACCGGTGCTATAGTCCGTGTATAATGGATACCGTTAAGTCAAGTCATGTATACACCGGAGCAATAGTCCTGTATGATGAGTTGACCGTTAAGTCACGTACATGTATACACCGGTGCATAGTCCGTGCATAATGTAGTTTAATCGTTAAGTCGTACAGATATCACCGGTGCTATAGTCCGTGTATGAGCTGACGTTAAGTCACGTACAGTATACCGTGCTATAGTGTTTATAATGTAGTTGACCGTTAAGTCACGTACATGTATACACCGGTGATATAGTCCGTGTATAATGTAGTTGATCGTTAAGATCACGTACATGTCTACAACCGGTGCTATAGTCCGTATATAGTTGACGTTAATCCACGTATATGTCTACACCGGTGCCATATCCGTATAATGTACTTACCTTAAAGGCACGTACATTTCTACACCGGTGCTATAGTCCGTGTATAATGTAGTTGATTCGTTAAGTCACGTACATACACCGTGCTATAGTCGTGTGTAATATAGTTGATCGTAAGTCGTATGTTCTAAATCGTGCAATTGTCCGATATAATGTAGTTACGTTAAGGCACGTACATCTACACCGGTGTTATAGTCCGTGTATAATGTACTTAACCGCTAAAGGCACGTACATGTATACACCGTTGCTATTGTCCGTGTAATCTAGTTGACGTTGCTTCACGTACATATACACCGGTGACTATAGTCCGTGTACGATGCAGTTGATCGTTAAATCACGTATATATACACGGGTGATATTGTCCGTATATAATGTAGTTGATCGTTCAAGTCACGTACATGTATACACCGGTGCTATAGTCCGTGTATAAGCTGACCGTTAGTCACGACTGTATACACCGGTGCTATATCCGTAATATAATGTATTGACCGTTAAGACGTACACGTATAACACCGGTGTTATGTCCGTGTATGATAGTTGACCGTTAAGTCACGTACAGTATACACCGGTGCCATAGTCCGTGAATATAGTCCAGTGCACACTATGTAGACACCTTGTCTATCCGTGTATGTAGTTACCGTTAATTACACGTACATGTATACACCGGTGCTATAGTCCGTGTATGATGTAGTGACCGTTAAGTCACGTACATGTATACAACGTGCTATAGTCCGTGTATATGTAGTTGATGTTAATACAGTAGACACCGGTGCTATAGTCCGTGTATATGTGACCGTAAGTCACGTGACATGTAAATCGTGTATAGGTCCGTATGTTAATGTAGTTGACCGTTAAGTGCACGTACATGTCTACACCGGTGCTATAGTCCGTGTATAATCTAGTTGATCGTTGCGTCACGTACACGTAACACCGATGCTATTGCCGTGTACGATGCATTGATCCGGTTTAAATCACGTACATATATACCGTGCATTGTCCGTATAATGTAGTTGATCGTTAAGTCACGTACATGTATACACCGGTGCATAGTCCGTGTATAATGTGATGACCGTTAAGTTCAAGGACATGTATACACCGGTGCAATAGTCCGTGTATGATGTAGTTGACCGTTAAGTCACGTACATGTATACACCGGTGCTATAGTCCGTGCATAATGTAGTTTATCGTTAAGTCAGTACAAGTATCACGGTGCTATATCCGTGTATGATGCAGTGAACCGTTAAGTCACGTACATGTCGCCTGTGCTATATACCGTATAATGTAGTTGACCGTTAAGTCACGTACATGTATACACCGGTGATATAGTCCGTGTATAATGTACTTGACGTAAGTCACGTACATGTCTACACCGGTGCTATTGTCCGTGTAATGAATTGTCGTTAGTCACGTACAGTCTACACCGTGCAGTCCGTGTATACGTACTTAACCTTAAAGCACGTACATTTCTACACCGGTGCTATAGTCCGTGTATTGTTAGTTGATCGTTAAGTCACTCGTTATACACCGTTGTATCTGATAATGTAGTTTATATTAAGCACGTACTGTCTATCTGCTATTTGTCCTATATAATGAGTTGACCGTTAAGGCACGTACATGTCTACACCGGTGTTAGAGTCCGTATAATGTACTTAACCGTAAAGGCACGTACATGTATACACCGGTGCTAATTGTCCGTGTATAATCTATTGATCTTGCTTCACGTACAGTACACCGGTGATATAGTCCGTGTACGAGCAGTGATCGTTAGATCACGTACATATATACAACGGTGATATAGTCCGTATATAATGTAGTTGACGTTACAGTCACGTACACGTATACACCGGTGTATAGTCCGTGTATAATGTAGCTGACCGTTAAGTCACGTACATGTATACACCGGTGCTATAGTCCGTATATAATGTAGTTGACCGTTAAGTCACGTACACGTATACACCGGTGTTATAGTCCGTGTATGATGTAGTTGACCGTTAAGTCACGTACATGTATACACCGGTGCCATAGTCCGTGTATATAATGTAGTTGACCGTTAAGTCACGTACATGTATACACCTGTGCTATAGTCCGTGTATAATGTAGTTGACCGTTAATTCACGTACATGTATACACCGGTGCTATAGTCCGTGTATGATGTAGTTGACCGTTAAGACACGTACATGTATACAACTGTGCTATAGCCGTGTATAATGTAGTTGATCGTTAAGTACATGTATACACCGGTGCTATAGTCCGTGTATAATGTAGTTGATCGTTAAGTCACGTACATGTCTAAATCGGTGCTATAGTCCGTATGTAATGTAGTTGACCGTTAATGCACGTACATGTCTACACCGGTGCTATAGTCCGTGTATAATCTAGTTGATCGTTGCGTCACGTACACGTATACACCGGTACTATTGTCCGTGTACGATGCAGTTGATCGTTAAATCACGTACATATATACACCGGTGCTATAGTCCGTATATAATGTAGTTGACCGTTAAGTCACGTACACGTATACACCGGTGTTATAGTCCGTGTATGATGTAGTTGACCGTTAAGTCACGTACATGTATACACCGGTGCTATAGTCCGTGTATGATGCAGTTGACCGTTAAGTCACGTACATGTATACGCCTGTGCTATAGTCCGTTTATAATGTGGTTGACCGTTAAGTCACGTACATGTATACACCGGTGATATAGTCCGTGTATAATGTAGTTGACCGTTAAGTCACGTACATGTATACACAGGTGATATATTCCGTGTATAATGTAGTTGCCCCATAGCTTGATCAGTTAAGTCACGTACATGTACTACAACGGTGCTCATAGTCCGTGTATAATGTAGTCCCGATGTAAAAACTGTTAAGTCACGTACATGTTTACACCGGTACTATAGTCCGTGTATAATGTGGTTGACCGTTAAGTCACGTACATGTCTACACCGGTGCTATAGCCCGTGTATAATGTAGTTGACCGTTAAGTCACGTACATGTATACACCGGTGCTATAGTCCGTGTATAATGTAGTTGATCGTTAAGTCACGTACATGTATACACCGGTGCTATAGTCCGTGTATAATGTAGTTGACCGTTAAGTCACGTACATGTATACACCGGTGCCATAGTCCGTGTATACTGTAGTTGATCGTCAAGTCACGTACATGTCTACACCGCTGCTATAGTCCGTGTATAATGTAGTTGACCGTTAAGTCACGTACATGACTACACCGGTGCTATTGTCCGTGTATGATGTAGTTGACCGTTAAGTCACGTACATGTCTACACCGGTGATATAGTCCTATATTATGCAGTTGATCGTTAAGTCACATACATGTATACACCGGTGTTATAGTCCGTATATATTGTAGTTGACCTTTAAGTCACGTACATGTATACACCGGTGTTCTAGTCCGTGTATAATGTAGTTGACCGTTAAGTCACGTACATGTATACACCGTTGCTATAGTCCGTGTACGATGTAGTTGACCGTTAAGTCACATACATGTCTACACCGGTGATATAGTCAGTGTATAATGTAGTTGACCGTTAAGTCACGTACATGTATTCACCGGTGTTATAGTTCGTGTATGATGTAGTTTACCGCTAAGTCACGTACATGTCTACACCGGTGCTATTGTCCGTGTATAATGTAGTTGACCGTTAAGTCTCGTACATGTATACACCGGTGTTACAGTCCGTGTATAATGCAGTTGATCGTTAAGTCGTTCAGCCCTACGAGCTATCGTGTGTGATATTTGACCGTTAAGTCGTACTGTATACCGGTGTTACTGTGTGTATATGCAGTTGATCGTTAAGTCGTTACAGCCTCACGATGCATAGTCCTCGTGTGATATAGTTGACCGTAGTCACTTGTACCGATGCTATATGCGTGTATGGTGTAGTTTACCGTGAAGACACGTACATGTCTACACCGGTGCAATAGTCCGTGCATAATGCAGTTGATCGCTAATGTCACGTACATGGTCTACCTACCGTGCTATTGTCAGTGTATAAGATAGTTTGACCGCTAAGTCACGTACATGTATACACGGTGGTTTTATTAGTCTGTGTATAATGCAGTTTACGGTGGTTAGGTCACGTTACATGTATACACTGGATGGTATAGTCCGTCTGTTATAAATGTAGGTGACCAGTTAAGGTCACGTACATGTATACACCGGTGGTTTATAAGTCCTTGTTATTAATGCAGTTGACCAGTTTAAGTCACGTAACATGTATACAACCGTGGTGCTATAATCCGTGTATTATCACGTTGACCGTTAAGTCACGTACATGTATACACCGGTGTTATAGTCCGTGTATATTGCAGTTGACCGTTAAGTCACGTACATATACATACCGGTGTTATAGTCCGTGTATAATGCGGTTTACCGTTAAGTCACGTACATGTCTACACCGGTGCTATAGCCCGTGTATAATGTAGTTGACCGTTAAGTCACGTACATGTATACACCGGTGCTATAGTCCGTGTATAATGTAGTTGATCGTTAAGTCACGTACATGTCTACACCGGTGCAATAGTCCGTGTATAATGTACTTAACCTTAAAGGCACGTACATTTCTACACCGGTGCTATAGTCCGTGTATTATGTAGTTGATCGTTAAGTCACGTACATGTATACACCGGTGCTATAGTCCGTATATAATGTAGTTGACCGTTAAGTCACGTACATGTATACACCGGTGCCATAGTCTGTGTATAATGTAGTTGATCGTCAAGTCACGTACATGTCTACACCGCTGCTATAGTCCGTGTATAATGTAGTTGACCGTTAAGTCACGTACATGACTACACCGGTGCTATAGTCCGTGTATGATGTAGTTGACCGTTCAGTCACGTACATGTCTACACCGGTGATATGGTTCTATATAATGCAGTTGATCGTTAAGTTACATACATGTATACACCGGTGTTATAGTCCGTATATAATGTAGTTGACCGTTAAGTCACGTACATGTATACACCGGTGTTCTAGTCCGTGTATAATGTAGTTGACCGTTAAGTCACGTACATGTATACACCGGTGTTATAGTCCGTGTATAATGTAGTTGACCGTTAAGTCTCGTACATGTCTACACCGATGCTATAGTCCGTGTACGATGTAGTTGACCGTTAAGTCACGTACATGTCTACACCGGTGCTATAGTCAGTGTATCATGTAGTTGACCGTTAAGTCACGTACATGTATTCACCGGTGTTATAGTTCGTGTATGATGTAGTTGACCGCTAAATCACGTGCATGTATACACCGGTGCTATAGTCCGTGTATAATGTAGTTGATCGTTAAGTCACGTACATGTCTACACCGGTGCTATAGTCCGTGTATAATGTAGTTGACCGTTAAGTCTCGTACATGTATACACCGGTGTTACAGTCCGTGCATAATGCAGTTGATCGTTAAGTCGCGTACATGCCTACACCGATGCTATAGTCCGTGTATGATATAGTTGACCGTTAAGTCACGTACATGTATACACCGATGCTATAGTCTGTGTATGGTGTAGTTTACCGTGAAGTCACGTACATGTCTACACCGGTGCAATAGTCCGTATATAATGCAGTTGATCGTTAAGTCACGTACATGTCTACACCGGTGCTATAGTCAGTGCATAAGGTAGTTGACCGTTAAGTCACGTACATGTATACACCGGTGTTATAGTCTGTGTATAATGCAGTTTACGGTTAGGTCACGTACATGTATACACTGATGGTATAGTCCGTGTATAATGTAGTTGACCGTTAAGTCACGTACATGTATACACCGGTGCTATAATCCGTGTATTATCACGTTGACCGTTAAGTCACGTACATGTATACACCGGTGTTATAGTCCGTGTATATTGCAGTTGACCTTTAAGTCACGTACATATACATACCGGTGTTATAGTCCGTGTATAATGCGGTTGACCGTTAAGTCACGTACATGTATACACCGGTGCTATAGTCCGTGTATAATGCAGTTGACCGTTAAGTCACGTACATGTATACACCGGTGTTATAGTCCTTGTATAATGCAGTTGACCGTTAAGTCACGTACATGTATACACCTGTGCTATAGTCCGTGTATAATGCAGTTGACCGTTAAGTCACGTAGATGTATACACCGTGTATTATTGCATACGGTGCTATAGTCCGTGTATAATGCAGTTTACCGTTAAGTCACGTACATGTATACACTGGTGCTAATCAACTATATATCTAACCGTACAATATTTTATTATACAGCGGAGCGACTCGGCGTGGTCCCGGTATAGCCGCGTCTACTACTGGACGATAGAGAACGCTGAAGCCTTCCTCGCCGGCGCCTCGCCTCAGGTATACATATGCAGTCTACTAGACAATGGTGAACCTAGGAATGTCGAGTACCGCAAGGAAATGTAATATATAGGTCCACAGGACTCATCATAAACTGCCGGATGCCCATTTGCATATGTGTAGCATTTTTCGTAATGGGCCTAATTTGCATTTTAATTAGGTCAATTACAAAATCAGGAATATATCCATTAATAAGTCTCCTAGAGACTTCGTTTTGGTGTCTATGTCCATGTTTTCGATACCAAGGAATCTATCTATCACAATTTCAGTGGCGTAATCCCATTCAATGACGGCAAATCCAAAATGGCCACCATATATGAGATAAGAGGAAAACTGCGTCTTAAACTCGTCATAAGTTTACGAGTGTCTTCTTCTTATGTCTGTGCACATGGTCAGAAGCATGCAAAGCATGTTACAATTTCAGTCATATAGAGCCATTCCAACTGCATTAAATCTAATATGGCCAGCGTGAAAATCAGTTTAAGTTGATATAAAGGCCAGTCTATAGGCTAGCATGTTAACCCTTTCACCCCTAAGTTTGCAACCAATCCAATCATCGCAAAATGATTTTCAGACTATTCCATTTATAAAAAGGGGGTATTTGTTTTTCTCAAAAATATGAAAATTACTTTCAAACAGTGCAGATCCTTATGAGACGGCTCGTTACGAGCCGGATCATCTGGATCTGCACTGTTTGCATAAACCGATATAGCGGGCCTTCGGGTTTAAAGGTACATGCCCACGCAGCAGATTACACTGTACTACTACTTTTCATTTTCTGTCATGCCTTATATGAGCCATTTGTCTACCCACTAACGAGTTATTTTTAATTACGGCGCGTGTTAATTGGTGTAAAATCGCATTTTATATGCCGCGACCAGAAAGGGTATTTTCCGACCTCGTGCTATTTTTACCAATACGCGTCACGTGACACGGTCAATATCGGTAAGTATCGGAAGTTGAGAAGAAAAATCTCTGTTCGAGTCCAAATCTAAATCTGCACGTACATGTAACTCTTTCCATTTGGTGATCTGGTCGCCAATATTAACCACTCTCTCTCTCTGTACTGCCTGTCCCTCAGACATTTCGCCTTTTATTTTGGCCAACGCCGTTTCATACAATTTCTGTCCTGGACGTTTCGACATGTTGATATTCTTGTTTACATATTGGGAAGCATACTGGCGCGCGTAGTATACTGCGCATGCTGTGGTGTGAAAGTCGTCGTCCCCGCACATTATCAAAATAGACTGTTACCGCCGCACGTCGCTAACAGTAAATTGATAATTAATAAATGATTATATTTGTATTACGGGCACTCGTAATTTTTGGAACTGGTGGAATAGTGACATAATTATACACTTATTTAATTCCTATAAAGAACATTGTGTGCCTACTGCGTGGGCATGTACCTTTAATAAGTCACCCTCTCGACAGTATTGCCTCATGTTAACATTATCCGCTGTCAGTAATCACCCTCTCTGTGATTCAATAGTGATGTCATACAATTTGCCTTCCAGTTTGTGGAGCGGGGGCCCTACGTGTACAGAGAGACGCGGAGCCTGATCAATGTCCACTTCTCGATAACCAGGATGTCGTACCAGACCCGGGTCACACAGACGTTCGCTGCCGCCGCCACGAGAGCCGAGTGTGGAGGCCACTGCTCACAGTTCGATAAGGTACCATTCCTCATATATGGAGACAAGCCATGTACTTTTCTAATGCACTCTATAAATATCACGCAATCTGATTGGCTGATTGTCATACATTACAGGTATATCATTGTTCATGAACGGTCGCAAATTATTTCAATATGTATTTCTACGCCAGTAGTAAAGAAGTGCATTAGAAATAGGTAAACCGCATTGTAATTTTCAAATTTGCGGCGTATATCAGAAAATGATAGGTCGGGAAACATGTTGCGCGTCGCCATTAAACAGATGTTCCGACCTATCATTTTCTGATATACGCCGCAAATTTGAAAATGACAATACAGTTTACCCTATATTACAATACAGTTAGCCCTATGCGATTTTTCATGAAAAGTGCTTGCATAAACTGTGATCATTTCTGTAAATGATGAACAGTTGATGCGGTTATTTGGGCGTCATTTACATAAAATATCATAAATTTTGTAAATATTTTCATCAGATATGCATATCTTCTTAGTAGGTACAATATCTCATGGCCGTCTCATACCGTATATGGTACATTCCGTAAACACCCGGACACAATATACAAAACACCAACTACACTCGTAAATATGCAAAAAAAATGTTTTATGCAGGTCATAATGGATGTCCAGTGTGATCTGCGTCCATCCGTCTGTCCGTTTGTTCGTATGTCCGTCTGTTGTTCTGTCCGTCTGTTCTTCTGCAAAATGTTGTGTTGGTCCCTGTACCCTGTCTCCTATACATCACCATACTTCTACTAAATAGTTGTCTTGCATACTCAGTGCATACTGCTATATACAAATTCGAACAACGGATGGATCGAAATAATAACGAATCCCGTACCCTGTTCGAGCTAGAAAAAAATTGCTACACCGCTCCATACCTCTCGCGAGGTTAGCAATTTAACCCCATCTCTTTAATGTAACACATGGAAGAGTGATTTTCGCAATCGGTTATCCGGCGTGTTTGATATGTTAACGATATAAATCTGTTAAAACTGTATCAGTAAATTATTAATAAAGAACATACACATGCCGAAATTGGTTATTTTACAGCGTCAATGTGTTGTAAATTTGAAAGCTTCAGTTCGTTATTTTGAATGTTGAACAACATCAAGATAAAAGATGACTTCCATGGAAAATTGATTTCCCTGTTCTATTATGTTTGGCAATTTACTAGTTCTACAGCATCGATTATTTACTTAAATGTATCAACTATATAGTTTACTAAATGTTGACATACATACAACAGGCTTGGACATGCACTTCGGTTGCTCACATTTTTGAATGGGTCAAATTGTAGCCGTATATAACATATCAGAGGCGAATTATTGTAGTTATGTTCGAGCCAACGATATTCGACTGTATATGAATTACCTTCTGGCGACACTTGACTTTTTTCCACTTAATATACTAAAGTCATGTTCAAATTTAGTGTTCGTATTTTTGCTACAGACATACCATATCCACTGATTTACTTTTTATCATTCACATTTTCCTAGACCTGAACCACATGTTTCCGACTTTCATCGGTATAACTATATATGAACAACAGGGCGTGTAACTTTGCTCGGACACGACCTCGTATCATAACAAATTCCGCGATTTTATTAACGCTAATGTAAATATTTTGGTGGAAAGTACACATGTTCACTTGAGAATTATTGTTATCTTGCTGAAATAGCTTAGTGAGAACATTAGTGTGTAAATAATATCTAATTACAGCTGGTTTTCCAAGTTCGGACACGACCTCGTATCATAACAAATTAATTTATATGTTTAAGGCTCTAACGTCACTTTTGATTTTTTTATGCTGAGAATTAAACAATCCCCGACGTGATTTCGGGGAGAATGCACCCTGACGCCCCTATCCGGTGACCTCTGGTTAGTATCAATCCCTTCAGCAGGAATTTATATGGGGGTGGGGGTGCGTTATCGATCGCGCAAAGTGCCGGACGGAACTCGGCGGATTAAGGGGGGGTGGGGGGGGGCGTACCCTCCTGTGAGCCCTTTCACTAAACTTCGTACGACTAAAATGTTCGTAAGTACAAAATTATGATTGTCTGTAAATTGCACATTAACAATGTTTTCTTGTAAACAATTTTGGATTTACATTTATTGAGCATAGGTTGCATATGCAGCCTATGCTCAATAAATGTAAATCCATCAGTTGAAATTGACAGACGATCCTAATTCTGCCCGTTTGTACAATGTTTAGTGAAACGTGCCCCTGCTTGCGCACGGGCCTGGGTTATGGCCCTGCTATTGAGGTGGCAAGTTACTATGTTCATTTGAGAATTATCGTTACCCTGCAGAAATACATAGAATGCATAGAAATTTACAATTTAAACATCAGTGAACGAGTTTAATAAAAACATTAAACCATCAATCATGTAAGATCCTTTGCATAATCACGGGTCGTGTGCAAGATCGCAGGAGTTATATGGTGAGCGGGTTGACAATACAAACCGCGACTGGCTGCCATGTCCCGCTTATTGGAAACACGACCAGCGGCTGCAGGTGGCACGCATCATTACCGGTCTCGGGGATTAATCGCCTGTAAAGGCAGATAGGCGCCGTCCTCGTGTTACTCCAGATTAGCCACTTATCTTCATGTCTACGGCAATAAGCAATGGTATACAAGTAATCGAGATCCCCATTTATAAATGTGACAGATCGCGATGATATATAATGCCACGGCTCAATATACATGCGCTATTTTAGTATGTGCATACAGGATATATATGGTTGTAACTTGTAATTAAGGACTGGGACTTGAGGTATGTGTGACCAATGTAACTGCTAATAATGAAATAGCACACTCCTGATAACGATCTACATTGCTTGTTCGAATCAAGACGGATGTTTCATTGATGAAATGGCGAACAGTGCAGGTCCTGATCGGACTGTGCGGATGCACATATTGATCTGGATGTACACTGTTCACAAAGCCCATAAGCCCCAAGTCTTCGGTCACATCCACAAATACGTCACTATGCGCATAAATATAAATCTATTATGTCAATGTCGGGTTTGTTGCTGTTTCTGTCATATGTAACTGGACATACAGTTGAGAGGCATGGACATCACACGAAGTGACGCGCCGTGCGTGCACTGGCAATGTATCGTAGTATCCATGGTAACGAGAATACGACCAGTATTCGAACAGTAATACAAATTCGATAAGTTCTTATTATTGTTCTACAATCTTTTACCGACTACAACGGCCAAGGGGCCGTTTCACTAAACTTCATACGATTAAAATGTTCGTAAGTGCAAATTTATGATCGTCTGAAAATTTCAATTGATGGATTTACATTTATTGAGCATAGGCTGCATATGCAGCCTATGCTCAATAAGTGTAAATCCAACTAGAGCAGCTGAAGCTGCATCAACGGTTTGAGGCTTGATGTACTGACAAACGTACACTGGCAAAGTGATTAGAAGACATTGCCAATGACGAAAACATATGAAACTCAAAAAAAATTGATGCAATTCCAATGAAATTGAAAAAATAAAGTTTTGTATTTTCAGAATCGCTTGACTATCCTAAGCATTTTTCATTATATAACGTTCTACGAAATGTGTACCGTTAACCCCCATAGTCTGACATTGAAGTTGAGACGATTCTAAAGCACTCACAGCATGTTCAGTTCGTATATAAAATGAAAATTGTTTAAGTTCGAGTCCAAATCTAAATCTCCATGTAACTCGTTCCATTTGGTGATTTGGTCACCAATATTAACCACTATATCTCTCTCTCTGTACTGCCTGTCCCTCAGACATTTCGCCTTTGTTTTGGCCGACGCCGTTTCATACAATTTCCGTCCTGGACGTTTCGACATGTTGATATTCTTGTTTACATATTGGGAAGCCGACTGGCGCGCGTAGTATACTGCGCATGCGCACCGCAAGCCGTGATGTGAAAGTCGTCGTCCACGCACATTATCAAAATAGACTGTTACCGCCGCGCGTCGCTAACAGTAAATTGAGTATTAATAAATTGATATTATGTATAGCGGGCACTCGTAATGTTTAGAACTGGTGGAATAGTGACATAATTATACACTTATTTAATTCCTATAAAGAACATTTTGTGCCTACTGCGTGGGCATGTACCTTTAACAAAACGCTGGTCAGTGGTCGCATAGAGTTAACACGCGAAGTGTGCCATCCAACTCTAGACAGTGACCTCATGAACTTAACACGTTGCTAAGATCAAAGGATTTAGCCGCAGCCACAGGCATTCGGCCTGTTTCGGCTTTCATCGGTATAATTATCATGCTTATGTTGAACAACAAAGAAAAACTAGAGCAGCTGAAGCTGCATCAACGGTTTGAGGCTTGATGTACTGACAAACGTACACTGGCAAAGTGATTAGAAGACATTGCCAATGACGAAAAACATATGAAACTCAAAAAAAATTTATGCAATTTTCAATGAAATTGAAAAAATAAAGTTTTGTATTTTCAGAATCGCTTGACTATTCTAAGCATTTTTCATTATATAACGTTCTACGAAATGTGTACCGTTAACCCCCTAGTCTGACATTGAAGTTAAGACGATTCTAAAGCACTCACAGCATGTCAGTTCGTATATAAAACCAGTGTCTGATACAGCCCACCATACCTGTCTGGCCTCCACCTCGAAGTTTGTCAGCTGTACACACTGTTCTAGGCGGCTAAGTTTATATGCTCGTTCTCAAACTTCAAATGCATGTAGCTCGCGCATTTGAGCAGATAGCTAAAAACTACCAGCGAATCGGAGATAGAGAATTTTATTGGCTTTTTAATGCAAACAAAATATTTGAAATCGGTTGAATAATAAGGAAGTTATGATCATTTCAAATTTTTTTAAAAACTTCAAATGCCTACAACTCTCTCATTTGGGCAGATAGCCAAAAACTACCAGTGAAACGGAGATAGAGAATTTTGTTGGCTTTTTAATGCAAAAAAAAATATTTGAAATCGGTTAGATAATAAAAAAGTTATGACCATTTCAAATTTGAAAAATGCATTCGGCCTGTTTCGGCTTTCATCGGTATAATTATCATGATTATGTTGAACAACAAAGAAAACTAGAGCAGCTGAAGCTGCATCAACGGTTTGAGGCTTGATGTACTGACAAACGTACACTGGCAAAGTGATTAGAAGACATTGCCAATGACGAAAACATATGAAACTCAAAAAAAATTGATGCAATTCCAATGAAATTGAAAAAATAAAGTTTTGTATTTTCAGAATCGCTTGACTATTCTAAGCATTTTTCATTATATAACGTTCTACGAAATGTGTACCGTTAACACCCCTAGTCTGACATTGAAGTTGAGACGATTCTAAAGCACTCACAGCATGTCAGTTCGTATATAAAAACCAGTGTCTGATACAGCCCACCATACCTGTCTAGCCTCCACCTCGAAGTTTGTCAGCTGTACACACTGTTCTAGGCGGCTAAGTTTATATGCTCGTTCTCAAACTTCAAATGCATGTAGCTCGCGCATTTGAGCAGATAGCTAAAAACTACCAGTGAACCGGAGATAGAGAATTGTATTGGCTTTTTAATGCAAAAAAAATATTTGAAATCGGTTGAATAATAAGGAAGTTATGACCATTTCAATTTTTTTTTTAAAAATTCAAATGCCTACAACTCTCTCATTTGGGCAGATAGCCAAAAACTACCAGCGAAACGGAGATAGAGAATTTTGTTGGCTTTTTAATGCAAAAAAAATATTTGAAATCGGTTAGATAATAAAAAAGTTATGACCATTTCAAATTTGAAAAAAAACGTCCAAGTTTGAAAGACAATAGAATCAGAACTATTCAAGCCATTGCTCTGAAAAATATCATCTTCTGTGCGGATGAATGTCCCGCGTGACGCTGTCAAAAAATTATGTTGCTGAGATTACTGTACAAATTGGAAACTGTCTTCAAAGACCACCCGTTAGATTTAGCCGCAGCCACAGGCATTCGGCCTGTTTCGGCTTTCATCGGTATAATTATCATGATTATGTTGAACGACAAAGAAAATAAAAAAATGAAAGAACCAAACTTCAAATGCCTACAACTCTCTCATTTGGGCAGATAGCCAAAACTACCAGCGAAGCGGAGATAGAGAATTGTGTTGGCTTTTTAATGGAAAGAAAATATTTGAAATCGGTTAGATAATAACAAAGTTATGAACATTTCAAATTTGAAAAATTGAAAAAAAAAACTTCAAATGCATGTAGCTCGCGCATTTGAGCAGATAGCTAAAAACTACCAGCGAACCGGAGATAGAGAATTTTGTTGGCTTTTTAATGGAAAAAAAAATATTGAAATCGGTTAGATAATAACAAAGTTATGAACATTTAAAATTTGAAAAATTGAAAAAAAAATGTAGCTCGCGCATTTGAGCAGATAGCTAAAAACTACCAGTGAACAGGAGATAGAGAATTTTATTGGCTTTTTAATGCAAAAAAAATATTTGAAATCGGTTGAATAATAAGGAAGTTATGACCATTTCAATTTTTTTTAAAAACTTCAAATGCCTACAACTCTCTCATTTGGGTAGATAGCCAAACACTGCCAGCGAAACGGAGATAGAGAATTTTGTTGGCTTTTTAATGCAAAAAAAATATTTGAAATCGGTTAAATAATAAAAAAGTTATGACCATTTCAAATTTGAAAAATTGAAAAAAAACGTCCAAGTTTGAAAGACAATAGAATCAGAACTATTCAAGCCATTGCTCTGAAAAATATCATCTTCTGTGCGGATGAATGTCCCGCGTGACGCTGTCAAAAAATTATGTTGCTGAGATTACTGTACAAATTGGAAACTGTTTTCAAAGACCACCCGTTAAAATAAAATAAAATCTGAAATTGTTGATTTTTTTAATTTTTCTCAATTTCACATGTCTATAGCTCTCTCATTTGAGCAGATAGCCAAACATTGTCAGCGAAGCGAAGATAGAGAATTCTCGCAGCTTTACAATTCAAAAAGAATTTTTTGAAATCGGTTGGAAAATAAGGAAGTTATAGGGAAATTATATGATATATGACGTCACTTCCGGTTTCGTAAAAAGTGAAGTCATGAGAATTCTGAAAATTGAGTTATTCTCGTCTCACTGTTGATGCGAATCGGTATACAAAATTTGAAGTCGATCCGACCAGCCGTTAAAATAAAATAAAATTCGGCCTGTTTCGGCTTTCATCGGTATAATTATCACGGCAGAATAAAAAAAAAAAACAAAAAAAAAAAAAAAAAAAAAAAAAAAAAAAAAACCAAGGAATACAATAGGTTTTCGGCGAAGCTGAAAGCCGCCTCAAACCTAATAAAAAAATGAAAGAACCAAACTTCAAATGCCTACAACTCTCTCATTTGGGCAGATAGCCAAAAACTACCAGCGAAACGGAGATAGAGAATTTTGTTGGCTTTTTAATGGAAAAAAAATATTTGAAATCGGTTAGATAATAACAAAGTTATGAACATTTAAAATTTGAAAAATTGAAAAAAAAATGTAGCTCGCGCATTTGAGCAGATAGCTAAAAACTACCAGAGAACCGGAGATAGAGAATTTTATTGGCTTTTTAATGCAAAAAAAATATTTGAAATCGGTTGAATAATAAGGAAGTTATGACCATTTCAATTTTTTTTTAATTTTTTTAAAAACTTCAAATGCCTACAACTCTCATTTGGGCAGATAGCCAAAAAACTACCAGCGAACGGAGATAGAGAATTTTGTTGGCTTTTTAATGCAAAAACAATATTTGAAATCGGTTAGATAATAAAAAAGTTATGACCATTTCAAATTTGAAAAATTGAAAACAGACGTCCAAGTTTGAAAGACAATGGAATCAGAACTATTGAAGCCATTGCTCTGAAAAATATCATCTTCTGTGCGGATGAATGTCCCGCGTGACGCTGTCAAAAAATTATGTTGCTGAGATTAATGTACAAATTGGAAACTGTTTTCAAAGACCACCCGTTAAAATAAAATAAAAATCTGAAATTGTTGATTTTTTTCATTTTTCTCAATTTCACATGTCTATAGCTCTCTCATTTGAGCAGATATCCAAACATCGTCAACGAAGCGAAGATAGAGAATTCTCGCAGCTTTACAATTCAAAAAGAATTTTTGAAATCGGTTGGAAAATAAGGAAGTTATAGGGAATTATATGATATATGACGTCACTTCCGGTTTCGTAAAAAGTGACGTCATGAGAATTCAGAAAATTGCGTTATTCTCGTCTCACTGTTGATGCGAATCGGTATACAAAATTTGAAGTCGATCCGACCAGCGGTTTTGGCTGTAGACTGAAGGGCTGAATAAAAAAAAAAAAAAAAAAAAAAAAAAAAAAAAAAAAAAAAAACCAACGATAAAAAAAGGTTTGAGGAATCAAATTCCTCAAACCTAATAAAAAAATGAAAGAACCAAACTTCAAATGCCTACAACTCTCTCATTTGGGCAGATAGCCAAAAACTACCAGTGAAACGGAGATAGAGAATTTTGTTGGCTTTTTAATGGAAAAAAAATATTTGAAATCGGTTAGATAATAACAAAGTTATGAACATTTCAAATTTGAAAAATTGAAAAAAAAACAACTTCAAATGCATGTAGCTCGCGCATTTGAGCAGATAGCTAAAAACTACCAGCGAATCGGAGATAGAGAATTTTATTGGCTTTTTAATGCAAAAAAAATATTTGAAATCGGTTGAATAATAATGAAGTTATGACCATTTCAATTTTTTTTAAAAACTTCAAATGCCTACAACTCTCTCATTTGGGCAGATAGCCAAAAACTACCAGCCCCTAACCCTAACCCAAAAACTACCAGCGAAACGGAGATAGAGAATTTTGTTGGCTTTTTAATGCAAAACAAATATTTGAAATCGGTTAGATAATAAAAAAGTTATGACCATTTCAAATTTGAAAAATTGAAAAATTAAAAAAAAACGTCCAAGTTTCAAAGACAATAGAATCAGAACTATTCAAGCCATTGCTCTGAAAAATATCATCTTCTGTGCGGATGAATGTCCCGCGTGACGCTGTCAAAAAATTATGTTGCTGAGATTAATGTACAAATTGGAAACTGTTTTCAAAGACCACCCGACCCTTAAAATAAAATAAAAATCTGAAATTGTTGATTTTTTTCATTTTTCTCAATTTCACATGTCTATAGCTCTCTTATTTGAGCAGATAGCCAAACATTGTCAGCGAAGCGAAGATAGAGAATTCTCGCAGCTTTACAATTCAAAAAGAATTTTTGAAATCGGTTGGAAAATAAGGAAGTTATAGGGAATTATATGATATATGACGTCACTTCCGGTTTCGTAAAAAATGACGTCATGAGAATTCTGAAAATTGCGTTATTCTCGTCTCACTGTTGATGCGAATCGGTATACAAAATTTGAAGTCGATCCGACCAGCGGTTTGGGCTGTAGACTGAAGGGCTGAATAAAAAAAAAAAAAAAAAAAAAAAACCAACGAATACAATAGGTTTTCGGCGCAGCGGAAAGCCGCCTCAAACCTAATAAAAAAATGAAAGAACCAAACTTCAAATGCCTACAACTCTCTCATTTGGGCAGATAGCCAAAAACTACCAGCGAAGCGGAGATAGAGAATTTTGTTGGCTTTTTAATGGAAAAGAAATATTTGAAATCGGTTAGATAATAACAAAGTTATGAACATTTAAAATTTGAAAAATTGAAAAAAAAATGTAGCTCGCGCATTTGAGCAGATAGCTAAAAACTACCAGAGAACCGGAGATAGAGAATTTTATTGGCCTTTTAATGCAAAAAAAATATTTGAAATCGGTTGAATAATAAGGAAGTTATGACCATTTCAATTTTTTTTTAAAACTTCAAATGCCTACAACTCTCTCATTTGGGCAGATAGCCAAAAACTACCAGCGAAACGGAGATAGAGAATTTTATTGGCTTTTTAATGCAAAAAAATATTTGAAATCGGTTAGATAATAAAAAAGTTATGACCATTTCAAATTTGAAAAATTGAAAAAAAAACGTCCAAGTTTGAAAGACAATAGAATCAGACCTATTCAAGCCATTGCTCTGAAAAATATCATCTTCTGTGCGGATGAATGTCCCGCGTGACGCTGTCAAAAAATTATGTTGCTGAGATTACTGTACAAATTAGAAACTGTTTTCAAAGATCACCCGTTAAAATAAAATAAAAATCTGAAATTGTTGATTTTTTTCATTTTTCTCAATTTCACATGTCTATTGCTCTCTCATTTGAGCAGATAGCCAAACATTGTCAACGAAGCGAAGATAGAGAATTCTCGCAGCTTTACAATTCAAAAAGAATTTTTGAAATCGGTTGGAAAATAAGGAAGTTATAGGGAATTATATGATATATGACGTCACTTCCGGTTTTGTAAAAAGTGACGTCATGAGAATTCTGAAAATTGAGTTATTCTCGTCTCACTGTTGATGCGAATCGGTATTCAAAATTTGAAGTCGATCCGACCAGCGGTTTGGGCTGTAGTCTCGACGGCTGAATAAAAAGTAAAAGAACTAGAGCAGCTGAAGCTGCATCAACGGTTTGAGGCTTGATGTATTGACAAACGTACACTGGCAAAGTGATTAGAAGACATTGCCAATGACGAAAACATATGAAACTCAAAAAAAATTGATGCAATTCCAATGAAATTGAAAAAATAAAGTTTTGTATTTTCAGAATCGCTTGACTATCCTAAGCATTTTTCATTATATAACGTTCTACGAAATGTGTACCGTTAACCCCCTAGTCTGACATTGAAGTTGAGACGATTCTAAAGCACTCACAGCATGTCAGTTCGTATATAAAACCAGTGTCTGATACAGCCCACCATACCTGTCTAGCCTCCACCTCGAAGTTTGTCAGCTGTACACACTGTTCTAGGCGGCTAAGTTTATATGCTCGTTCTCAAACTTCAAATGCATGTAGCTCGCGCATTTGAGCAGATAGCTAAAAACTACCAGGGAATTGGAGATAGAGAATTTTATTGGCTTTTTAATGCAAAAAAAATATTTGAAATCGGTTGAATAATAAGGAAGTTATGACCATTTCAATATTTTTTTTAAAAAATTCAAATGCCTACAACTCTCTCATTTGGGCAGATAGCCAAAAACTACCAGCGAAACGGAGATAGAGAATTTTGTTGGCTTTTTAATGCAAAAAAAATATTTGAAATCGGTTAGATAATAAAAAAGTTATGACCATTTCAAATTTGAAAAATTGAAAAAAAACGTCCAAGTTTGAAAGACAATAGAATCAGAACTATTCAAGCCATTGCTCTGAAAAATATCATCTTCTGTGCGGATGAATGTCCCGCGTGACGCTGTCAAAAAATTATGTTGCTGAGATTACTGTACAAATTGGAAACTGTTTTCAAAGACCACCCGTTAGATTTAGCCGCAGCCACAGGCATTCGGCCTGTTTCGGCTTTCATCGGTATAATTATCATGATTATGTTGAACGACAAAGAAAATAAAAAAATGAAAGAACCAAACTTCAAATGCCTACAACTCTCTCATTTGGGCAGATAGCCAAAAAACTCCAGCGAAGAGAGAATAGAGAATTGTGTTGGATTTTTAATGGAAGAAAATATTTGAAATCGGTTAGATAATAACAAAGTTATGAACATTTCTTCTTTTTAAATTTGAAAATAAAAATTGAAACAACTTCAAATGATGTAGCTCGCGCATTTGAGCAGATAGCTAAAAACTACCAGCGAACCGGAGATAGAGAATTTTGTTGGCTTTTTAATGGAAAAAAAATATTTGAAATCGGTTTGATAATAACAAAGTTATGAACATTTAAAATTTGAAAATTGAAAAAAAAATGTAGCTCGCGCATTTGAGCAGATAGCTAAAAATACCAGAGAACCGGAGATAGAGAATTTATTGGCTTTTTAATGCAAAAAAAATATTTGAAATCGGTTGAATAATAAGGAAGTTATGACCATTTCAATTTTTTTTTTAAAAATCTTCAAATGCCTACAACTCTCTCATTTGGGTAGATAGCCAAACACTGCCAGCGAAACGGAGATAGAGAATTTTGTTGGCTTTTTAATGCAAAAAAAAAAAATATTTGAAATCGGTTAAATAATAAAAAGTTATGACATTTCAAATTTGAAAAAATTGAAAAAAAAACGTCCAAGTTTGAAAGACAATAGAATCAGAACTATTCAAGCCATTGCTCTGAAAAATATCATCTTCTGTGCGGATGAATGTCCCGCGTGACACTGTCAATAAAAAAATTATGTTGCTGAGATTACTGTACAAATTGGAAACTGTTTTCAAAGACCACCCGTTAAAATTAAAATAAAAATAAAAATCTGAAATTGTTGATTTTTTTAATTTTTCTCAATTTCACATGTCTATAGCTCTCTCATTTGAGCAGATAGCCAAACATTGTCAGCGAAGCGAAGATAGAGAATTCTCGCAGCTTTACAATTCAAAAAGATTTTGAAATCGGTTGGAAAATAAGGAAGTTATAGGGAATTATATGATATATGACGTCACTTCCGGTTTCGTAAAAAGTGACGTCATGAGAATTCTGAAAATTGAGTTATTCTCGTCTCACTGTTGATGCGAATCGGTATACAAAATTTGAAGTCGATCCGACCAGCCGTTAAAATAAAATAAAATTCGGCATGTTTCGGCTTTCATCGGTATAATTATCACGGCAGAATAAAAAAAAAAAAAAAAAAAAAAAAAAAAAAAAAAAAAACCAAGGAATACAATAGGTTTTCGGCGAAGCTGAAGCCGCCTCAAACCTAAAAAAAAAAAAACCAACGAAAACAAAAGGTTTGAGGAATCAAATTCCTCAAACCTAATAATTGTTTACAAGAAAACATTGTTAATCTGAAATTTACAGACTATCATATTATTGCACTTACGAACATTTTAGTCGTACGAAGTTTAGTGAAACGACCCCCCAGGAACGGAGTGTGGTGTAGTTGCAGGTAGTCATTCTGTAAAACGAATTTTGTAGAGGTACTGCCCGTGTCTAAGTGTGCCAAACCGCTAGAGGACACAATGGACACGATAAATAATCAAAGTACTGAAAGTACTGAAATATGTTATCTCCACACAAACTGATCACTTGCGGAACTAGAGACTGAAAGTTGCATATTTTCTCAATCATCATCCAGAGGCAAATGTACGGTGATGGTGCAAACCCATTACCACCCATACGTTTTCTCTAGAATAAATTACTTTTGGAAACTCCATAGGCTGTTCATGTACTATACAGGGATCCTCCCGACTATCGGACAAAAATGGCAGTGTTTTTATAATATTTTTCTTAACATAGCAGTTACGGGTATCAACATTTCACAGAACAATCATCGGTTCTTGCTTTCTCAGCTCATGAAACTATTTAGCAAACTGTGCCATCTTTCTCACTTAAAATTGGATCAGATCATCAGTCGTAAGATTGTCCCAAAATTAATATTGACAATCAGTTATCCGGACAAACGTATACTAGTCTTATAACTTGTATTCTCACATTGAAATCATAAGTTTGTCGCCTGTAAACCAGTGTAAACAACATTGTGTAGTTTTGCAGAAAAATCAGTCGCCCTTCGCTTCTTGGAAAACACCATATTTATAGAATGTATTGTATTTATAGAACAACTCGGCAATGCCGTAATGGGCGCACTCGAGTGTGCCCCCCGCGCGACTTTTGATGTTGTAAACAACTTGTGGACAGAGTTGGGGAATGTTTTCAGCAAATTTTACTAAATGTTCATCTTGGCGATATATTCTTCACACTGGCATGGAAACAGCAAGCAGCTGCGTGATTTATATGTACTCGTTGCAATATCGGATCAAAAGAATGCGCTTAATTAACATTTATTTTCATTTGTCCGATAAACTGATTGTCCGAATAACTGGCATTACGTCGCCCGTCATAGGTAGTGCCTATTTCATATTAGCTGCTGTATTCATACGCACGAAACGTCTTGAATCGTATTTTCCAGAATTTAACTGATAAAAAACTGAGAAAACCAAAATGTGAAAACTGTGAAAACTATAGAGAATAGTATATGTAGATATTTAGATACAGATCAAAACTCCATAGGATAAGTTGGCCAACTCTATTCACATTAGCGTTAATAAAATCGCGGAAGTTGTTACGATACGAGGTCGTGTCCAACCAAAGTTAGAAGCCATGTTCATATGTATATAGTTATACCGATGAAAGCCGAACCACGCCGAATGCATGTACAAGTACAACGGGTACAACGAGTACAACGGTGGTCTTCAACGTGGCACATAATGTACTCCACATTCAGCGATGTACGGTCCCCAACACATTAGAACTGCAAGTCAATTCCACTGAGTGTTGGAGAAGATTTGAGTACTTGAACACTTTAAGGAACATATTTTAAAGCAAACTGAACTCAAAACGGCTCAGAAAGTATTCTCAACACGGGTACAGGTGACGTGTTCCGCTAGGGATTTATTTTCTACTGAATTGCGTATACCTCCATCAGCCATCAACGACACAAGGAACACAAGAATATATCAATAATGAACATATATAACTATACTTATTAATACGTTACCACACAATTTGCCAAACAAACCTACCACAAACCTTTGTAATTACATGTTATTTCCCACCGCCGGACCTTTAGAGTGCTTAAACATCGTATTATTTTTTAAATATTGGATAATTGTGGGGTATATACCGTATTTTCATTAAAATCGACCCGAAAATATCGGCATGGTTTGTTTGCACAGAGGAGACCACAAATCCTTCAATAACTTTGTTGTCACTGCATCTTTTAACAAAGTGTCTGTATTCGTAGATATATGATATATTCCGTCGTGCCATAGGCTATATGGTTTCCTCGTGTTTTAAATTAAAATATGAATAAAACAACGAAAATGTACCTACCTCGTGGCAAATGGCCGTCGTTTTACTCCATTTGCTCTACCGCTAAACCTATTCGCCAACCTAAGTCTGCCGCTCACCATTCACATGCTACCCCCCCCCCCCCCCCCTCTCCCCCCCCCCCCCCCCCCACTCTGCTTATGTCACTGAGTCCAGTATTGGAAGTAACGACATTGATTTTGGCGCAGGTAGTTTGCGATTGTCATGTTTGTGTGAATGTGGGTCTATGGGAAATCAATTGCTTGCCTCTTTCCTATATACGAGAGCTGGGTTTTCAGGTAACAAGCTTTGTATTGGCCGAATGAGAACTGGCGTTTCATTGGTGGAACATGACGTTACCGAATGATGTCAGTGTAATGACGCAACATAATTTCATAAACAAGTGTGCGTTCTTTTTCACGTAAACACATCATAATTTGCTCATTCTGTAGCGAAAACGTTATCTTATAAATAGAATACCATGCTAATGTATTTTGATATCAGTTCATCAGGCTCGGCTCGGAAACGGTAGAAATTCCTCAGCGATCCTCGGAATTCATACACGTTCCCTAGCCTTGCCTGGTAAACTTTATGTCAAAAGACACAAACCTGATATTTTCTATTTATCAGACACTGGACCATGTTATGCATGTACTGTATGTCTGTATGTTTCCAGCTTACCACGATAAACACAGACCTGCTCCACCGACTACACGTGCACGGCGGCTGGGACGGTTACGTCTATAGTCACGTGGCTACATACGTCAAGGATCGTCTGCGGCGTCTCACGACAGCCCATAGCAACGTGCCGGATCTCTACAGCTATCTCGGCTGCTTCTCCGCCGTATGTGACCAGACGTTTGAATCAATAACTCAGATAGCTGGTGACGTCATCTTCAATATTTCCTTCGGGGCGTTTGTACGGACAAACATTACCGCGAACAAACAAACAGTACTCCAGTCTGTGACGAATGACGTCAACAACCGGTTAATATTCCTGTCTTCCATTTATGACCATCTTTCCAATGTTGACGTTGCTCAGCTGCCTAGGGAACAGTCGTGTAGTTCAGACGTACAGGTGCCATATAGGTATTATTACACATTAAAACTGTCCAACACTGATACTTCGACGCTACCGCAATCACTCCGCGATCGTTTCCATGGCAGCATGGCGAGCGAGTTCAGTTTTACTCGCGTGAATTTGACTAGCGATTGCTCTGTGGGGGTGGCCAACAGTGACCTCATTCGGCACGTGACAGCGTTCTCCGAGTGGCCGGAGCTGCTCTGGTCACTGTCGGCGTGTGATGCAGACACGGGCGCGTGTGACCAGATATCTGGCTCCTACAACACAGTCCTCGCCTATCTCAGCGTCACCAACGAGTTTACACAATCATACATTCTGCATAGCGTGCTTAACATTGTGATATCCGAAAATAAAAACAAACTGACCCAAACGATTAGTCAGGAGCAACTTTCCCTGGGTTACTGGAGCAATAAACGTGAATGGGAGCCCCACACAGAGGCTTATATTGCGGGAACTTTACCTCATCATGCCGGCATCGTCGACAGTTTCCGCCGCAGCCCGAAGACGGTGATGTCCACGTGCCTGGACAAGGGGAACACTGGTAGCAACATGGCCGTCACAGGTAATGGTCACAGGTATACAGTACCGTAACCAGGATGAGGCAGAATAGGCGGTCGCTTCGTCTGTCAATTTGTCGATTTTGTTTAAGAAAGAGGCAATAATGACGTCCCTGACTCTGAAGATTTTAAACTATGATATATTGTCTGACCCCCATATCGGGACTTGGTTTGCCTCGTCTGGTTTATATCTCTGGTATAACGTTGTCCATAAGGCAGTAATGTCCACGTGTCTAGACAAAGGGGACGCTGGGGGCAACATGATCTTCACCGGTAATGGTCACGGGATAACGTGGTCCATAATGCCGTGATGTCCAATGTGTATCGACAAGAGGAACGCTGGTGGCAACATGGTCGTCACAGATAACGGTCACAGGTATAACGTGGTCAATAAGGCCGTGATGTCCACGTGTATCGACAAGACGAACGCTGGTGGCAACATGGTCGTCACAAGTAACGGTCACAGGTATAACGTGGTCCATAAGGTCGTGATATCCATGTATATATACAAGAGGAATGGTGGCAACATGGTCGTCACAGGTAACGGTCACAGGTATAACGTGGCCCATAATACCGTGATGTCCACGTGTATCGACAAGAGGAACGCTGGTGGCAACATGGCCGTCACAGGTAACGGTCACAGGTATAACGTGGTCCATAAGGCCTTGATATCCACGTGTATAGACAAGCAAGAGGAACGATGATGGCAACATGGTCGTCACAGGTAATGGTCACAGGTATAATGTGGTTCATATGGCTGTGATGTCCACGTATATAGACAAGAGGAACGCTGATGGCAACATGGTCGTCACAGGTAATGGTCACAGGTATAACGTGTCCCGTAAGGCCGTGATATCCACGTGTATAAACAAGAGGAACGCTGGTGGCAACATTTCCGTCACGGGTAATGGTCACAGGTTAACGTGGTGCATAAGGCCGTGATGTCCACGTGTATATACAAGAGGAACGCTGGTGGCAACATGGCCGTCACAGGTAATGGTCACAGATATAACGTGGTCCATAAGGCCGTGATGTCCACGTGTATTGACAAGGGGGACACTGGTGGCAACATGACAGTCACAGGTAATGGTCACAGATATAACGTGGTCCATAAGGCCGTGATGTCCACGTGTATTGACAAGGGGGACACTGGTGGCAACATGACAGTCACAGGTAATGGTCACAGGTATAACGTGGCCCATAAGGCCGTGATGTCCACGGGTATCGACAAGAGGAGCGTTGGTGGCAACATGGCCGTCACAGGTAATGGTCACAGGTATAACGTGGTCCGTAAGGCCGTGATGTCCACGTGTCTAGACGAGGGGGACGCTGGTTGTAACATGTCCGTCACAGGTAATGGTCACAGGTTAACGTGGTGCATAAGGGCCGTGATGTCCACGTGTATATACAAGAGGAACGCTGGTGGCAACATGGCCGTCACAGGTAATGGTCACATGTATAACGTGGCCTATAAGGCCGTGATGTCCACGGGTATCGACAAGAGGAACGTTGGTGGCAACATGGCCGTCACAGGTAATGGTCACAGGTATAACGTGGTCCATAAGGCCGTGATGTCCACGTGTCTAGACAAGGGGGACACTGGTGGCAACATGACCGTCAGGTTGTATCTCACTTTCCCAACATTTTGATTTTTGGGCTGTCTAGACTGTCTCACTTTCCCAACATTCAACTTTTTTAACACCTCTGCCTTACCTGTGTGGTAAGTATACTGCTGGGCTTAAAGTTGCGTTACACACTTGTTTAATAATAAATTATTACTTTTAACAGGTGATCAGTATCAGACAATATCAAATGAATCATACTTGAAATGATTGGAATAAACTTGATATAATTAATTAATAATTTGTGTTTCCAATTAGTTTCAAATTACAATTAGTGTTAACTACAGACATATGATTACAGTGATTACAGTGTCTAAATTTCAAATTACCTGATTAATTAATTACAATTAGGTTTAAATACAGGCAAGTGATTACAGTGACTACATTTCACATTACTTGATTAATTAATTACAATAAATGTGTGTACCTTAATTACATATAATTGTAACTCTACTGTGAAAGTGTATATATATTCCACCAAATATGTTGAACTGTACACTTGCATCATGGCAAACGCTCAAGTCGGAGTACGGTTTATAGAGAACAGTCGTGGATCTCAGACGCTGATACACAATTAATACTTGTTCAGTTTGAAGACAAGAAGAGGCGACCGCAGCTACTGGAACTGTGTGAACCGGGATTGTACAGCGAAGATCAACACACGGAATGGGATTCCAACTAAGATAATGGTGAATCACAACCACCCACAGGACCCTGTCGGAGTTACAGCGTAACAAATGATGAGCAACATTCGGAAACGAGTGCGAGATACCATTGAGCCGATACCTGCCATATACGACGATATGTTAGCCACTCTCCGAACACCAGAATGGGATGAGGATACAGAGGCTGTCGCGATCAAGTTACCGACATTCTATTCTGCTCGTCCTGCTTTGTACAGGTAAATGATGATTTTATTTTTCATTTTATAAAAATGCATACATAATTTGAGCGGTCTGTTATTAGTCTGTTATCATTTGTATTTACAAAACAATGTTACAGTGAATAATATCCCATATTTTTTATTCCATTTCAGACAAAGGGCGAAACTACAACCGTTACCGAAGGTTCGACAAGACGTGACGTTGGACGTTGGTTGAATCCATGGTATGGTTGATGGGTACATGTGTACTCTTATATATGCGCTGCTACCGAACAAACGCGAGACCACCTACAGACGGCTGTTTGAACTTGTTCAGGGCGCTGGTGACCGGCACAACATCGAACTCAAACCAGAAACTGTCATGATGGACTTCGAAGTTGCAGCGAAACGTGCCGTTATCGCTGTCTACCCGGACGTAACAGTGAAGGGATGTTTCTTCCATTATTCACAGTGCATCTGGAGGAAGGTTCAGTCATGTGGACTTGTGACAACCTTCAAAGACAACGACGACTTCAGAATGTTGGTGCGCCGTGCTAGTGTCCTGCCTCTTGTGCCGATCGGACTGGTTGAAGACGTGTGGTTCCATGCCCTAGAAAACTATGATCCGTAGTCGCGTTCAAGGACTACGTAACGGAGCATTGCGTGGACGGCGACAAGGCGATGTGGAACCACTTCGACAATCCAGGACCACGAACCACGAACCACGTCGAAGGATGGCACAACAAGGTCAATGGTTTGTTGACCCATTCCCATCCAAACATCTACACTCTGGTAGAGTTGTTCCAGAAGTAGCAGGCCGTGAACGAAGTACGCCTACTTCAGCATGCGAATGGTGGAAGACGGCGTCCAAAGAAGATGAAGTACCGCGTCATCGAAGACCGCCTCGTACAGCTGAAGCAGCAACTATTGAACACTGAGCTGGAAGTGACAGCGTACGCCGATGCAGCATCGTACTTGATCAAACTAGGACAGTATAATTAGTAATGTCATTTCATCAAATGTGCTAATAGTTGACAGTGTTATTAATCAGGAGTTGTTTCAGTACTATTGATCAGGATTTACAATTTTGTTTTCATTAAAACTAAACTTCTGACTGATCAGGATCTACACATTCCACCATAAAATGGTAAAATTTTACATGATGTAAAGCCAGTACCTAAAGATCAGATCTAACACGTTTGTCTCACTAAAGACTTCTTAGCCTGAACAGGATACAAGTATAAATGGTAAAATTTACATGATTGTAAAGCAGTACTATTGATCAGGATCTACACGTTTGTCTGCACTAAGACTTCTAGCTGAACAGGATACAATGTAAATGTATATGTCTATAAAGCAGTACTATTGATCAGGATTGATCAGGATACAATGTAAATGTATATGTTTAAGTAATTTAAAAGCTAATAAAGTCTTGTTTATACACATGTTTGTTTTACTTTTATCCAAAATGTGGCATGTAATTTTTCGCTGTGCAGAATAGCAATTTTGACCAATTAAGTCCATTGTTAAACCTAACAATAGTGTCTCACTTTCCCAACATACCAAAACCCCAACTTTCTACCTGAAAAACAGAATGTTGGGAAAGTGAGAACACCCCGACCGTCACAGGTAATGGTCACAGGTATAACGTGGCCCATAAGGCCGTGACGTCCATGGGTATCGACAAGAGGATCGTTGGTGACAACATGGCCGTCACAGGTAATGGTCACAGGTATAACGTGGTCCGTAAGGCCGTGATGTCCACGTGTATATACAAGAGGAACGCTGGTTGCAACATGGCCGTCACAGGTAATGGTCACAGGTATAACGTGGTCCATACGGCCGTGATGTCCACATGTATCGACAAGAGGAACGCTGGTGGCAACATGACCGTCACAGGTAATGGTCACAGGTATAACGTGGTCCATAAGGCCGTGATTTCAACGTGTATATACAAGAGGAACGCTGTTGGCAACATGGCCGTCACAATGGTCACATGTATAACATGGCTCATAAGGCCGTGATGTCCAGGGGTATCGACAAGAGGAACGTTGTTGGCAACATGGCCGTCACAGGTAATGGTCACATGTATAACGTGGTCCATAACGCCGTGATGTCCACGTGTATAGACAAGAGGAACGTTGTTGGCAACATGGCCGTCACAGGTAATGGTCACAGGTATAGCGTGGTCCATAAAGCTGTGATGTCCACGTGCACGTGTATAGACAAGGGGAACGCTGGTGGCAACATGGCCGTCACAGGTAACGGTTACAGGTATAACGTGGTCCATAAGGCTGTGCTGTCCACGTCTATGGACAAGGGGAACGCTGGTGGCAATATGGCCATCACAGGTAATAGTCACAGGTATAACGTGGCCCATAAGGCCGTGATGTCCACGTCTATAGACAAGAGGAACGTTGGTGGCAACATGGCCGTCACAGGTCATGGTCACAGGTATAAGTGGTCCATGAGGCTGTGATGTCCACGTCTATAGACAAGGGGAACGCTGGTGGCAATATGGCCGTCACAGGTAATAGTCACAGATATAACGTGGCCCATAATGCCGTGATGTCCACGTGTGTCAACAAGAGTAACGCTGGTGGCAACATGGCCGCCACAAGTAATGGACACAGGTATAACGTGGTCCATAAGGCCCTTACGGTCACAGGTATAACGTGGTCCATAAGGCCTTGATGTCAACGTGTATAGACAAGAGTAACGCTGGTGGCAACATGACTGTCACTGGTAATGATCACAGCTATAACGTGGTCCATAAGGCCGTGATGTCCACGTCTATATACAAGAGGAACGCTGGTGGCAACAGGACTGTCACAAGTAACAGTCACAGGTATAACGTGGTCCATAAGGTCGTGATGTCCACGTCTATATACAAGAGGAACGCTGTGGCAACATGACTGTCACAGGTAACGGCCACAGGTATAACGTGGTCCATAAGGCCGTGATGTCCATGTGTATACACAAGAGGAACGCTGGTGGCAACATGGCCGTCACAGGTAACGGTAACGGTCACAGGTATAACGTGGTCCATAAGGCCGTGATGTCCATGTGTATAGACAAGAGGAACGCTGGTAGCGACATGGCCGTCACAGGTAGCGGTCACAGGTAACGGTCACAGGTATAACTTTGTCCATTAGGCCGTGATGTGTATAGACAAGGGGAACGCTGGTAGCAACATGGCCGCACATGTAATAGTCACAGGCATAACGTGGTCCATAAGGCCTTGATGTCCACGTGTATAGACAAGAGGAACGTTGGTGGCAACATGACTGTCACTGGTAATGGTCACAGGCATAAAGCGGTAAATGGTATAACTCATGGTCTATGTGCAAGGTAATTTCCTACAAAACTACTTACTTTAGCCGATTCTCATTCATTTATATCATGTTGCTGCAATTGTGTTAAGCCCATCTTCGCTGTTCTTCTGTGTTTGGTAGCTGTCGCGTGACACGTGCAATCTTGTACATTCGGATTTCCGTATATTTGTGATGTGTGGTACTGTGTAGTATGGTTGTGCGTACTATAGATTTCACATACCTGTGATTCCACATACCTGTGATGTCACACACCTGTGATTTTTACATACCTGTGATTTAGCATGTACATTTGCCATGTACAAGGTGCGTGTAATAACTGGGCTTATGTTGTATTGGTGGAAATACGTCTATGCGTGTCATTTTTACGGATTTAAATATACGTCTATTTTATGAGCAATGTTTTACTGATGTCACGCCATATTTGCCACAGACTATGCATGTGTGTGGTAGAGAACTCGTTGACTGCGTGTGCTGGTTTCGCTAGGGGGAAAAGACCCCTTTTAGTATTACGGATGTCCACTATCCGTGCCAGCCGAGTTTGTCCGCGTGTCAGTTGTTCACCATATAAGGGACCTTCTGTAGGTGAAGCCAGTATATAGCGCAGACCATACCATGGTCTGCCCTGTTATGTATGCTACTGGTTAGTGTTTCAGCATAGCCTGGTACTGGCCAACACGGATATATCAGATCCCATACTGGTGATGCTTTGTGTATGGCACGCCGTTCTTATATTTATTCCCGAAACAAGATATCTACTAAAAGATATAAGATATCTACTAAAATATATAAGATATCTACTAAACATATAAGATATCTTAATTAATTTGCATTTATATAAGATATCTTATAAACTATATAAGATATCTACTAAAGTATATGAGATATCTACTAAACTATATAAGATATCTCATAAAGTATATAAGATATCTACTAAAGCTGAGTAGATATCTTATATAAAAAGTATATAAGATATCTTATAAACTATATAAGATATCTACTAAACTTTAGTAGATATCTTATATACTTTATGAGATATCTTATATACTTTATGAGATATCTACTAAACTTTAGTAGATATCTTATATAAAAAAGTATATAAGATATCTTATAAACTATATAAGATATCTACTAAACTTTAGTAGATATCTCATATAATATATAAGATATCTAGTAATGTTTAGTAGATATCTTGTTTCGGGTATATATAAGAACGGCGTGCCATATTTGTGTCGTGATATTTCCGTAAATGACCACGATATTTGAGTTTAGAATGTGCTACACTCTCATTTGAGTGTATAGCCGTAGGACCGATATGGAGGGATTTGGCGGGGCCAAAAAGCGACCTTCGCATTGTCGAGACCAGTCGAGTAGATTTCGGATTATGAGATCTGGGTCTATAGTGTGCAGATTTATTGTAGTGTGGGATATACCATGTTGGATGGTATTTATTCTGCGAGGGCTGTACACTAGTTTGGTTGAATTTAAGGCGTGGGAATATATATTTATGCCAAATATAACCCACGGGTGAAATGGCAAAAGCCATGGTTTTGTAATATTTATGTGAGATGTCGAACGAGGGGTAGGCATATTCATTATTCCGTGCATGGTTTCACTGGTGCGTTTATAAGCGATGTCTCGCTATGTGTTGGTGGGACACATATTTTCTGGTAGCAGAAAGATAGTACTGTATTCACCAGTGACACGGAGGATTTTGCCTCTTGAGATCGCTCCAGCGGGCAACATTGGACGGTTTAGTCCACTCGTTAAGGGCAGACCCCAGTCAGTGCAGAGTACAAGGTCGTCCGAGTGTCCGTACGTCTGTCTGGCGCAGTGTGTGTAGCAGCTCCGGGTACTGGCCTGTATAGAGCAGTGTGTGATAGCTACATCGCGTTCAGCAGACAGTCACAGCCATAGATTAGTGAAGTGAAACGCCATACACACATATCATATCATTATACTACCACCGAGTTGAATGTCACCTAAGTGAAACTTTTCCCGGCGTCTTAGCCAACGTGATAATCGCCATTTGTATTATATCGGAACTTTACATCCGGTCTACCACTTCCGGTATTACAACCCATTGATTCACCATGGATACTTTACATCTGGTCCACCACATCCGGGTTGCTACAGTCGAGTGATACCATAGGAACTTTACCTCTGGTCCACCATTTCCGGAAATAATACTACCTTTGGAACTTTATTTCCGGTACCAGCTTCCGGAACATTATCGTTATTGACTATCATGTGATGTAGCCACATCCGGCTTTGACTTTGACATTCATACTTTGGAAATATATTGCATAGGCAATACAACATGTTATACTTTGATAGTGTATGGTAATACTCCTATCATGGCATATCATGGCTAAAGGATTGTAGTAAGACTACATATATTGTTTATGGATTAATCCACTTGAAGTTGGATTATAGCCATATTGTTGACTAGACCTCATACTGCGGGTGAGGTAGACCTTGGGACCTTGATACTCAGAGGTTACCACTATCTATTGAGATACGCCAGCACTGGGGTAGCGCAGATGATTGTCATTTGTCCTCCAATGTTCGTTCTGCCATGTTTATACTTGTATGTTATTTCACTTTGATTAGCGATCATCAAAGTACTTTGTGCATTCATACTATTGTCCACTACGGGACCATTGAGATACCACATACTGAGTTTATTCGTTTATAGCTTTTAAGTTGCGTTAAAGTACAACAGTCGATTGGCTTACAACCTTGTAATTGAATAGTATCATGCACAGTACAGTGATGTTCGCATATCAATGTATCATGTATTCCTGTGTGTTCCCCATGTAATATAGTGTACATTATAAGTGATTAAGTGACTACGTGTACTTATCTACTCTAGCATATCCCTTACACTTCAACTGCATTGTTACCACTTTTCGTTCGTCAGATCAAGCTATATTGGCCATAACGTCATAACAATTGAAGTATACTTGGTTCATATGATAATAGGGGAGACAATTTGTCTCGATCATTCCTGACCTTGGTAATGACCGTGACAGTAGCTAATACTTTATTTTATTTTATCCATTAATATTCGTTCTTTTGTTTTTGTTTCATTAAATTACCATTGTACACGTAGCACCATGTACACACAGGGCTTAATTAATGAATGTTCCCACGGCGATGTCATGTGCACTTTCGTTACATAGCCTCATCAAACCCTATGTTATATAAAGAAACAAGTCGTTATATGCTGGAATAATGCATAAATGGGCTGGAATGTTAGTTGGAAACGCACCAGTCGATGAGCGTATTTAGACAACATCGTCCCTATTTGTTTTTTTATCTTTGTGCATATTCTGCTATATATGTTGTATAGTTACGTTCACTTGATTACTACCTATTTAAAAATTACCATTTACAGACAGGATAGAATCCGCGTTCAATGAATAGTACAAACGTTTGTCTAATTGCCTTTACTGTAAAACCTCTCTAAAACGGAGAGCCAGAACTCATGTGTACAACCATGATGAGTTGCGTTGCCATGTATATATGATGACAATGTATAATCCTGTTCTCAAAGTACAACTCTTTTACACTGCAGCTCAGTTGTCTGATTTAAAGTGGAACCTCTCTAAACCGGACACCCTGGGTACCTCCCAGGGTGTCCGGTTAAGAGAGGTTTCACTATATTTATTCGTGGAAGTATATGTTATGAGCACCTACATGGTTTAACCGTCTCTGACTTACTGGTGCAACATGCTGATTCATTATTTTAATTACGGTAATTGCAGAATATAACGGACGGCCATTGGCTCCTATTGGAAACTCTGCTCATCTGATTGGATACTCCGACGTCTTCCCGTCCAGTAGCAATTGCCGTGCGTGTTCAAGTGCCTTCCCGGACCAATCAAGTTATGGCGTGTTCGTGGAAGACTTAAACAGGAGTTTGCAGTTCGACACACCAGAAGAAATAAACGCGTTTGAAAATCGATTAGTGAAATTCCGACTATCACCAGGTCAATTAGTCTCATGTTTACGGAGCCCCGCAGGGAAATTGATTTTTTTTATTAATTCGTTCCCACGAAATAACAATTCGTTGCCTCAATTTAACAATTCGTTCCCTCGAATTAACAATTAGTTCCCACGATATAACAATTTGTTCCTCGAATTAACAATTCGTTCCCTCGAATTAACAATTCTTTCTCGCGAATTAACAATACGTTCCCGTGGGAACGAATTGTTATTTCGTGGGAACGAATTGTTAAATTGAGGGAACGAATTGTTAATTCGTGGGAACGAATTGTTAATTCGCGGGAATGAATTGTTATTTCGTGGGAACGAATTCATAAAAGAAAGAATTCTACGTCCACTGCGGGGCTCCGTACATGTTAGACTACGTAATAGAAAACCGATTACCTAATTACCTGATTTAGAAATAAGCCGACTGACAGTACTCTGCTGGTCTGATCGAATTATCACGCACAAATTATCTCACTATCATATTATCGGTGTATTCACATTTGCTTTTATGTCGATCACATACATAAAACACATTTCTGAAAAATGTACATGTACAAAACAATTTCAAATGTTTGAAGTTTTGCCCACCTACCGTTTCAAGTGGGTACCATTGTCGTCAAATGTACTTGCCTTGTTCTTCCGTTAG
This sequence comes from Conchocele bisecta, assembly GCA_029237695.1. NCBI lineage: Eukaryota > Metazoa > Mollusca > Bivalvia > Lucinida > Thyasiridae > Conchocele > Conchocele bisecta. The sequence continues at coordinate 2,051,991 of CM055269.1, read as the reverse complement.
CTTCATATCTTGGGATTTTTGTTTGTTGGTGCTTTATTGGCGTTATATTCTCTAACCCATTCGTTGCATTATCTTTATATACTGAGCAAAAAAAGAAACTATACTCCCGTTAATTGGCTACAATATCTTTCTATTACACGTATACACTTGATATATGGGTCAGATTGTATGTCTAGAGTGCAGTTACCTGGCTAGTGTCTGATATTTCCTCTCATCACATCAATTTTCATTTTGAAAACATGGGCGTTAATCTGAAGCGCAGCGAAATCGGGCAATTGGGATGTTGCTCGCTGGTACTACTCCCGTTGCCGTCAGTCGCTTGTTTGGTTGCACCCGGGCAACCATTTTGCCTTGATCCGGCGAATGCAGCAGACAGGGGACATGACTGATCGTCCCAGGACGGGGCGACCCGTGCAACGACGCTATATGTGATGATCGTACCATCCGATTGCCGCATTTACGTCAGAGGTTTTTGCCTGCGACACTCACGGCACGTCGGTACCACGTGTCTGGGCAGACGATACAGAATCGTTTGCGCCACCAGGCACTCCCAGTAAGGGCATACAGGCCTTACACGGGCACTATTATTTCCCACTAGACTTCGATGGGCGAGACGTCACCGTCATTGGCGTCGACGTGACTGGAACACCAGTGACGAGTCGCGTTTCAATTTAAGCGAGTGTACCGCCGTAAAGGTGAACACTATGCACAAGTGTGCGGAAGGGAAAGGAAAAGTTTGGAGGTGGTGAGTTGATGGTTAGGGGAGGGATAATGGAGTGTGGGGGGGGGGGGGCACAGGTGGAAGACTCGGACCTATGACACCAAAAAAATGCCTATCATGGTGCACGACTTTAGTTTGAGCTGGCGATCAGTTATTGGTCAAATATGACCGATAATCCACGCCGGACGGCCTCCGATTCTGTGTGAAATTCTTTCGTACACGCAAATTTCGCTTTGGATGGGGTATACAAAATGCGAATAACTGAATAAATGCTGGAAACAGCGATTTGAAGTGAATATATTCACACACCTAATACCTTTATCGATTGCCAGAGACAGAAGTCATACATTTAATCGATGTTTATTGTGTTTGTGCGAGCCGGAAAAGAGAGGGCTCTTTCTATAATAGCCATATTGATACTCACCTTTATAAATAGAATATGATACTGTACGATACGATTTTTTTGTGTCGTATGTCCGAGTCTTCCACCTGTGGGGGGGGGGGGGGGACGCGATTGATAGTCATTCGTGGGAATTTGAAAGATGCTCGGTATACTAACGAGATCCTTGCAGCCGAGGCCATTCCTTTCCTCAGATGACATGGGGCGGGCATCTTGCAACAGGATAATGCCCGTCCACATATCGCTATATTAACTCGAAACCATTTGGTAACTAACAATCTCAACGTGTTGCTGCGGCCAGCCGTGGCTGGCCACGCCAGCCGTGGCCAGCCGTGGTCAGCCGTGTCTCCCGACCTGAATCCCATCGAATACATCATGGATGAGCTCGGAAGACGCGTGCGGGAGCGATATGCGCTTCATAACGTCGATCAATTGTCCAATTGTCTTCCAAACGCCCTTATCCAGACTTACGTCAATTCTATGCGACGTCGGGTCAATGCAGCGCACGCGGTGGTCACAACAGGTATTAGGGAACATATCCTGTTCATTTGCCACCAAAGAAAAGTCAGTTGGAAGCAATAACATCCACCACAAGTACAAGTCAAAATTAGTTTGTAAACTGTTTTTTTTATGCCCCCTGTTCATATCATCGATTCTTTTTGGACATAATAAAAAATATATGGATTTGACAATACAAAATGACAGGAATGTGTTGTCAAATGATCATTTGACACATACACATCAACATTACTACATTATATTAAGGAAACGTCAAATAAATCAACAAAACGGTAACAGTTTAGTTTCTTGTTTTTGCTCAGTATATTTTAACGATTTCTTGTGTGTTTTTGCGTTGATTGTGGGACCTTACATCGCTAGCCACAGTGTGCAAGTCGGTGCCCGTTGTGGTCTTAATTACTTAAATTTCTGTTTTAATCCTCCGCGGTCTCCTAACGGTAAACTGTTTCGGTTTTGTATGTAATTTCAACCGATGTTTGTTTCTTATCGTTATCGTGCCCGTACATAGTAGTACAATAAACTGGGTTCGTGGATAAAAACACTTCACAGCGCACAAACAATACTGGGTCCGTAACAACGTTAGTTTCGCCGGGAATCAATGGCACATAGTCCCAGTAATAGTTAGATCATACAATTGCAAGTGTATTTTATTTAAACGAGGCCGTAAGGCCGAGTTTAAATCAAATGCACGTGCAATTTTTATGATCTAACTGATTTGTATCATTTGCCAAATATGGAAAATTGGCACATGCGCAATTCTATGTGGGCGCGGCTCATTAATGACTGGAGCCGTTTTTGATCGCTCGATCTGCCACGGAATTGACACGGTCCAATCAGAATTATAGTGCCAGGTGGGGGGAAGTCCCTTCACCTGCCATGTTTACGTCGTGAAAGCCGTTGCTATCGTCATATACGCGTTGTCTGGCACATTTCCTGTTGACATCATTCGGTCATTGAGAGGAACAGCCGTGCAATAATTGCCGTGCGTGTAAGTGCCCATACGTTTGAGATACACGCACGGCAATTATTGCACGGCATCTCATTAAAGTATGCTCCACCCCTTTAGTTACACCATATGCTAAGCTCCACCCCTTTAGATACACAGAACAACAACTTGGTATTGGAAATTATAGCAGGTGCGTGTATAATGCTGAAGGTCTTTGGGCTATGATACAACATACTATATTAACGTTGTATACGTGGTATGAATTCATGCATGTTAACCCTTAGACCGCTACACACAACAATTATCGTCTACTGTTGCTTTTATATCTTGCCTTATTTCGCAATTAAAACATGGTTTGACAGCATTGGAAATGATTCTGAAGTGCTGTCAAAGCATGTTGTAAAGTATTCTAAAGTGCTGTCAAAGCATGTTTTTGATGATACAAATGGAAAATAGAAAATAAACAACAGACGACAAAAAATTAAGATAGCGGTCTAAGGGTGACTAATTGTTTGTTATTGTTATGTCCCGCCATTTCCAGACGTCTTCCCGCTCGATGGTCCGTGCCGCCAGCTCAACACGACACTCGTCACCGGATACCCGTCGTGGACCGGCGCCCCGCATTTCGTCGGCACCGGCTGTGATTTCCTAGCGCGCCTCCTGGTCACCCCGGCCCGACGTGACGTCACTTCATCGGTAAGTTGTCGTCAGGGAATGTGTTAGAATAGCTGCATTAACCCTTAGGTACCCGTCCTATCCATGAGCAAGCATCATTCGATTCAAACAGAATTGCTTCCTAACTGTGATGGGATATATGTATAACATATATGTGAACATTGCCACGATACTGGGGGCCGTTTCACTAAACTTCGTAAGACTAAAATGTTCGTAAGTGCAAAATTATGACAGTCTGTAAATTTAACATTAACTATGTTTTCTTGTAAACAATTATTGAATTTACATTTATTGAGCATAGGCTGCATATACAGCCTATGCTCAATAACTGTAAACCCATCAATTGAAATTTCCAGACGATCCTACATTTGCACTTACGAACATTTTAGTCGTACGAAGTTTAATGAAACGGACCCCTATATACTATATGGTTCATGGAGTGGTCAGCTCGGCCATCTTAGTATGTTCAAGCCATCAACCGAAGGTGCGTGTAGGAGACGCAAGTCACTGTAGAATACACATTTTGTAATATATCATTAATTATTATTAATAATGTGTATTCGATGAACACGAACTAATGCGTGTGCTTACAGCCATGATTGATATCAGATCGTGAAGTACAGTCAATTCAGTTGGCAGCAAATTAACATTGTAAATCAACGGACGGCTGGGTCGATGACAAATGTGGCTCTCACTGGAGAAATGGGGCTTGCGGGATTTGTGGCCAGTGTAGCTCCTGAGAAAACAGCAGACTCATGAGGCTGGATGACAATTTATTTTGTTTGTTAGAAGCATGACGCGGTTGTTTAAGTAATGGAATGACGAACTGTGCAGATCATGATCAGACTGTGTGGTTGGCGAACTGTGATTGACAATAAACCATGGATTTCCAATATGTCTTGATGATAACGGTGACATCAAAAAGTACGCCATATCTCATTACTATGTAAGCTGTTAAAACGCCATTTCAGGGATTTACGTCAGTTTTATTTGGCATATTTCAAGTGCACGGACCATTTAATATACCAACTTATTATATATACCATTCTGGTCAGTAACACTTTATTTATGGCTGTGACTGGAGTGATGGGGCTTATGAGTTTTGCGACCATTTCTCCAGTCACAGCCACATACACAGCCGCCTGCGTTCATCTTTCCCAGATTATCAACGTTTCTGCACATGCCAACTCGCAATCAAGCAGTTTGATTGTCTGAGCCTGAGCTGTAGCACAGCTCAGGTTCAGCCAATCAAGCTGCTCGATTTCAAGCACAATATTCATGTATTTTGAAATAAGAAATAGATAAATGCCGACAGGATTAGCGAAGTCTGTAGTGTATACATGTGTGTCATGTTCAGTTGCTGATGGAGCCGTGGACGGGGCGGGTCTGGAACAAGGAGATCAAGTTACAGACGAACACGGAGATAAAGGCCGCTCACGTGACCAGTGCGTTGTCGTCGCCACTGACGCGAGTCAAATACACGGGGCACCCCCTACCGCTCTACTGGGTCGACAAACGCCAGGAAATCGTGCCGGCAGAAGTGCAATATTTCGAAACAAAGGTACACCGACTTTCACCCATGTACTAAACTAAACATTGGCTCTAAATGTTGCTGTGACTGGAGAAATAGGACTTATGGGTTTTGCGACAGTGTAGATCCAAATCGGTCTGTGCATCCGCGACCTCTCTGACAAGTTGGTATTTTTACCAGATTCCTTTTAATCGGTAATTAATGGGAATGGGCTGCTGTCAACTTGTATATTGGTGAGTTGGGTGGGTCGGGCCGTTGATGGATGGTGGGGTGGCGGTGGGTGGGGTGTAGACCTACGTATCTGCACATATACTTCTATATTGGTGAGTTGGGTGGGTCGGGCCGCGGAGGGATGGTTGGGTGGGAGTCATATATTTACCAATGATGACTAAGTTAATAATTTCCATCTTGATTAAATATCGAAATTGTGAATACGAGGTCATATGTTTGTTACAGATCCACATTCAATGTAATGATGAATGTGTTTGATTGCAGATCAGCCGCCTGATGAAGCTGTCGTGTGGCGGACTAATCAGCCTCACAATACTCGCAGTCTTCACGTTCGCTATCGGCGTAGTCGTCGCACTACTTTATCGGCGCAAGAATAAAGTAGCACCACTAAACTCGCCGAGCGTCGGGAGCAGATTTAGGGACACAAATCCATCATAGTTCGGCGAATTGTCTTCTTATGCCAATGTCGCTGGCTACACGATGTATGCTATTCTGGCCTGGCATGCCGTCGTGGGGTGATGCGCCGGTGGAATATGCATGCAGCTAGGAGTAATACCACTAAATCCACACCTGGATCACTTTCACTAAACTTCGTACGACTAAAATGTTCGTAAGTGCAAAATTATGATAGTCTGTAAATTTCACATTATCAATGTTTTCTTATAAACAGTTATTGAATTTACATTTATTGAGCATAGCAGCCTATACTCAATAAATGTAAATCCATCAATTGAAATTTCCAGACGATCCTAAATTTGCACTTACGAAAATTTTAGTCGTACGAAGTTTAGTGAAACGGGCCCCAGCTGTGGCGACTGGGCCACCCAGAAGCCGAGAGGCGGGTGGCCTCTTCTTCAGATTCGAAATCAAGTATTATCTACAGCATACTACTATTTAGACAGCTGACATTAGCGACGGCCGGTATAACAGAAAATTCTTCAGCCCAGTAAAGGTTTCAGTCCGCGCATGCGCAGACAGAACAATAACAATCGGGGCCAAGGCTGTGTAAAGTTTAAGTCATCGATTATATTTCAAGATCTAATGAGATTAATGTACGTCTAAGCATAAAAATGGTCCCAAATGTAAAAAATAGGTATTTTCCCGTCCGGGGATGTTATGAATGTGTATTTTCGAGCTCCGTGTCGCACTTTAGTGGCCATACTATTCTGCTGATAAATCGAGATGCTATCGGACACCTGTTTGGCGATATGTGGGCGGTAAAGTGCGGAGGTCATATATGGATTCATACCGTTTTTACACCACTGTTCACGTCACTACCAACAAAACATTACGGAATGAATCTCATATAACATTTAAAATACATAAATTGCAATGATTTCGTAATAATATTTAGTTGCGAACACGTAACTGCTGCGTTGTCTGGTCAAGTCGGACCATGGTCACTCGGCCCACATTTCAATCTCGGCCCAGATCGCTGGTCAAGTCGGCCCAGATAACTGGTCATCTCTGCCCACATTGTTTGGTCATCTCGGCCCATATTATATATTTTTGTATATGACATAAAAAAAATATTAGAAATGGTGATTCAAGAATATTTTGAGAAGAAGATTGCAAAGAACCTGATGAAATTTAATTTAAAATGAGAAAATATTATTTTTTCCGTGGTCATCTCGGCCCATATCATATTGTTCGTATAAGACATATAAGTTTATTAGAAATGGTGATTTAACAAGAAACATGATATATATTTAAAAAGATTCTATTTTAATTAAAAAAATATATATTTACGAAAAAAATATTTATATAGATCTACATAAAAAAAAAAATTATTTTCAAACGCAATTTAGTTTTTGAATATATTACGTTAGACTTATCAAAGTTGACCATACTATCTGATCTGAGATCGTGGGCCGACTTGACCAGACACGTGGGCCGACTTGACCAGACATGTGGGCCGACTTGACCAGACATGTGGGCCGACTTGATCAGACACATGGGCCGACTTGACCATGGGCCGAGATTATTGATTATGTTATATAGGTTTTCAACAATATATCATTAGTATATCATACAATAAGCACATTTTGACCGAAAAATGGAAGAATAAAGCACATATTTCCGCGGGAAAGCGATTAATATACATGTATTATTATTATAAAGGGAGACTAATGTGATCGAGACTCATTCATTATGTCTCAGTTGTCTAACTTTAAGTTGCCATCGATCATATGGCACATATAATAGTCCAAATGTCTAAGTAACCGGTCACCTCCATAGTATTGCAATATTTATTTCGCCGAGTAATTATATGCCAACATCTTTTTGAAATAGTTAAAAACAAAGTATAATGCATTGAATGAATGTTTTATTAGCACAAATGACTTCTGGGCATAGTTTAGTTATTGCAATTTAATTTACGGAGTTGCTATATATATATATATATATAAATATTCTTAATATTCATCTACAATAACAATAATAAACGATCTTGTATTAAGAACATTGATGAAAATGAAAACCATAATATACATGCAATATATATATTTTTAAATTTGTGTATGGTTTGTATATCTTGTCAAATAGCTTGAATGTTTTTCACACCTCTATGTAGACAAAGCCCAATATTATATTGAATGGACCAGAATACAGTGTATTTTAGTGGGGTAGCTCGTTATATATAGTCGATTATGTACAATATGGGAAACTGTGTAGATCCTGATTAGATTGTGAATGCATATTTCCCCTACATGATAGCCTCAACAAGTGGTTATGCATAACATGGGTAACCGGGTAGACCCTGATCAGACTGTGATTGCAAATTTCCCCTAGAAGGTATTATAGCCTCAACAAGTGATTGTTATAGGATGGCTACACGTCCTGGCGGGCGACACGCGGCTTGCTTCTTGTATATGGTATACAGTGATTATGTACAAGATGGAAAACAGTGTAGACCCTGATCAGACTGTGATTGCAAATCCCTAGAGGTATAGCCTCAACAAGTGATTATGTACATGATGGCTACACGTCCTGGCGGGCGAAAACGGCTAGTATACGATCGACACCTTCACACTACTGTCTCCTTGTATTCAACATTATAGAGGTTCTACAGTTTTGTATTTGTATTTCAATTAAAAATAATCATTCCCATTTAGCATGTTTAGCCATTATAAAGTGGATTATCTCCCTTGGCTTCCTAGTATTAAGTTTATCGCGGTACTCTCCCTTTAGTTCATATACAAATATTTCCATTTTGCATCAAAACATTAAAATGGGCCCTGGTATGAGCAAATTAATGGCATACATTATGTAAGTACGTTACAAACATCGTTAGTATGATGTGTTATAGCTTATTTGTATTGACATATATAGTAATTATATGAAGATTTGGGTAGATTTGGGTAAGATTTTGGTAGATTTGGGTAAATCGTGCCACCCTTGTTTTCTTACTATTTGCCGTATAAAACCCACCCATTTATATAATGTGATCATTTGGGTTCTGGTCAAAACGTACCCGGGTCAAAACAAAAGGGTGAAAACGTACCACACTGGGATGTGAAATAGTGAAATTTATCGTTGTGTATGATTTACTCATGATGTGATTTTGCTATACGAAAGAATTTAACTTAACGGACCTAGGTATATAAATACATTAAATATGCATAAGATATACCTAAAAATCATCCATAAGTGGGGAAAAAAAATGGCCACAAAATATTTCATTAAAATATATAAGATAATGTGGCCATTTTTGTTCACTTATAAATTATTTTAGGTATATCTAATGTATATTTAATGTGTTTATATGCCTAGGTCCGTTCGTTGTGGGAATCGGGTTGTAAACCTTCCATACCCAGACTTGTCGCCGAGCCTAGATCACATTTTTGTTTTGGGTGGTAGGAGGGAGCAGCGAAGGGTAATTTAACGATCGGCATTCATACTTACCGGAAGTTTTATTTATTCGGTGAATTCCCATATTATGTGATATATAATCATCAATCAGCATCTGACCTGAGAGTAAGCATGCAGATTTCCATCGGACCCGACAGTGCCCATGATCAGGTAAGTTCACGGGGCTTGCAAAACTACCAATTAAAATTCTCATGGCCGGTTGCTTTTTGTGCATATATTGCCTGTTTTGTTTGAGTTTACGGACAGGCTGAAACTTCTCATGGCCGGGTGCTTTCGTCCCCACCGTGAAAATTGAAATCATTCCCATATATTTCACGTTTTTTTTTTTGCCTTATATTGGAACATATTGCATAATATCATTATTAATAGGCACATTGGGTATATACCAACAAAGGGTTGTGAAAAACTACCGATGTGTTCTCTATATATCAAGTTTACGGACAGGCTGAAACTTCTCATGGCCGGGTGCTTTTATCCCAGCCGTGAAAATTGAAATCAGTCCAATATATTTCACGTTTTTTTGCTTTTATTGGATTCATATTGCATAATTATTCATTATTAATAGGCACATTGGGTATATACCAACAAAGGGGTTTGCAAAGCCACCGATTATAGATTAGTTTACAGACAGGCTTCAACTTCTCACGGTCGGTTACATATCGCACGCCATTTGGTAGAAGAACTACGGTACGCGGTGTGCATATTGCGTAATATCATCGTTACCATTCATATTGTGTATATACCAACAAATTGGTTTCCACGGGTTCCCCCCTCCCCCCCCCCCCCCCCCCCCCCACCCCCACCCCCCCCCCCCCCACCTCAGCGAGGTGAGCCCTTTAAGCCGCTATGACTAGGCTGAAGGTTTTCACGGACTTACGGGGCTCACCCCCCCAGCGTGAGCCCCTTAAGCCGCTTGGCTAGGCTGAAGGTTTTCACGGACTTAAGGGGCTCACGTTACACCGGTTCAATCCAGCTTGCGCTGTTAAATGGGATGAATTCAGTACGTAATGCCGCCTGTTGGGGGCTGTATAGTCAGCGTACTAATTGCTCACTTAGCGAAATACAAGTTTGGCTGGTTGTAAAGTTGAACCCACGCGGGTTGGCCTTGGGGTGCCGTTTGGTAGTCTAGGCACGGGTGATAACCCGGGACTCTGAGATATAGGCTAATTCCACTATACGATTGATTGCAACACTACTACTGTCTGTTCCACGTTTTGCTACCGACGAACTTTTGGCTATTAAACATATTAAATTAAAAATGTTTAATTGTAAGTACTGTTTCATCAATTACAAAAAGATCACGCTCCCCAAAACAATTTATTTGCTGAAATTCCACCAAATATTGATTTAATTGCGAAAAAAACGATTTTCCTATGGGAATTTAACATGGGGATAACAAATAGATTATTTTTTTAAATAATTTTTATTTGTGGACCGATTTTCAAAATCTAACTTTTGTTTTCTTATTTGCATCATTTCCAAGCTATCTCCCAGGTTTCGGAGCCCTTTTTGTACCATTTTTGGCGGCAGACATACTGTCTCCACGCTATTGGGATCGTGATTCTGGCCGTTTGCACGGGTCTACTTTCGGAAGTGGCTCTCTGTTCATCGGGGGACGTCTCAATAGGCTCAATTTGCGTTCGCAATTAACAACAGTCAGGTGACATTTAAAGTCAGCGAGTGAACTTAAAGCAAGTTATTAATAGCAACGGCAATGCTCAACATTATGTGTAAAATAGTTGGCATGCCCAACTTTACTTTTGAAGAGAACAAATTGCTGTTATTGAGACGCCCCCTTTCGGAAGTGGCTCTCTGTTCATCGGGGGACATCTCAATAGGCTCAATTTGCGTTCGCAATTAACAACAGTCAGGTAACATTTAAAGTCAGCGAGTGAACTGAAAGCAAGTTATTAATAGCAACGGCAATGCTCAAAATTATGTTATCTGTATAAAGGCGTATATCACCACTTCAATTCTGGGTTCTACCCCAATAAATACGTCTGCAATATACCTCGTAAAACGGTTTATTAGTCGGACATAAAGCACCTTTGCTTCATCAACCTATTTGTGTTTAGAGCAGACTGTATTTTACAAACACCAGTAACTGATCAAGTTCTCAAAATTTGCAGATTGTACATCCAATAATCAACATCGAATATATTTATAACAAGGAATTTCTGAGTATGCAAATTCACAAGTGGCTACTTGTCTCCCGCCAGTCAGTACTTTCAGTACTTTAATTGTTTTTGCAATACAAATTTGATGTTGTTATTGATGAAAAAGTACTTACTTTTAAATATTTAGTAGATTTAATTTGCTTAACAGCCAAATGTTCGTCGGCAGCAAAACGTGGAACAGACAGTAGGTTGTTCGTCTGAGAGAGGTTCGAGACAAGGTGCAACTGTGTTGGTGATCACAACAACGTTACATATGTAGCTGTATCCGAGCTACCGACGAAACTGGCGCTGCACTCCGCGCCGGCGTCAAATGTTTCACGTCGATATTGGCGCCAGAAAAAAAATCCCATTCACGCGGAAGATATGTCAAAAACACATTTTCATCTGGAACCGGCGCAAACAATTTGCGCCGGTTACTAGACGAAAAATGTGTTATGCAATAGCTCAAAGTATATCTGAGTGGTATCTCGTCAGGAAACCGGTGCCCTTATCGACGTGAAACAGTTTACGCCGGCACAAAGTGCACCACCAGTGGACAAGATATTCCAAGCAAATGCGGATATATAATTTGCTATGAAAATTTCTTCAACTTTTGACGTCATTTACAGAAACTATTACACTGTAATTATTTTTAATGAAAACTCGCACGTATTATGTACAAAATCACATGCCTTGTCGCAAATTTAAATCTGAGCAATACATCATGCAGAAAGCATAGTCAGGGGCGTAGGCTTATATTAGTATACGTGAGATGTAGGCTTAGTATACATGGAATGGTAGTGATGAGCATTTGCTGCTCTGGAGAACTCATTCAATGTTAATACAATTGGTTGGTTTTCATGCCAGGGTTTCTGCAGTTGTACTGTGGATGTGATTTTCCTCTACATGATCACGTTATCATTCGTTACTTTTTGAAACTGAGTAACATGAGCACGTACATTGACTGTGTAACATGATCACGTACATTGACTGTGTAACATGAGCACGTACATTGACTGTGTAACATGATCACGTACATTGACTGTGTAACATGATCACGTACATTGACTGTGTAACAGATCACGCTACATTGACTGTGAACATGAAATCACGTACATTGAACACTTTATTCCTATAAACATGAGTAACATGTTCACGTACATTGACTGTGTAAACATGATCACGTACATTGAACTGTGTAAGACATGATCACAGATAACCATTGACTGTGTAAACATGGAGACGTACATGGACCAGTTGTAACATGATCAGTAACTTTGACTGTGTACATGAGCACCGTTACATTGATGTGTAACTTGAGCAGTAAATTTGACTGTGAAATCATGATCACGTACATTGAATGTGTAACATGATCAAACGTATATTGACTGTGTAACATGAGCAGCGTACAAATTGACTGTGTAACATGATTCAACGTATCATTGACTGTGTAACATAGAATCACGTAACATTGACTGTGTAACATGATTTTTCACTACATTGATGTGTAACATGATACGTACATTGACTGTGTAACATGAGCAAACATGCTATGTGACTGATAAACTATATTTAACCCTTACACTGCTGAATTAAATGTTTTTGTCTGCTAATTGTTTTATTATCCATTTAACTTATCAAAGACATGGTTTTACAGCACTTTAGAATCATTTCCAATGGAAATGATTCTAAAGTGCTGTCAAATCATGTTTTTATTAGGAATAAAGACAAAATATTAAACAACAGCAGACGACATTTTTTGTTTCCCGCGTTCTAATGGTTACAGGTACATGCCCACACAGTAGGCAAAACAAGTTGTTTATATCAGAGACATCAGCTGAGACATTTTCTGGCAAAATAAACATTCATTTACCATGACCCCACGTATTGATTGGCTTTTTATTATACATTTTATATCAGACGTAAATTTCCACACTGATATTAGGGGCGTGTTGCTTTAAAATGTTAACGGACATTATTACTATTTATTCATGTATTTATGTTTTGATGTGCAATGATCATACTTTATAATCTGTCGAAAATATTATTTTTTTCAGATGACGCATTTAATTAGTATAAATAAAGCAGCCTGATTGACACCACCGCGAGTCACTATCAGTAAAACAAATATTACTAAATGATTATATCTGTATAGCGGGCACTCGTAATTGTTAGGACTGGTGGAATACTGACACAATTATACACTTATTTAAGTCCTGTAAAGAACAGTTTGTGCCTACTGAGTGGGCAAATACTGTTTCACGTCATGAATAAACTCATACATGTGTATAGAATTATACGTTGGTTTTCATGGTCTGTATATTCCCCGCTGTGTTCTCCGTGATAGAGCCCCGTGCAGGCACCGGGGCGGGGTCAACTGATCCTCAGAATAGTGCTGCAGTAGCCATTGCTTGTCGTAAAAGGCGACTAAACTGGCTTAACGATTGGATTCATACTTTCCGGAACCCACTATACCGGATTTGGCCCTCATGTACATTTTTGGCTTTCTTGTATGTGAGAGTTGAGTCGGGCTATGCCCCATATATAAAAGTAAGATTAGCGCTAATCCTATTACTTTTAGGGGATGGGATAAATGATGCTGGTGTGGCGAGGGCCTGGCACCAGATCAGGTTGTTCTAATTTCAGGACTGAATATATATTTTGATTGTAAATATTGAGTTCTGAAGTTGGGATTTACCCTCGGACAGGTGGATACGGGACACGACCCCGTTGACCCGTCTGCGTGTAGACTCCCTGAGGCTTGTACCTCTATGTCAGAAAAGCGGACGTTAAACCCTATTCACTCACTCACTCACTCTCCGTGATAGAAGGTTCGAAGTTTGAAGTTCCTCGTCATCTTTATTTAGGTATGCATGTGTTTTAACACTGTTAAGGAAATATGTCATAGATAGATACACCTGGCTTCAATGATTATTGCTTCATAAGAGTGATGTGATATATGAATATAAGATGTGTGAATATTGTCTCGTTACTGTATCATATATGGTACATTGAGTTGCCATCTCCGCCATCTTTGTATGTACAAGCCATCGTACAGTTTCACCACTTCGAGCGTTTGACATATACATGTACATCAAATAATATGACAGCTAATTAATAACATGTGGTGCAATACATCATAGACAGATATGCCAACAGCGTGCTATAAGTATTATGCCAGCAAACTATACAAACGAAGTGATATCTGAGCTTTTCTCCAATCAGTCTTAAAATAAATTTCAATGTGTAAGCCTTCCAATCTGATGGACAGTTTATTGTTAGTGTACACGTTATCCGCAGGTAAAGCAACATCTACTCGCATGGTAGCCTAGTAGACACTAATGGCAATACACTCAGATAAGCTAACTATTTACATGCCATTGGATTTGATACAATATGTATGGTAATACAGGTATATATTGACAGCACTGTGTATTTATCTTACTGTTACACAGAGCCATTACTGGATATTCTCAAAATGTTTAACAACTGGTCAAGAAACTCTTCATAAATAATATAAGACTGTGTATATAAGTGTGATGAAAACAACCCATATGACGTTGTAGTTCAAGATCTTTCGAAGATATTGCACGAAATTGTATTTATGTATACATGTATTTCATAGTGTTTGTGGTATGTGTCAAACGCCAGAAGATGTAAACCTGACTGATGGCGTGTATACACTTCGATGGCCGACATAGCAACTCATTGCGCCATATAGTATACAGTAACAAGCTAGTGTTCACATGTATGTAAAACATATATCCCATCACATTTAGGAACCAATTATGTTTGAAGCAAACGCTGATCACGGGTTCAATGTGTCCTTAGCATTTCACGTCTGATTCTACCTAGTTAAGAACATGCCGTACAGTTAATATTACAGACACATGTAGCCTAAGAAAGATCTATATACTGCTTGTCAGAAGCATGCCGGCATGACTAACAGAGCAGATCCTGATCAAACGATGGGCACCAGCCATAAGTCCCATGTCTCAAGTTACAGCCACAATTGACCGAATGGCCAATAGTACTCGTGGAAACCACAAGTTCTTGAAGAATGGTTCATATGTCGGTGTTTTATGGGTTATTTCTGTATAGCTGGTGGTTTGTGTACATTGTAACCAACATACAAGTTACGTCACCTCCCGCGAGTTAGTACGCGTATACATGGCCGGATTCAGGCGGGGGGTGGGGGTGGACCCGGCGCCCCCCACCCCCTAAAATTCGCCGAGTAAAGATTTTTTACAAGTTACAAGGCACGTTTCTTGCTCCAAAATGAGTCAGAACGCAGGAAATGCGATGTAGATTTCAAAAAAAAATTGGGGGGGGGGGGGGATGGGGGGGGGGTGGTTGGGGGAATGCCCCGGAACGCCCCTAAGCGCTATCCCGAGCTCCGCTCGGTCTACGAACGAGCTACGCTCGTTCGATAATATAGTCAAGTATTGCAAAATAGTTACGGTCCCCCCCCCAACCCGAAATCTTGGATCCGCGCCTGGTATAAGTACGGTCATTTACAAGGTGAGAAACGGAAATACTACACGCGTACGTTTTTAACAAATAAAATCATTATTTGTTAACCGATAACAATAAAACCGGTCCCAAATTGTTTGTTCAGATCAATGTATTAGACCTGAACTGCCAATGCAAGTGAAACATGTATATTTCGCCTGAAAAGCGTCTACTCGGATAGATGATCGAGCTCCCAAAGCGACGAAATTTGGTTACATAATGTTACAACTTTACAGCGCGGCGTTCATTGGCTGACACAGTGTACGGGTATGTCATAGTGGATTTTGACATATCGCGGGAAATTTCTATCCAATCAAATGGCGCGCCACGCGTGTTGTCTCCGCTTTCAGGGCTCGACAGAAAATCTCGCAATTATGTGAATTTTAATGTCTTAAATGTAGGAACAGATAAATGTAGTTCACTTATTATATCGTCATCAGCAGATTGATATATGTCTCCTGAATCGGTAAAACCCGTATTTGGAGTTTGTGGTTGAAAATTGATGATATAATCGGTCAGAAAGTAAGGCATGTTGGAAATTTTGTTAGCCAAATATTGAAAACGCTTTCTTTCCTTTGAGTATTTTTAATGTACTCTGGGGTCCGAAAGTTCAGAACGGTGAATGTGTAGATAATTGACGATTTCTGTCGTGTGTAATGAGTGAGCATTAGCATAGGTGCACACAAATATGCAAATTGCCCAAAACCAACGAAATCCACCAAAATCTATCCAAAATCCACCAAATACCCATATGACACCAACATTCTGATTATTTGATTAAACACAATCCTGATTAACGAAATTAACGAAAGCTACACAATAAGGTACGTCGACAAGTCACATGGTCTCTCAGATGTTGAAGCCCGTGAGTTGCTTACTAATATCAATGACATAAAATACGGCAGTGACTGAAGAAGTGGGCTTTATGGCAATTGCGACCAGATTATATCCGCACAGTCTGATCAGAATCTGCGTTGATCACCATTGAATCGAGTTGGAGAAACAGTTGGCATGTGGCCAACAAAGAGCATAGGTCTTTACCATGCCGCAGGACTGTGCTAGCAGACCAAGAGCTAGGCTGGTCATACATTCCATAAGCCCTATGTCTCCAGTCACAGCCACAAATATAGATATTGAGTATCTAGATGAGATCGAAGGTATACCAGGTCTGCGTTACAGACAGAAAATTTGGGCTAGTGCGCAGTGTGCGGTCGGGCGTTGTCCTGTTGTAACATTGTGATATTGTACTATATTACAACATCAGAACGCCCGATCGCACATTGTGCGGAGCCTAGCTGACGCTGACTCTGACGCTGACTTACAATCTGCACCACAACTGGTCTAATGATCTCATCATAGTCTAGATCTAATACCTAACGACTGTTAGGTTACCAGCAACGGCAACATTGTCATTATTTTCGCGGCGATACATCGCACGCCAGATTATCACACTGCCGCCTCCGTAACTGGCGCCTTCACTAACGTTAGCCAGGCTATTTATCTCACAGTTCCGCCTCCACAAACGTAGGCCCTTTCTTCCGTCGGTAAATAGGTAAAATCGTCATTAAACACGATTTTATTCCATTGCCGTCTCGTTAAAATATGATGCATTCTGGCCCTGTTCAGTCGAACACTCGCTGACGTACGGTCAAAAATTACAAGACATGTCAAGCTATCCATAAACTAATCACCGAACACGACTACTAAACAATGTATGTATACATTGTATGTGTGGTTTTATTGCACTTGTTCATGTGTGTCACGGCCTGTGCTGCATTGTCACATTCCATAACATAAAACGCCTCCTAGCACCGGCTTATGCGAAACGCTATGTAAGAAATGACACATTTAATACCAGAAATATGCAAAACGTGCGTAACTCAGGAGTGAGAATTCTCAGGATATATCCTAATAATTGCTGAAAAATACTAATAGTAGGGGGGGGGGGTGGGGTGTGGTGGGGGCAAGCACCCATAAAATGAATTCTGTTCAACCCGAGAGAGCAAAAGCAACGACTACTTTAAATCAATGCATTATATCATCCTGAATCCGGTGTCGGTCAATCAAATCAGGTGGGACAAGGTCATTTGTGGGGTCATTGAGTGCACATGTGTCAAATGAGTGCAAAACTCACTCTATTTTGATAATACAATACACGTATGTACTTGCATAACATTACAGAAAAATCCGATACAGTATGTTTTATTGGTGATTATTGTTGTATGTGGCATATACAAAGCGATTCGGTTTGCTGGGACGTCTCGCTCGTTGAGAGTATCAACATATTCAAGATGGCCGCCAAGCATTTACTTAGCCTGAAATGTGTACATATTTGATGAATGAAAACAAATAGGCACTTGGATCTTGATCGGACGGACGCAGAAAAACCTTTAGATACCATGTATTAATTTTAAACATGGATGGAAGCTACCAAATCCATATGAATCAAAGATGGACGCCAATATTCATCTATAGCAGGAAGCATTATATACACTGTGGTGGACCATATCTTGGAACTAAGCTAGATATGACATATTAGTTTGATATTCATCTGAGATATGATATTAAAATATAGATCAATATTTACCCTCTTCTTAAAGAGCGTGTTTAATTAAAAATGGCCGCTGTATTTTCCAAAAACTAGAAAGTTATTGGATATAATGTTTACTTTTCCTTTACTTATTTATACGTTTTCATTATGTTAGACGGTTAAATCAGTAAGTTGGACACACTCGATTTTGAAGACATTTGTAGTTTTGTTTATTCAAAATGATCGTCTCTTCTAATATATTGTGATACTGGTAATTGCGCGTTTCTTTTCATTTACTTTAAATGTCTTTATAGGACAAATTCACATGTGTTCAGACTAGTAGCTGATAATACACTTGGTGATGATCGAATTAGTTTACACTCGTTGCAAAGTCAGAATTTTAAAATATATGTCGTGTTTGTTTTAAATATATTGTATGTTATGTTAGTTCAATCACTTAAGACTTAATTATAACCAAGATAGAACATGTCATTAAAACAATTCATGTAAAATACAACAATTATCAAATAGTATTTATTACAGTTTCGGTTTCTGTGTCTATCCATACATCCACAAGTGGATATACCCATATACATACCTTTAAATTACACTGAACTATTTAATAATTGTCCCATATAAGTCTGTATAAGGCAGATCAGCATATTCTATTTCAGCAAAACTCTCCGCATGACTGCATGTTTAATCATCGCTGATAAATGGAAATATATTCTCAATTAACATATATTATCATCGACAAAAGTCCCGTCCCGTGCACTGCACAAAATAAATATTGACAGCGTCTATGCGTGCCACATATATAAAACATATGTTGTAACGAATGGTCATGATTTAGAGGCCTCATATCAGGCATGTGTCAATGTTTAGCTGTATACGTTTCGCTTCCAGGTTAGCTCAAACCCGATTAGATTAAAATCGAGTCACGGGAATTGCTGCGGTTTTGCACAGAAAAATGGTTGTTTGGTTGATTTGTATACGTTAGTTATCCATGAATCGCAATATTGTCAGAAAGATACAATAATATGCTCTATATATTTAACAACGCACTACCCAAGTACGTGCATGTTTGGTCTCTTACGATCTTATGTATATGTCGTATGTTGGTGTGTATAGACACGGACGATGGAACGTTCTGATATAGTTATAGATTAGCATAGACTAATCAACCATGTTCATTTGAAACAAAGTAACATATTAATGCATGCAACCTATTATATATTATATTACACATATGGTTGTGATATTATAATACACCGTTATGACACTTATACACATACCATGTAAGGTCATTATATGACTACAACATATATGAGTAAAATGTATTGTATTCCCCAGAAACAGCGCCCTTCATAACTGTGATACATATACATACATATGCATTCAAGATAGACTGCATTATGACCGCATACTAATTTTATATAACTTTTATTCTTTCTATATACAAAACAATCTCATGAATGACCTCAACATATGTTCCATCATGAACTCACAACATAATTTTGTCACAGTACTAGCATCAGATGATCAATGCCATGAATGCAGCTGAGTCTACATCCCATCATATGTTGTCTGTATACAGAAAGCTTCACATATGTTGGAGTTGTTATGTTGTTGGTGCTGTTCTAATTACTACCGTTATCTACATTGTACATTGATCGTCGCGTCGCGTCACAGCCATGGTGGCTGCCCTCTTGATTACCGCACCTTGTCCATCTGCAGGTGATTTGCCATACGAACTTTCGAAGTAATTTCGCTGTACATTAAGGCCCATGTCATCATGACTGAATGATATTTCGGCAAAGCTTGTGCTGCACCTGTACTGTGCAGCACAACAACCACTAAACTGCAACATATGTGTGATGCTATAGGAGTTCTTGAGGTGCTCGCCGCATAGCTCCAGGTACTTCGATACTGCAGCCGCATCATGTAGGGGATCGGGTGAGATGATGATGATTGTCTCTGTATGGGTTGGTGCAGAAACCTCCTTCGAAGAATTGATGTATGCATAGCATGGATGGATTGTCACTTGTGGTGGTGGCTAATGGTACGACTGAACCTCGTCCTGAAGGAAGCAGGTATAGTTCATGGCAAAATCTACCACAACAACTCTTGACTGTGGAGCATGTTGAACTTGACTTGATCAAATTGGGCTTTCTGCCAATCTGCACTGGTGTTTGTGGGCAGGATATGTTTTCATGTCTTCAGCCAACAGGTCGATCACTTCTGCAATACATCTTTGATGCAAGTTA